>VXBZ01008518.1:752557-897071 GCA_013399135.1 Heliornis fulica
CGGCTCCCTCCCCGCCCGCTGTTGCCGGTGTCCGGCGCGGTCCCGCCCGGGCAGCTGCCGAGCCCCGCGGCCCCATGGAGATCTCCCTCAAGTACCTGCCTGGCGGACGGGCCGTCGCCAGCGGGTAGGTGAGCGGGCAGGGGCCGGGTCGCGGGTCGGGGCTCGGGTCGGGGCTCATCTCGGGGCACGGCGCCCGTGTGGGGGCCGCGATAACGGGCGTGACCCGCCTCTCCGGCGGGGCTGCCGCGGGGGAGCGCAGCCGCTATCGCGCACCAGCACTCGGGCCCCGGGCTAGCGAGCGGGCTGGGAGTTCTGGGGACTCGAGGCGTCCGCCCCGCTGCCTGCCTCGCCTCGCCCTTCGGGTGCGGAACTGCCCCACCTGCCGCGGTGCGTCTGCACCCCCCCGGCCTGGCCGGTCTCGGTGGGTGGGTAACGCCGGCAGCTCCGGGTAGATGGGCTGCCTCTCCGGGAAGGGCCCGGCGGGCACCAGAGCGCACGGACCGGAGACGAGGGGTGTCCAGGCTGGTACGTAGCACCCAGGACAACGGTTGTTTCACTGGCCGCTCTGCTGCGGTGTTTGTGAAGGCAGTAAACAATGTGGTTAATACCTCCAGTAGATCTGGACCTCTGACAGACAGCACTAGTGTTGCTTCTGTAGTGAATTACTGTGTGTGTATTTAGGTGAATCTGTACTCTCCGGCTTTTTGGCTACTTGATTCAGAGGTGCTTTTCCCGCTGGGTGAGAAGCGAAGTACTAAAACCCGCTCTATCAGCAGGCAGCTGTCAGTAGTCACCGGTGTGCGGGGCGCTCTTGAACCGAGTGCTGCACTAAGTGACAACAGCTGGTCCCTACCAGACGCAGCATCGCGGTGGCTGTGCCAGCACGGCTCCTAGAGTCGAGCTGCTAACAGCCACTGTATGTGACGCCCAAAGGCTGAGGGAACTGGGTCTCTTCAGCTTGGAGAAGAGGAGACTGAGGGGTGACCTCATTAACGTTTATAAATATGTAAAGGGTGAGTGTCAGAAGGATGGAGACAGGCTCTTCTCAGTGATGGAACAAGGGGAAATGGTTCCAAACTGGAACATAGAAAGTTCCATCTTAAGATAAGGAGGAACTTTTTCACTGTGAGGGTGATGGATTACTGGAAGAGGCTGATCAGAGAGGTTGTGGAGTCTCCTTCTCTGGAGACATTCAAGACCAATCTGGCCATGTTCTTAAGTGATCTACTCCAGATGATCCTGCTCAGGCAGGGGATTGGACTTAGTGATCTTTCGAGGTCTCTTCCAGCTTCTAATATTCTGTGATTCTATGCACATTGTAGGGTTAATCTTCACTTACAACCCTTACTTTGTGTCCATGCTTTGCACAACGAGCTGCGGAAACCACTTGGGGGGAGTGTTGGTGGCACTCCTGTGGCTGCATTCAGTTGTGACATTACTTTGTCTTGGGATAGGGGCTTCGTTTGGGTTATTCTGCATCATTAGGCTAATAAATAGTGCTGGATGGTCTCTCTTAAATGCAGCCAGCTACTGTTAATCATTACTTGGAGCTCTTTAACTTTCTGTAGTGTTTCAGCCGTTCCCAGTTCTGCACTTAACACAATTTGTTTGATGTTATTTTGAACCTGTTCAAGAAATGATTGGATTAGGAAAAAAATTTGCTGCATTTCACCTATTGTCAAATAAATTATTTCTTGAATATTACATGGAATAGCACCCTTTCTTTATTGGAAGTTGAAGCCCAACTGTGATTCAGGCTTGAATCTTGCAGCTTCCTCTTAAGCTGAAAAAGTGTGTTGCTTTTCTTGACTGCATTTCCTGCTCTACAGGTAACTAACAAAGGAAACTAAAGGCATCACTGAGCATAATCTGTAGCCAGTGGAGTTAAACGAGGGCTTTGTCAAAGTGAAAATACTGCTATTAGTCAGCACCGAGTTTTTTAAATAGCTGTAGTGGCTTGAAAGACAACTTTAGAGAAAGCCACTGTGTCTTCCATGGTGTGTGTCTGAGTATCAAAGGAGATGGTGTTTCTTAGGTTTGCTGTTTAAGAACTGTCCCTTCAGATAGGCTTTTACTGTAAGCTTGGGGGGTGGGAGGTTTGCTGAGGTGTTGGAGTGATTCATAGTTTCATACTTTGAATCTTGATCAGATCCATCTTAAAACTTGCTTAATTTCCTCTTTCTTTCCCACCTACCCCTATGTCTTACTACGGGTTAGGTCTTGTTGGTTGTGTACTAGCACAAATGCTGCTGCCTGTGTGAGAGAAGCTGTTACAGAATCGAGACAATTCTCAGACCTGTCATGTCCATATACTGTTCTCCTAGGTGTGTTTAAATTGTTCAAAGTTTTGTATCTTACACTTGATCAGTTTAAGTTTGTTTTTATTAAAAAACTTAAATAGGGATGTATTCTGTAGTTTCTCTTGCTTAAAAACTTTCATGTGTTTTTCCCATTTCAAAACCAAAATCAGCCTATCTCCCATTGTCCCCACAAATTATTGATTTAAGGCTGTGTAATAGGGATAACCTTTGAGCTTCTTATGTTAAAATAGATATTTTTTCACTTCCTCTTACGAGGAAACACCGTAGTGTCGAATTTGCTGTGGTTTTTTTAACTCTAATTTCTCCTCTTGAGAGAGAGAGATGGTTCTAGAAAAACAAATGTTCTTTGTGGTCTGTAGTTTGCGCTTAAATACCTATAAAGGCAGGTGAGGACAGAAGAAGTAACAATGCGTCTGAAAAATCGGGATTGATGCTCTTGGTTTTGATCTTGAGAAAATGTTATCCTTCATAAAATTCAGAATATGGAGGTAATTCTCAGAGTTGTAAATGAGACTGATAATTGGCTTATGTAGACAGTTTCAGATATGATTGCTGTACTTTAGTACCCTCAGGGAGGGGTAAAATTACAGGTTAGGCTCCGATCTTTGGGTGAATTTGGAACTTTCTTAAAATTATGGTACTGGAAAATAGAGTTAGAAAGATTAGGAGAAGGGTAAAGTATTCAGTGTCCTGCTCAGCTGAGAGGGAAAAGAGTGATTTAGATCCCTGTAACAACAGTCTTCTGTACTTGTTCCCCTAACTTTTACATGCTTGGATATTTAAATAAATAAATGCCTAGGAATTTTGCCCTTAAAGCTGTGTGTTCATAACAGAAGTGTGCTGTGAAGCCCACTCCAGTTGCTTAGTCTTCAAAACACCCTTTTTCTGGTGGCATAGTGTGGGTTATTCAGGGAAATGTGTGAACAGTGGCCTCCCCTCACTTCAGGTATTTAGTTTTAAGAAAGAGATAAATGTAGACTTACTAATACTATTACAGATCCTCATATTCAATGCCGATTTCCTGAGAAATAATAATGTAAGTAGTCTAGTTTTATGACCAAATGTGACTGATTTTTAATGATGTGATCATAGGGAAGTGTTTCTTGCATTTTGCTGTAAACCAGAAAACTGTTACAGACCTTTTGCCATGTGGTGATCAGAGGTGAAACTGCAATGTGAGGAAATTGTTTGCTAAAGTGTTCCATTGGTTTCTAACAAACTCTTTATTTGTGGCAGAAATATGATGGCTCAGTCAGATTCAGATCTAAAAGAGACGGCTCTGAAAGAAGATTTGAAGTTTTACTTCATGAACCCTTGTGAAAAATACAGAGCAAGGCGTCAAATACCATGGAAACTGACTTTGCAGATCTTGAAGATACTTATGGTTACTACACAGGTAATCCTTGCTCTGTTTTGACTTTCAGAAAGGATAACAGTGATGTGCAGAAGAAGCAGTAGGTCTGTGGTTCTTGACCATCCCTGGATACTTGTTACTTCCCACTTATTATCCAGAAAGGAAAATATACTATGAAAGGTGTGTCGAGGGGGAAGAATAGCATAAACAAAATTACAAAAGCTTCCTGGAGATTGTGGACAGTATTTGACCACATATTTTGCTGTCTTTAAGATAACACCATAAAACAAACTTCTTTCTCACTAAATCAGCACAGTCTTTCGGCTGTCTGTCACAGCGTTACTCTCTGTTCTGCTTCCTGCTATGTTCATACGTTCCACTGGACTGTGTCAATAGTTCTTGAAATCTAGTAACTTGACATGTTCCTGCTCAGTGTGAAAACTCTTCAGTCTCTGGGACAGTGGGGATTACTGGGCTGCAGGAATTGGACATGACCCTTGCTTCTGTCATCAAATGATGCATTTTGAGCAGTTGAGCACTTAGAGGTGAAGAAGAATGTGTTTTTAACTGCATGGTATAATCTGTTATTTCTAATCAACTATGAAATGGTGACTGGAGGCTGAAGCAAGCAAAGTGGGACACGTGTATAAATAGAAATGACTTTTCTGGACCTTTGACACACAGGACTCTGACATCTGACAGTTTATAAGTACAGCTAAATATGCAACTCCAAAAAACATGCCGCGTTGCAGAATTTCAAGTTTGTGTTTGACTTGCCTGCTAGAATGAAGTGTAACCCTGGTTTGTGTGCCCCTGTGTTTTATTGACTGCTCTTGCTCTTCATCTCCCTGCTGGAATGACAGGGCAGGCTCTCTAGCCCCACTGGCACAGGATCTGGCCTCTGCTGCCACCATGCTGGAGTCCTGATGGAGCTCTAGCCACAGGCAGGAGTGGGATGTGATGGTTGGCCTGTCTAGGCCAGATGAGGTAAAATTGGTTATTTACACTAGTGCTGGCACAATTGCTACCTGCAATATTGGAGCTGCTGAGAATATGGAGTATATTGGGTGGGGGGAGGCAGGAGGGGTTGGGCAGTGCAAGCACAGTGACCTAGGAGGAAAGGGTGTCTTTCTTTACTAGAAGATGCCTCAGATACAGATTATTGCTTTGAAGACAGGGCACTAGCCATTGTGTGTGAGTTATGACACAGAAGTGTAACTTTGTGTGTGTGTCTGGGTAGGAGCAGTACTTTAGTCCATCCTAACCTACTGACTTACATTCAGTGACTTCTCCGAGGGTTTATGATTTCTCAGTCAGCTGTCCCAGTGACCTCCTACCCTTTAGGAGCAGAAGGGTTGCTCTGCTGCTTGGCTTCCAAAGGCGATGAGATTTTCTGCATTGTTGCTCAAGATCTTGAGCTTGTCAGCCTGGGGTCTTCCTCAGATGCTGTGCAGGTGTTTGGCAAGACAAGGAGAATAGAGTTTCTGAAGGAAAATATGTTGTTGCTCTGCTGGGGGGGTGTCAAATGTGTGTAAATAGGCAGGTTCAATAAGCACTCTGTATTTCGGAGTGAGTGTGACCTTTGAGGTGTGATTCCTCCATGTAGCTGCCTCTATCTGATGCCAGTCTGTTAGTGATGATACTTGTTCTGGCTTTGCTGCGGTGCAGCAGCTGGGCTGTCTGGCTAAAAAGCAGAAGAAGCTCCTATTCCAGTGTGGGGAGTAAGTTTTATTCCAACTCTGTGCTGAAATCCCCCAGGGATTCCCCTGAGGAAACCCTGCTGAGTATGTTTTATTTCTCTGTATTGCAGCTGGAAGATCCTTGGTTTGGTTTTTTTTTGCACTTTTTTTTTTTCTGCAGTCAACTGAAGACATAAATAGCTGACTTCATGCTTGGACGAAGTGTGAAGATTCGGTTCTTGGGCTGAAGGCTGTACATACCTGGCAGAGCTGACAACCCCACTTCTCTACCCTGGCTGTGGCTTTGCTGTACAGCCAACCAGCCTTGTACAACCAAATACTCCTGCTGCATGTGTTCTTTCAGGCTGGCCCAGATCTAAGCAATTCCTGTTGAGGACGAAAGATGACACATTTCAGTGAAGGCTGGGGAGGAGTAGGTGTGCTTTCCAGTTTCCAGCCCTTTGAGTGAAGGGATTTGGATGTTAGTGGGGCCTGCCTGCTTTGGGGGATTTCAAAGTTAACGGTTCTTCTGCTTTCAGTTTCTCATTCTTACTTCTTCCTTCTACCAGTTTCTTCTGGGGTTTGGAAACTGCTTCATACAGTAATAACAGTTCAACATCTGCTGTTAGTAATCAGTTTAAAACTGGGATGAAGAGTTAGCAGGAGGATGCTCCAGGCCCCAGATAGCTACTATGCTTGTGAAGAAACTCTCACTGCTTGATTTCAGCTTTTAGGCCCACTCCCTCTTTTCTCTATTTTTTTTCTTTTGTTTTTTTTTTTTTCTTTGTGATGGTGAGAGTGGGAGGAGCATCCATTTGGCAAGGCAACACAGATGCTGAGGGCTAACTGCTGTTGCTCATTGTGTCCTCATTAACTAGCACCTAGGCCAGACAGACAATGCTTTTTGTTGCTGTGGGATCCCACAAAGGTTTACTCTAATCCTGTGCCATGCCAGAGATGGGAAGAAACTGCTGGAATTTTTCCTATGGCAAAGGAGGGTATTTCTGGGGTATCAGGTTGTGCAGTTGGGTTGGCTCTTTTGTCATCTGCATTCTTAACAATTTTGGCAAACTCCAGTTAGAGTTGGTAGTACAGGATGTATGAAAGGTGGCAGTGATCTGGCTGTCTGTTGCTGCACTGGAAGTCTCAGAAATCAGTCTCTCACTGATTGTGTTTCTTTTACCTTGTATGTGGTAACTTTGGTTTTAGTAGCTTTATGGCATTAATTAAGTTTCTTTGCTCCTGTTGAAACTGGGTTACAGGAACAGGCACCTTTTGGTTTCAAATCTGTTATAATTCAAAGCTGTTTCTGAAATGTTGCTGCTTGACCAGTGTTCAAAATCTGAATTTGTTTTTCTTCTCTTGTCAGCTTATTTTTTTTGGTTTGAGTAATCAGTTGGTGGTCTCTTTCAAAGAAGAAAACACTATTGCTTTTAAACACCTATTCCTGAAAGGCTATTCTGGAGTTGATGAAGATGACTACAGCTGCAGTATATATACACAACAGGATGCTTATGATAGCATTTTTTATGTTATTAAACAGGTAAGCGTGTGTTTATAGCTAACAGACTTAAAGACAAAGCTACTGCTCTAAACTTCCACTGAGGTTCTGGTTTTCTGTCACCATTGTTGGATTTCAGTGTGTGGTTCAGCATAGGTGGGGTATCCTGAATTGTGAGTGTAGTTATCTGTGGTTTTGTCTTCTAGAGACAAATCTAACCAAAAACTTTGCTTGGTGTGTGGTACTGAAATCCAGAAAGCTTGCAAACCATTCATTTTACATGAACTGGAACCTTTGTTTGGGTCTTACTTTGAAGAGCCATGGGCCTGAATATACCTATGCATGGTATTCAAAAAATTTGTGCTTACAGCTATTCTGAATTGCAGCTTTGTAGCGAGTGCTGGAGGCCTCAAAATGGGGAATACGGTACTTGCAGGAATGTAGGGGCACGCGCCCTGGTTAGGGATGGTCTTTTGAAGAACAGTCCCTTTACGACTGTGGGAGGGAAGTGAATATATTTAGGATGGAAATTCTGTAAACATTTTTCTATTCAATAATAAATTCATTTAGAAGTCATTAGGTGAAAGAGTGTATGTGTGGAAAACAAAATGTCTCTTGTGTTTGGGGGTGATAAGCCCATAATGGTTCTTGTGGGATGAACTTTAAACCACCTTTCATTTCCCCTGACCTTGGGACATCAACTCCACTACTTGGTTTAAAGCAGTTTTGCTGCTATCAGTCCTGCCCAGCAGTTGCAGTGGTATGAAGGCTGTACCTCCTTCTTTAAATATGCAATGCTCCTCAGCCACCTTCTCAAAGCTACAGCAGAGCCATCAATGGATCAAGTGTGCTGGGCAAGGCCAAGACTCTCACTCCTACTTAGTTAAATTAGTACTGAAGTAGTTTTCTTAGTCCTCCTCAATATTGCAGCTATTTCTAATGTTAACTGTGATTTTTCTTCTTTCCTCCTTGCTTGCTTTGTCTCACTTTCCTTCTTTTGTAGGCACTAAGGCTGAGGTGAAGTCCAGATAGAAGACAATAGAGAAATAATAGATTTATATCCTCAAGAATGAGCCAGTGTGTGATACAGGCATCAGAAAAAGGTCACTTCCATGTCTGTGTTGCATAAATGTAGACATATTGTTTAAGGAGACTTAAACTTGTGTAATCTGGGTTTCTTTGTGTCCTGTGGTGCCCCTGAGACTTTTTTTTAATCCCATCCAACACTTAAAAAAACCCTGTACTTCTAGGTGAGTGTCATGATTGGTGTTGCTTTTTGGGGTTTTTGCCTTGTTTTAAAGGATGCCTTCTAGAAAGAGACAAGCCAGCTGGCTTCTGAGCTAAAAGCAGTGGGGTTTTTATATGGGTAGTTAGAAGCCATAGGTTTTTGTGTTTTGTTTTGGGTCTTAGATTGAAATGTGTGGTTGGTGAGGGTTGCAGTGGTGGTGATACAGAATATGGTAATAGTGCACAGCAAAGCTGAAGTTGTGAAAATGTGAAAATGTAATTTTAGACTTTGTATAATGTGCCATGGTGGTACTTTCACACACTGGAGGAAAAACCCTGAACCATACTATGCTTTCTGCTTGAAAGAGCACACAGCTTTTCCTTGTTCTTCTCCAGTTTGGAAGCTTCTGTCTGTGACAGAGTGGCTGTGCAGAGTTGTTAGGCTTCTACCCTGCCTGTGGCAGCATCTGGAGGACCAGGATGTTTTGCTGGCTGCTTAGAAATGTATAAAGGGGAGTTATGTTTTTACTGTTTTGTTGTGGTGTTTGAAAGTGGCATGTGAGTAACCTAGAGCCATGTGCTACCATTTCTGGAGGATAAAGCCTGAAAGCACTCATGGACAGAGCAGTGGCATTGAATGCAGTGATCTGGAGATGTCCTCAGAGGGAGGCAGAATTGTGACTAACTAATGTTTCCACTCACTTGACCTGCCTTAGTCAGACTTGGCTTCCTTTAAGACAATGTTCTGCAAGGGTGAGGAGGTGTCCTTTTCTCCCAGGCTCTCTAAACCTGTTGCAGGCTCTGCAGTGAGGAGTTGAAGCAGCACTGTGAGGCAGATCTTTGTGTGGAAATGTGTTTGTTCCCATTTGCTTGGACACGAAGTGTGTGGTTGTTAATGACCGTTGGAACTTTGTTCCCCATGCAACGGGGCTGGTGGCCATAAAGGCCATGGTAAGAATGAAATGGGATGGCATTGAATGATGCATAATAACAAAATCTGTGTTTAAGGGGAAAAGTGTCAAAGTCAGCTGAACTGTTTTATAAGGAATGGGAAGCCTTATCTGACTTCCCACAACTATTGACTTCCCCAGAGGTAAAATGCTTCCTTTGGAGCAAACCAGCACTGTGCACTGCCCCAAGCTCTTTAACTGGGTGCTGTGATGATAGAAACTAATTACTAGATGTTTATGCCCCCTTTCTCAGAGGGCCAGGGGTCTATCTGGCTTCTCTTGGACAATGTTAGCTGGTGCTGAGCTGGTAGATGGATGTGTTTGTGGTTAGTCATGATCTCCACAGCTGTCAGAGCTGTGACCCAGGTGTTTGCCTTGCTTGTGCAGGGTTGTACAGTGTGACTCCAAGGACCAGAGGATATATTTTGTGTCCAGAAGACACTGAGGGCATGTGCAAGGCAAGTCTGGAGTCAACTAGCCTTGGATGGAGTTATTTGGTGGTCCTCAGGGCTGATCCTTGTGTGGACAATGCCAGCTTGGCTTTACTTGCTTCCACTTCCATTCTTTGGTTTTGAGCATATGTTAGTATGTGAAGGTGACTTGTACTGTATTTCGAGTAAGTGAAGAAGGAAGTGCCTTCCTCACAAGCATGTTTTTGGTTGCTTCTGTGTGTGTGTAAAGCAGGCAGGTCATACTACTTCTGAAGGCTGCCCAGGCTCAATGCATGTTCCTTGGTGGCTGGTTATATAGAAAACATGTTGCTTCCCTCTTCTCTAGTCACACAGGGAGTAGCTTAAGTTTTACTCTTGGGATGGATTTGCTAAGAACTGTTACTTGGATTGTATGTAAAACAATCAAGTTTCAAGTGATCTGAAAGCTAACACCTTCACAAGCCACGTATGTTAGACATCCCTGGAGTGTGTGTGGTTAGTAGCAGTACTGCATTGAAGTCACTGCCAGGCATCTAATCAAAAGCTGTCTGCTGTCTGCCTAATATGTACAGGGGTCCCAGTCACGCTGTCACCAGGATGCCAGTTACTACTAATTAGTGTCCAGCAGCCCTCATCAATTCCCATGAGATCCACTCTTCATTTACAGACTTAGACCCCAACCAAAATTCTTTATTTTCACATAACTTAAAAAGCTGTTTTGATGAGGCACATAATTTTGAGATTGCAGGTTACTCTCCAATGCAGAAAAGACAATATCTAACATCTATTTCTGTTTCTAACCTAGTACAGGCAATTAAAGAACATATCCCTGGGGACACTTGGTTATGAACATGAAGGATCAGGTTTAAAAATCTGCAAGCAACTGTACAAGAAAGGCACAATGCTTCCATCCAACGATACACTGAACATAGATGTTTCTACTGAAACAGGTAGAGTAGTTTTGTACTAACATATCTTGCTGGGGAGTACTTGAATGTTAATGCTGAATCAGTAAAGTTTTAAACCAGTAGCTTTTGGTGTGCCAGTCATAAACTTTAATAAACCTTTTGCCTGTTTCCCTCTTCGTTTTTAGTACCTGCCTAGAAATGACAACTGTGTGGACTATAGAGAGCTAGGTTTCCTTAGCTGCTGTCATTAGTGAGTCTAATGGTTGGTTAGATGCTGGTTAGACTGTACCTTCCACGGGTGGGTGTCTCATAACTCAGTCCTTGCTGTTAGCCTCTCAAGATTTACTGAGTGAACCTGCTTCTGACCACACTATCTGTGTCTCTCTATGGATAGGTTTGCCCAAAATTAACACTTTACCTGATTATCACTTTCCGTTCAACCTGATCCGCTCAGTTTTATGCTGCTCTCTGTGCAAGGTCTTTAAAATTACAACTTTTTCTTCTCTCCTCCCAGAATGTATTGTTCTTAAGCCACAGGAGCTAGTTGGTACAAAGGCTGAACTGAAGCTGAACTCCTCTTTTTTCAGTCTTGATTTTTACAGGTAAAGTGGTGGTAGCTTTTTTTTTTGCTTGTACTTTCTTATGAGTACAGTGGATTGTGACACACAAGCAGATTCCTTTCTTTGTGTGTGGTTTTATATGTGTTTACAGATACTTCTTTTTTTTTAAAACAAACATTTAGGCTTATACAGGTCGAAATCTCCTTCAAGCTGAAAGGCATCGCTCTCCAGACTATCCATGCCCGTGAATTGCCTGACTGCTATGCATTTCAAAATACTGTAAGTGAACATGGGGTATGGCACTTCCAGTGCCACTTGTGTAACCAGCTAAGGGGTATTTGTTATCCTCGGACTGCAAGGGAAAAGCAGTTGGGCAGGTCCTTGCCCTTACATTTAGTGTTGCTGTGGAACAGTGTTATTTTGTACATTTGAGCTGGTAACTTCATAACCTTAGGAGGAGAGGAGTAATTGCTTTTTCTTCTAAAGGTTACATTTGAAGTTTGACTTTTTTGAATACTACTCCTATGCTGTGTGTGATGTCCTCAAGTTACATCTACAACAGTTACGGTGACATCTGTCTTAAAGCTTACCTGCCCAAAAATATTAATGAATATTATGTCAAAGTACTTGCCAAGCTTTTTTTTTTTTTTTTAAGGAATGAGATCTTGTTGGTCTTGTTTCTGATATACTCTTGTGATTCCAGATAACTTTCAATAATAGAGCCCATAGTGGAAAAATCAAAATCTATTTTGATAGTGACACTGATATTCAAGAATGTAAAGACTGGCACATATTTGGCTCTGGTGAGTATGGTGCACTTCTGTGTTTGTGTGACAGCAGTGTTGCACATCTCCTCTCATTCCCCGTACTCTCTATCACTCTGTCTAGCCAGACAGTCCACATCCTGCTGGTCCAGTGATGTGAGCAAACCAAGGAAAACACATGATTTGGGTTCACATGGTGGCTTATAAGCCTGTAGAGGGAAAGACTACAGTACAGAAAGTCAAACTAGCTTCTGATTACAGGTTATGGAATGAGAAATGAGGTGGGATTTTTTTTCTTTGGTTTAATTTAATAATGCTGGCATGGGCTGTGTAGCTGTGGCTCTGTTGGAATGCAGATGGATGGGTAAACAGTGCAAAAAAGGGACACTTGTACTAATATACCCATTTTTTGGTTTTATTTTGAAGAACTCGGGCACGCTTTTCACTCTTGTGGCCCCATCTACATAGTTGAAGTAAGAATACTTGTGTAACCCATCTGTTTATGGGGTGAGAGTGTTTAAATGCAAAATGTGTGATACTCTAACAATTTGTGCCCAGAGAGATGTGGAAATACTAATTCCTTTCTCTGACTCTTCACAGTTCTCCAAAAGAACACTCAGTATATTTTCATCTTTGATGGATTTGTCATTTTAAGTTGTTTTGCTTCCCTCATTCTCTGCACTCGATCCATTGTTCTTGCCTTGAGGCTGCAGAAAGTAAGTATAGTGCTTGTAATGCTTATTTTGTCTTTCTCATCATTGCTGCTACGCTTCACAAGTGAAATTCTTAAATAGTGAATAGTAAATCTGTAGCAGGATGTTGTTCTCTTACTCTGCCTCTATCTAAGGATGTATAGCTGTCTTATGGACAATTGTTAGCTTGAATGGGTTTTTATTTATGTTGTGTAGTGCTGCAGTACAAAGTATTTTGTTGTGTTTCTCAAGAGCAGGAGACTTCAGGCAAAAAAACCATTCTGAGTCTTTGTGCTGCTAACAGCCAATATGTCCTGTATCTTCAAAATATGAATTATTTTTCCTGGTTTCAGAGTAGAATTCCCATAGAAGTTTTGTCATAAATTAATTCTTTAATGAACTTCCCTCAAAGTCAGTTCTAACTGGAGAAAATATAAAGCATGTAGTTTTAGCTCTTCTTGGTTTTGGTCTTCCTGGGGTTGGAACTGCCCTCTCTCAGTTCTTCTCTCTCTGCAATCCCTGATCACTGTCTGCTGACACCTCCTTCCCTGCTCACTCACTTTGGCAGACTAAGATAGCCCTGTGTGACCTCATCTCAAGCTTCTTCCAGAGCTTTGTGTAAGTGGAGTCAGCTCTTCTGGTCTGAATACCTATGCAGGAACACAAGCAGGGCTCTGATGTGCCAGTTTGTAGCCATGAATTTACATAAACTTTGCAAGCATGTGATTTCTATCTTCTTGAAAGAATTCAAGATAGGTAGAATATAAAAGCACAGATATGTTTATTTTATTTGATATATAATTTTTTTCTAGCTTGTAGACAAAGGTGAAGAGGATACAGCAAAGGCATTGTCAAACTCCTGTCAGGAATAGGGCTATTCATGAGCAAAAAGGACAAGTGAAAGCAGATAGGCAGTGTTGGGTGTGGGAATTGATATTGTTGACTCTTGGAAATTAAAGTTCTGGCCTTAGTTGTGTTTATTAACTCTGACTCCTGTAACTGGGTGACCAGAAACTTCCATGAAGGATAACAAGCCAGGTTAGGCCAGTGGGGATTGGTTATGAAGTCAGCTGTTCTGTGGAAAGTTGGTTTTCATTGGCCGAAACAAGCCTTAATATTTTCCTTATTTATTTCTATTGCTATTAAGAATGAGTTTTAAGCTATTATTCCAGAAAATGCTATAGGAAAAGAGTGTATGAAACCTGAGCATTGCCACACTGTTATGGCATCTGTACATATCTTATCTAACATGACCTGTAACTAAACATCTAAATGCTTCTCAACAGAGATTTGTGAACTTCTTCCTGGAGAAATATAAACGTCATGTCTGTCACGCTGATCGCCTGGAATTTATAAATGGATGGTATGTCCTGGTAATTATCAGTGATGTGATGACAATCATTGGGTCAATCCTAAAAATGGAAATAAAAGCCAAGGTGAGAGCTTTAATACTTCAGATAAAATATTAGTCTTTCACAACCACCTGTAATATGTTCTGATTTGGGGACAAATGGAAGTGAGCTGTCATAGTCACTAGTCATCTTGTTTACTTTTGGGTTGTTCTTACTTTTGTATTTCCTAGTGCTAGTTCCTCTGATAACTGGTCTTAGTCCCTTTTCCCCAAAGTCTTTCAGTAAGACCATTGAAACTATTGAAACATTTCTCTTCCACAGTGCTGAGTCCCTGAATTCCTGGCACAGGACCTGTGGATAGGCAGGTCCAAACACAAAAACCCACAAAACCCCCAAATCAACAGCTTGGGTTGTGTTATTTCTGTAAGGAGGAGTAGTACATAATGTACTAGGAACCAAGAGTTACCCTTTGGATAAAACAGGGATTTCAATGGCTTGTGGGAGAGGAAACTGGACTGATTCAGCTTGCTTTCCTGGCCTGCCCAAACTACAGGCACAGACAGTGTCATCTGCTCATCCTTGACCTCCTAGTCTGGGCTTGCTGAAATCAATGTGGTTTTTTTTTCAGCTGGCAGCTCCTCAGGGGGTTTCGATTGGTCTTTTGTTAGTTTGGTTGTTGGTGTTGTGTGGTTTTCCTTGGTGTTATATTTTTTTTTTTACCTTCGGTGGAGTTATGTCAACAATTTGTGTTCACAAAACTTTGTATTCTGGGAAAACCCAGGTAGGTAATGTGGTGATCGTGCCTCTCCTGTACTAAGGTTCAAAGGGCAGGTGCCCAGGGTGGCTTTTGGAGGAAGCATGTGAGAACCTCCAGCTGTATGGTGAGGAATTAAAGTCTTGAATTAGACAGGTATCTTGTGCTTATGGGAGCCAGCTCTAGTCTTCCAAATTAAAATACAAGTAGAATTTTAAAATAAAGTTTATCTTAAACTTAAGTAGTAGTAAAAATTATATTGAGTCTCCAAATAGTTGGCAACCTATTCAGAGATGTGTATTCATGTAGTATGGAAAGGACTGTTGTCTTGAGGCTCACTTAGCATTTAAATGATGGCTATGTTTTACAAAATAGCAAGTGAGAGTTTGTTTGCTTAACAGTAGCATACATTAACCTTTTTAAAACAAAATATTATCTCCAGTCTTTTAAAACTGACATCAAGATAAAAATTGTAGTTTAGTATAAGTATATCTACACCAAGAATATTGGTGTAGATACAATTTGATTTGCAGGAGTATTGGATCTCACTAAACTGCAGTTCACTTTGGTCTCATTTTTGTGATGTAGCAACATCCTTTCAGTATTGGACTGCCCTGCTTTGTTTGTTTGAACTGCTGGAGCTTTGAATAGCTGACAAGCTGACATATCTGCCGCTTTGTAACTTGACTGCGTGCTCTGTTTGGATCCCTCAGAACCTCACGAGTTATGATGTCTGCAGCATTTTACTTGGAACATCAACCTTGTTTGTCTGGGTTGGAGTAATCAGATACCTGGGATATTTTCAAACCTACAATGTAAGGCCTGAATCAAATATTCAGCACCTAAAGCATATGATTGTCGTGTTTACTCAGGTTTCAACTAGTGGCTTTTCCCCCTTCTTTCTTGCACCCTGACATACAGGTGCTCATTTTAACTATGCAGGCATCACTGCCCAAAGTGTTGAGATTTTGTTGTTGTGCTGGGATGATTTATCTTGGCTACACGTTCTGCGGTTGGATCGTCCTGGGACCTTATCATGAAAAGGTATGTACTCCTCTTTTGGTCTGTGTGTAGTTCTGGCCTATAACAACAGAAACAGGTCTTAAACTCATGTTTCTGTTTAAAAGCTGTAACTTGAGCAACACGGGAGTGTTTCTTGTTCTATGTGTCCTCCTGCCACTCTGTTTAACAAAATAACTGTATTCTTGCCCTCTTCCTGTGGTGAGCTCAGTGCGATCTGGGACACGAGGCTCTGTTGGGGTGAGTGGTTTGCCCAGGCGATGTCTGGCTGGGGACCAGAGGTAAATTGGTCTCTCTCGCCCTCTCGTGGGTTAGAGGCAGTGGTTCACTGATACCATTCCTGGGAATCTCGGATACCCTGACTTGGTTTATTCCAAATATTTCCTGTGCCATGGAACTTCAGCTCCATGATCGATTCATAAAGCAGGGGCTGAATGCTTGTCATCTTCACTTTGCTTCCTGTGTGGGGGTGTGTTCGTTGTGGGATTTTTTTGGTTGGTTTGTGTCAAGGCAGATATTGAAGTGTGTGCCTAGTACCCAGGTGTCAAACAAGATGATATTCAACAGTAAGGCTTTCAGTATTTTAAAACAGAAGGGGGAAAAAACCCAAACAAACCAAAAACCCACACCAAACCCACAAAAGAACTCCAACCTGCAAAGTTTGGTTTTTTTTTATTTTTTAGACTTTTTTTTTTTTCTTTCTTCCTTGGCAGATGCTCTATGTGAGAATCTGAAGGGATGGGAGTGTGAGAGAAGCATATTCTTGTGATATACTCTAGATGTGAGTTAATCAGTAATGAATGACTTCTCATCCTCAATTTCTGGTTACACACAGTATATATTGTAACATGCTGCAGTGCTTGCTTCAGGCTCTTGCATCCCCAGAGCTTGGATGCCTCTGATGTAATCTAATTCACTCCTTTGAGGAATGTAGGCATTCAGTTGGCACATACTCCAAGTTGATGATGGTACATATCTCCATGGGATGCTGGATGCTCTGGGACCCTCAGTCATACCAGAGGTTCTACTGTTTGTAACAGGCATGGAATAAATACTGTGGTGGCTTCCCTGCAGTGAGTACATTAATTATCTGAGCAAAAGGAAGCGTAGTCAGTAATAGCTTATATGCAAACATTACCTCTTGCTAAATACCCCCGGTGGGTGTCAAGGCAAGCAGCTGTAGTGAGTGGGGGTTTCCCTTCCTGACAGTTCCTCGGGACCCCACTGGCAGGCAGTGTGGCACTGCGCAGAGCGGTTAGATGGGGCTGGCTGCATCCAGCTCACCAGCCCAGGATTGGGAATGTACGCAGGAGAGAGGTCCTTGTAATCCTTAGCTCCTTCTAATTTAGGTCCTTCTGAAATCTTTAACTCAAACCCATACAAGTAAGTATGTGTGTTTCTCTTTCTACTACAGCCAGAGAGAAAGAATCTGTGTTTTGTGTTATGGCAATCCAGGACCTTATAGGTGAGCAGTCCTTAGCAGGCTTCTTGCTGTACCCATGCGTCAAAACCTGTGGGTTACTCATGCCATGCACCTTTTATAAGAAAATGAGCTGCTGGGTCTCATAGTGTTTTTTTTTTTTTTACATAAAAACAATAATAAAAAAGCAAGCCATTGGTAAGACCAGACCTGCTGCTCCTGTGCAACTGTATGTTCTCCTTACAAGCTTATATATTTTGATGTTTGTTTTCAATATAGGATCCCAAATCAAGTGAACGTAGTCATGTTACTTCATTGTTAATAGCTGCATTAAAACATTGTGAATTAATTCCTATTGTCCAACAAAACCTAGCTAACAACTCCAGTTACTTGGTGGGATGTGTGCTTACATGGTAGCTGAATGCAATTTAGCCTCAGGATGTGTTCCAGCTTGGGGAAATGGAGTTAAGAATTTAAGAGGATGTCCTTGAAACAAAACTATGATTTTGCCCAGTATGTCCTTAGTAGCTTCATGGTACAGCTGCAGCTTTTACCTACAGCTTGGGGTTTTCTGAGTGACAAGTAGGCAGTGTTGTCACAGAACAAATCTAGTTTGGGCCACTTGAGCTCTGAAGGCTACACATTATATACTAGCTTTTAACTTCTTAATACAGTATTGATTAATTACTAGTACTCCCATAGTGCTGCAGAGCTGGGCAACCAGAGGATGTGGATTCTGTTCCCAGCATACTGCCACTGATTCACTGTATAGATTCTGTAAGATCACTTCGTCTACATGCTGCAAACAGAACAGTATTTTCCTGCAGGTCTAAAATAGGTTAAAATTCAGTAACTTAAACTTCCTGTGGTGGTCATTTACTGGCTGTCTGGCCTGTTGAGCATTGCAAGATTATTTCTTGATGATAATCTTCTAATTTTTTTATGGCAGTGTGTAGTACTTAACCAAAAGTATATTTCTACATAAGTCTATTGCTGACATGTATGTTGTGATCTGAATGTATAGGAAAGAAAGTGCAGTAACATTTGACCGGGCTGGATTTTTAAATTCTTCTATGAGAGAAACTCCAAAAATAATTACTTTTGGTTTTATAGAGCTTCTCACTTTCCCTTTAATCTGGATGAGCAATTTTCATGCTGTATTATCTGGTACTTGTTATTTTCTAGTTTGAAGATCTGAACACAGTGGCTGAATGTCTGTTTTCTTTGGTCAACGGTGATGATATGTTTGCAACATTCGCTCAAATCCAGCGGAAGAGCATGCTGGTGTGGGTGTTCAGTCGCCTATATCTGTACTCCTTCATTAGTCTGTTTATATACATGATCCTCAGCCTCTTTATAGCACTCATTACTGACTCCTATGACACTATAAAGGTAAAAGTTGTTTTTCCTATTATACTTTTAATCAGTTTTGCATTCATTCCTGTTTATCACTCAATGACATACTGTCTAGCGTTATTTACGATTGGTGGGACTATTAAAAAAAACTTTTAGCATATTTTATGGTGAAATTGGGAGGATAACTTGGTAGTCATTTGAATGACTAAGAAATAATTGGCTTGGGAAATAGCATGTGTCTCTGTACTTTCTGCTGCTTCACCTGGCTTGAGTGTAAGGATGAGTGGAGTCAGTTTTAAGAACAGTCTTGTTACCTTCTCATGACACCTGAAGCTGAGCTCAGGAAGGGTTTGCTGGCATCTCAGAATATCCACTTGGCAGGAGTGTGCCAAGGGCCAGGCGGATAACTCTAAACTCATTTAGGTGTTCAGGCCTGCTTAATGTGCTGCTTGGAAATGTGTGGTTAAAAGGAAATGTCTTGAACAAGAAGTAGTGTGTCTTCCAGAATTTACAATTGTGCCATCCACTTCCAGTATAAACTGGCAGAAAGTAAAATGAAATTTCTGGTAATTACCTTTCATTCTCATCCTCTAGTGCTCCCTGACCTTGGTGCTCCTGGTAGCTGCAGTAACCAGTGAGAAGGCAGTGTGGATCATACTCTCTAGCTCTCATCCCTGTCTTGTCTTGGTGTCAGACAAGCAGGCCAGCAGAACAAAGCTAGTCTGATATGGACCACAGCTTCTAGAATAAGCAAGAGCTCTACTTCTGAAGCAAATCCAAACACAACTGTCTGAGCTATGCTAATTGAAGGTCTGATCTGCAAAACAGTGTTTTACAGATGGGTGGCCATTAGTGTGCTGAACTGGTGTTTTGCAGAGCACTTCTTCAGCATGGCAGTGTCTGGGGCCCTCAGATCCAGCATTAGTATTCCTAGGGAAAATGAGCCCAGAGCATATGCAGTGAGCACAGTAGGTCAAGGGAGAGCCAGTGCCAGAATGGCTTGATATCATTTGCTTGGTCTTTGGGACAGCAAACAAAAATGTAAGATTATCTGTGAAGAACATGAATTCTGTCACTTACATAGTTGGTGGAACAAAGCAACCTATGTGGTGTTTCTAGGACAGGATTGTGTGGGTTCTTTTTCTTCCTACAGCAACTCTGAACAAATTAACCAAATAATCTGGTTGTGAGTATCACTCTGTAGAGGAAACTGTAGAACACATCGTGTTCCATAACTACTTGTGTTGTGAATAATATGCGTTCTCTTTCAGAAATACCAACAAAGTGGGTTTCCAGTAACAGATCTACATGAATTTCTAAAAGACCATGGCACTGTTGGTTTTAGGAAAGACCAGACTTCCATGCCACTCATGTGCTGCTGTAGGAGGTCAGTTGGGTGATTTTAATGGGTGTTTTCCACAGAAGTACACCAGTTAACATCGTGCTGCTAAGTGCTGTTTCACGAGTGGTAGAGCACCCAGAGTTCAATCTGTGGAATACTTGGAGACTGTTGTTCTTCTTGTGCTTAATTTGTTGGATCTTTAGTTTGCTGATGATGCAGGTATGGAAAACTTTAAGGTTAAAGGCATATTTTAGGCGCATTGGACACATGAAAACTACCATGCAGAGACTAGCAGGTAACTGATGGCAGTTGACAGGAGGACTGCAGAGTATGACATGGAACTGCCAAAGAGTCCAGAGCAAACTTAAGTTTGCATCTTGGGGTTTTGAATGTCTTCTGTTTCTAAGAAGCTTTTCCACTAGCCTGGGAGTAGTAGCAGAAAGTGAGAGAATGGTTCAGCCAGGGACCAGTACTTAGGCATCATAGCTCTGGGATTGGCAAACCAGACCAATGCCATATGTCAGAATATTGGAAACATCCTTGTAAATGTCTGGTTGCCACCAAACCTGAGCCTTTCGGGACCCTAGCAATGGTTGTTTTTAACCTTGTGTTGGTGAGAGGAACATCCCACCTAGTGCTTGTTGGTCTGGAAGTCTATTTTTTTAATGCTGTTTCTGAAGAAATGTTACACACCTATGAATTCCTGACGGAGAGTGGAGGGATCCTGTCTCTCTCCCTAGGGTGAATTCCTGCTTGTGCACAGAATGGTTTAGGGTACCATCAAGGAAGCCAGGCTATGGGAGAGGGAATAGAGCTGAATGTGAACACTTGTTCAGTCTCAACTGGTATAATAAAAAATATTTTGGGAGTTGGATACTTATCTGCTTATACATTGATGCTTTTGTGAAGGGCAACTTTGTACTCTGGCAGAGGGAAACCTCCTAGCCAAAAAGGAGCATGTGAGGTGATGATGGGCAGGTATCACAGTAGCTGCTGTGGACCCTTGAAAGCCAGCTGGTTGAACAGCTCCATGTGTTACATCCAACCTGCTGTGCGGGATAGAGATTTTTGTCTGCTTGAGCATAATAAATGTGCTCACATACTTATTGAGAGCACAGTCCTGGTAGCTGGACTGCATATCTCAAGCTTTTGCTGCTGTAGGAGTCTCAGGTTGATTGTGCCAGTGCAGGTGTTGGAGCCATGTGCTGAAATGGGAGAGCACAGAGCAGAAGGTTCAAAACTTAGCTTGGTCTTGTCTGGGTCACTGCTTCCTACTGTGTTTCTTGCCGAATGAAAAACTGATTTTTTTTATCTCTCTTGCAGACAGAGTGATGACAACTTGATACTTATTAATTGATAATTATATATTGAAATTACTACTGGTACATGCAAAGAAAGCATAGCTGTATGGAGAAGAGTAATCCTCTAAACTGCAACAAAATGCACTGTCTGGACCTGCCTCATTGTGAACAGACTGAATTAAGGGAAAAGTAAAGCTGCTAATACAACAACCTGTCTGACCAGGATGAGAGCCCAGAAGCTGCATCTGGAGGAGACCTGTGAAGACTATTCTTGTCCTAAGGTCTTTCATGTTAAAGAAGGCTGAATCTGGAGCAGTGTCCATGGAAGCTCTGATTGCTAATCGCTTCTAGGAGGAAGGAAAAGTGGCCCTGAACCAAATGGTCTTAAGAAGAAGAAATACTTGCAAATGCTTTTTAAAAAAATAATTCTATGTTAAAAAAAAAAACAAAAGTCAAGGAGAAGGGAGGACTCTTTCACTTAGCCATGTGTGCGGCATTGAGACTATAATTTCTACTTGGCACAATTAATTTCCTTGAAATAAATTTATGTAAAACTACAGAGTGGCACAAAAGTGCAAATTAATTGCTGTTCTCCCTCTCATACATAATTTTAACACAAACTGTTTATAGATCACAAGCATTTCTTTACTGGCTTTACTAAAAACAAATGCAGTTTTTGGTTTGGGTTTATTTTTTGGCTTTGAGTCTTTTGTTACCCACAGTGTTTTGTATACTGTGTCCACATTAAACTAGCAACTTCAGCTATAGGTAAATAATTCTTTTGCATGGTTGGAAATGTCCATAGAAAACATCATGTGAAAGATAATTAAAAGATTGTTGCTTTTTTTAGTGTTGTGTTTATGCATTGCTATAACCTGGAGGACAAATTCAGGCAAAAACCAATGCCTAATTTCTTGCTTAATTACTTCTGTTCTAAGTGCATCTTAAGTGGAAGAAAATATGTAACAACTGAGCCTGGCAGTTGGTTTGTTCAGTTGACTGCCTTAGGTGGCTGTACAGATGACTATTCTAAATTACTGGGATTTTTCCCTTTTAGAGCAGAGCATTTTTGGTAGCTTTATATGCATAGGTGTTACCAAGTGCTTTGGAAGATTTCCAGTGGTGCTGACTGCCCCTGGGGCTGGTGGGCTATTGAATAAATATTTTGCTAAAAGAAAAACAGTCTAGATTCCCGCCCCTGCTTATGGGAAGCTGAAGAGTAGGATTCACGCCTTTTTTGGTAGGTTGAAAACCATGTTTTTAATAGGTCTGTCTTCATTCTCTGCTTCTCCTCTGGGATGTTTAAAGAAGAGAGGTTCATAACTACAGCTTTCCCAGCAGTGTTTGTGGCTGTGAGGTAAGAACTGTGGTGATTGGAAAGTTGTGCTGTCATTCAAATCTATCCCCCTCCAGTATTTGCTGTCCTGACAATATTTTTTTGTTGTTGTTGGAAATGAATGCCATTTTGTCTTTTTTGGGCTGCAGCTATTAATCTAGAAGAAATGGGTTTAGTACTTTGATTCATCCAGGCTCTGCACACTTTAATGCTTCTCTTGCCCAAATGTCTTTGGGACAGAGAATCTCTTCCCCATTCCTGTCTGCACAATGCCTTGCTGTGGCCTCAGCTCTCGCTCTGGCTTGTGGATGAAAGTTAAGTTGTTATCAGAAACCAAAACTTCATGCTGTTAGCAAAGGTTTTCTGTGATTGTCTTTCCATCAAATGTGCTCTCAGCATCATCTACAACAGAGGATCACTGCCTTTCCCTCGGAACAGAGGAGTCAAGTTTTCAGGTGTAGAACTTGGTCAGTGTTGGTCTCTTAGTGCCGGCTTTGGGGCCCTGGACAATCCAAGTACCTGACTGTAGGAATGATCAGCATTCAGTGATTGCTAGCAGAGCTGCTTGGCCCATATAGTGCATGTTTCTGACTTTGTGTGAGATGCTGGTGTTTTCTAGACTTACCACTGTTTTACTGGTAGCTTTGTAGGATGTCTATTTCTAAATCAAACAGCTCCCTATTAAGTGAGACCAAAGTTCAGCACATTGGAAAATGAATTGTATTTTGCTCCTGACCTACCTTCTGTCAGTACTTATGGGGATCTTAGGTTCAAGACATGAAGCTAGAAAAAGCAGATAATTAATACTGTCAGTAGAGGATTAGTCGTACGACGTGTTCCAGCATGTATTGCCCTGATAGGGCATACAAATTTTGGGCTGTATGTGCTTCCAGGGGTTCTTGCTTGAGAGTGTGAGTTGTGCACCACTTGTGATTGTGATTGTGGGATGCTAGAGCTGATGGCTCTGAGCTGCTAACACCTGAGTGAAGCAGGGCAAGTCCTTGGACATGGAGTCATGTCTTTCAGTTCTGAGTGAGAATAGTGTGCTGTGGAAGTAGTTTCTGTTTTATTAATCATGGGATGGGCTTATCACCTTCTGAGGTTGAGTGTCTTCCCTAAAGCAGGTGAGTCATGACCCATGCCCTTGGCTTTGTGTGCCACAGTGCAGGAGCCCCTAAGCTCTCACTCTCCAATCCAGTAGGACATTGAGTGTAATCTGCCAAAGCCATCAATCAGATAAATACTTATTTGTGAGAGAATCCTCAGTGAATGAGGGAAAGGGTTATTAATCAAAGGAATGTAGAAAATACTTAATTCTTTTTGATTTTGAGACTTAATTTCTACAATGGAATCAATCATAAAAATCAAAGCTTTCTTGTCCAGTATTGATTTTATTTAATAATATGAACTGTTTGCTAGCTGGACTGCTGCTTCAGCCCTGCCATATTACAGCAGGTCACTAATATAGAAAACAATTTGTGTCTTCACCATCTGTTTGGTGATTGATTTTTCTCTTGGATAAAAAGTAAGAGCTGATTACTGGAGCTTCTCATTGGCTCTGTCATGCATTAATACAGATTTGGATACAGTTGTTTACTGAGAGGTGGTCTTGCTCCAACTGCAAAGGAGATAATGGGCAGTAATGGAAGCAGAACTGGAGTATAAGCTTTTGCATCATTCCTTTTGGTTGTCTTATTCCTTGGGAATAAGAAGCTTTTTGCTGATTGCTGATAGAATTTAACAAAAGGAGGAGACATGGGTGCAAAGGCAGGGAGAAGGTTATTAGAACCAGGCAGGAAGCAGGAAAATAAAGCTTTCTGAGCCATCTCCAAGGTGAGCATTCAAGTGTGGGAGAGGGTGGGTGAGAGTTGGGGCATCAATAGGGGACCCCAAAACAGGAAAAAGCTGCTGGAGTGGAGACTGCTTGGCATTTCAGATGATGTTTGCATGCACGGCTCCACCTAGTCTTTCACGCTGTCTAGGTTTTGTGCTGCAGTCATCACCAGGATTTCTGAGAAGTGAAGTCTTTCTGCTGAAACTCTTGTATCAGTTGTGTGCCTAGAGCTGGAGCTGCGTGTAGCTCTCCACGCTGTGGCTGTGTGCCTGGTCTCAGTAAACGGTTCAGGTAGGTAGCAATAGGACAGACACATCTGATCGTGATCCTCAGGCAGGTTTGATCTTGTACCAGCTTCTACCTCTGAGTTTGGCCTGTCCCTCGCGGCAGAGCTGCGTGCACTGGTTCCTGCTCTCCGGGATTGTCACAGTCCTCAAGTACTGTGTGTCGCTGCGTTGGGCATGAGGTGGCTCTGTTTGCTTATCGGACGGCATCTCAAAGCAGAGCTGGAAGGAAGCGGCACATCCACCTGCCTGTCCTGTGCCGCTCGCAGACGTTAGCGCTGTTTCACTGGGGCTTTGGTTTCCCCAAACTCAGCGCTGGACCTTCTGCCGCGTTCTCCGGCCCCGGGACCCTTGAGCATCTCTCCTCGCCCCGCCTCGCCCACCCGGGGGCGAGCGAACGACTCGGCACCCGCTGACCGCCGCGGTGCGGAGCCGGGGGTAGGTGCGGGGCGGCGGAGCCGCGGGCCGGGCGGCGCCGGGGCCGGGCGGCTCCGGACGGGTTAACGCAGGGCGGGGCGCCTCGGCGCGGCGGAGGCGCGGCGCTCCGGAGGCTGCCGGTGAGTGGGGCCGCGGGGGACGGGGCAGAGCACCCCCCGGCTCCAACAGCGGGGCCGGGGCGCTGGGCCGGGCGGTCCCGGGGCCGGCGGCGGGAACAGCTTCGCGCCGGACTTCGGGGCACTCCGGGATTCGTTAGCAGCTCCGGCAGCAGTCGGGCGGAACGAAACTTTGTGCCGGCTCGCTGAACGTTTGGGCTCGGCCGGCCCGCCCGCGGCGAGCCCCTGCCCGCCCTGCGGGAGCGGGGCCGGAGCCGCGCTCGGGCTGCCCAGCGCTGCCCTCCGCAGCCGGGATGCTCAGCGGGGCTGCGGCCGGGGCAGTGCCCGGCTTAACGTAGGTGCTGCAGCTCTGCGTCACACGCACCCACCCCGCGGTGTGCGTGTGTATATAACGCTCACAGAAAAGCACAGGGGCTTCCTGCGTGCGTGCAGGTGAGTGTCTGTGTCGTGTAAACTTTGCCTGCACATCTCTGGCTGCGGAGGTGTCTGTAGCAAGTGTGTGTGTGTCTCCTGTGGGGGCTTGGCATCTCTCCTTACGGATTGGTAAGGCACACTGCTGTAGCCTTGTTCTTCAGTCTGCTTTCTTGCATGCATATATGGTCTTGTAAGAGGTGTAGTAGGAAGTACAAGTCAGCTATATGCTAGAAGATCTGGTTTGCTGAGTCTTTGTGCTAAATAGGAAGTGAAATTAAAAGATCCAAAACCGACTTGCATGGTCAGTAAAGAAGCAGCAGCAGCAGCTCTTACAGCAAGTAACGGTGAAAGATGTATTTGGCTTCTTGCAGAATGCCAGACTCAGACAAGCTGGACTGATGGGATCCTTATCTTCCTGTGCTATTATGATCATTGACCATTTTGGAACATTCTCCAGCATAAGCATAGTCTTTATGCTATTGGATAACAAACTGAAATCTTTGAAGTGTGAGGTTTGATGCTGAAGGGAATGTATTTCTCTTGGGCGTTAGTCTTAAAGATTCACATACCTGGATTCTGCTTTTAAGCTGCCAGGTCTCTTTCTGTGCCTCTAGCAAATATCTCATGGAGCCTACCACTTGTACCAGTTCCACTGAAATGTTTGCTTGTGTCTGTGAACAGGTCAGGTACAGTCAGTCAGCCCGCTTGAGTCAGCGGTGGTGTGATTCGGGTCCTCATCAGTGATGCGCTGGAAAGAAACGACATGAGTTTGCTTGGTTGTGGCTGTGCTGAAACAGTCTGTGCTTGCATTCTGTAGGTTTTGTGAAAGAGCTGACTTGTTGAACTGTGAAATGGAGCTGGTAGTGATTGCTGAGCAGAGATGGAAGTTCTGCAGAAACAGGGGTCTTAGTTTAGAAGCAAAACAGGTATTTTCTTCCAGGCATGTTTCACAATGTACAGGCTGTTTGAATGGCTTTTAAATACTTTAAATGCTGAGTCTGTTTCCGCATTATAGGATGACCTGCCAGCTCCTTCCAGAACCACACTTAAAGGAGGCTAAATGAAAGCTTTGCAGTGAAGTTTTTAGTTTGAACTCCATATATAGATTTAGTAAACCATAATTTCAGAAAGTCTTAAATTACCAAAGTCTGAAGTCTAAACTTGTGGTAACTAGCAAGTTACTTGGTATCTCTCCCTAACAACACTCTGCACTGGATCAGAGCTTTAAAAAAGTGATTTGGTGCAGAACAGCAGCTTTGTACTAAGGAGATTTCAGGAGCTGGAGCCTGAGCTTTGTAACACCTTGGTGTAGGTGTCCCTGCATCTCTGTGCTCTGCAGGTCAACTGCCTGTGTGTACACATGTATAGGGTGACACTGCTGAGCCTCAACAGTGACTTTTGAAAAAAACTTCTTAAAAACCTCTTATCAGGCTTTGTGTACAGCGTGCTTTGGTCCATGGCTGGCGGTACTACTTCCTCTCTCTGCAACTTAAATATTTAGTCTTGAGGTTCTATATTTTTGGTACACTTAATACTTTTCTTAAGACCTTCTGTTTGTAGCATATAGCCTTGGTATTTCATGCAGGATATATAATAAATACTAAAACCTCAGATGTTTCCACCACTGATACATAAGTGTTGCAAAAGAATAGTCTCAATTCCCTTCACCCCACTCCCTTCCCTTTGCAGTGCAAAAGATGATGCCATTAAAATGGACCATTACTGGAAATGATCAGAGCTGTGGTGGAAGCACTAGTGCTGCTGTACTTTCCATGAAGTTAACTTTATGTAGATGAAGCTGGCTTGGAGCGGAAATGGATGTGGCACTCTGCTCTCCTTATTCTGAAAGATGCTGAAGACCAGGATAATGTTGCTTGTGCATGCTTGATTTGAGTTCAGACAATGATCTGAAATTGGGGATGCTTAAGCTATAAAGCAATAATATAGCAAGGGAATTTACTTCTGTTTGTGTTTGGCTAATTATTAAGTTATCAGGATAAAAAACTGAGCTATGTAGTGTTTTAATAATGTCTTTTTTTTTTCCAATATGTAAAGTTGAATTTAAAAAAAATTGCTTAAAGTATATTCTCAGTTCCTTAAGGCAGACTGTGTAGAATGCTGTTCCAAGTACAGACAGTGCCCACAGAATTTCTTTAATAAACAAAATGCAGAACAGTTACTTGAGATAATTTGTCTCTGAAACCTGTTAAATGAATGATGCCTTCCACTGCATCCTCTAATGCACCGGATTAAAAAAGCTTTAGTTTAGATTGGGATATTTGTGCATAACTTTGTTATTTTTGTGCTTCCTTTCGGTTTCTTTCTCTAAATAGATTTTTGTTATAAAACGAATTAACTATTAAAGATAATGAGAAGTGAACCAGAGTACTTAGTGCAGTTACATATTAATGCTCTTGGCCTCTGCTGTGCTACACACCCTTTTCTGTACTGGTATTTCTCTCTAAGCTGAGGCAACCTGAATGGATTTCTTGGGTTACTGTGCAATCATTTGGCTGTGTTTCCCTCCTTGGCCATACATGTATGCAGGGTGTGGAGGGGAACAAGGAACCGACTCCTCTGTGCCTGTATGTATAGCTGGCTGCCTGCACCTTCCTCTCGGGAATGACGGGAGAGAGCTTTTTGTTGGCAAGGAAAGGCAGCAGAGGAAGGGACAGAAGGTGTTTGTGTCTGCCTGCCGCACAGGGTGCGGGCAAGCAAGAGCACCGTGGTGTAGTCTGCAAGTCTCCAGATGCTCCTGTGGTACTGTGTTGGGGACTGGCTCCTGCTCATTTAAGAGCTGGAGCAGCAGTTGCGGATAAGCGATTCCTGCTTCAGCTCTGCAGCAACAGCTCCCATTCAAGGAGCGTTTCAAGCGAGTTGTCTCCTTGCTGTGCCACCCCCCCACCCCCCCGATGCCTGTGATCAGTCAGCATGACAAACTCTGTGTTCCGAGGAGCAGCTTACTCCCAAAGTTTCAAAATATGTCTGAGATCTTTATTCAGTACCTTGTCTTTGCTGATGACCGAGGGGAACCAGGGAGATGAGGTGCTCTGGCACAGGCTGGCAGCCTGCCTGTGTTGCAGGCTGAGACTGGGTGCAGCCTGCTCCTCTGTGCTGTCCCACGGACCTAGCTGCAGCGTCTCTCCTGTGGCAGGGTGTATCCTTCTCGGTGCTGAACTGCATGGAAAGCCCTGTGCCAGCTCAGGGAAAGCAGTGGTGAGCTCAGATGGGGCTCTGCCAGGGCCGACTTCCCTCACCTCTCACCCACCCTTTAACTTTGGTCCTGCTACAGGACCTTGCTGCTCCAGTTCTATAGGTTCTGTCCAGTTCTATGGACTTCTCAGTCTGTCTGCAGATTCGGTGGGCTGCTGTGGGAGGATCCAAGCTGTGCCAACCCATGTCTGCCTGCTCCCTCCCAGTTACAGTTACATGGGGCAGGGCAGAAGCCATCCAAGTCCCTCAGACTGATGCCAACCCTTCAAAAAGGTTGTGGACAACATATTAAAGTGACTTGGTTTTTAATGGACACGAAAAAGGCAGAAAAGTGGAGGGGTGTGCCCCGAATCCCATTATGGCTTGCAAGCTAAATTTTATAATGACCTTCTCATTAAAATACTATTTGAATTTTCCTTCAGAGCTGTCTGCATTAATAATGACTTGCTCAGCTTGGAGCTCATTTTCAGGCCAACTGTAATTTTGAATCAAAGTGACCTTAGAAGTGTTTTTAATCAGTTTGAATCCACAAAATCCTTGATTTAAGTTACTTGGATTAAATGTCATTGTAAACATAGTTTTTTTGTAACTTTCTTGAAGCACACTGTAATCTAATTAAATAATAACTTTTAAAGCATGTTAGCTTGCAAACAGCTGAAGCTTTTTTCTAAAACATTATCTAGGTAATGGTTTATTTCACAATCTCTCAATTTAGATCACTAGTGTGATATATTCCTACATAGTTGTGCAAGTCCTTTTATTTTAAGAATGTTGAAGAACACTTTCTAACTTGATACCAGTTGCCCTAACATAGGAGAATTTAAAATTTATTTAAATACACAATCTGTCTGTAAGACAAGCAGAGCTCAAGATGTGCTGTATTGGGAAGTGTTCTTAGTGTGTGCTTTTGCATTTGAAAGCAGTTTAACTCAACAAAATCCTTTGAGAGTTCTGGAACAGATGATTTCTCCCACTCAAAGCTCATGTTTGCTCAGAGTGGTAGAGGAAAACACACTTCCCAATCCATTGGTTTCTGATTTTTGTGGCCACTATTGACTGAGCTGAAGTAATTAAGTAGATTGAAATAAGGAAAAGAACCCTTTTGACATGGGGATGCTTCCAGTGCTCACAAAGTCTTGATGTATTTGCTTGCAAGTGACTTGTGGTGAGCTAATAGCTCAACCCAGCTGTAGAATATGCAGTGTGTGGTTTCTGCTGTCAGGCTTTTGGAGGGCTACATGGAGGGCTATAAAGTATAGAATAGCATAGAGGAGGTGAATGGAGATTGTTTGCTTTCCTTTCACATAAAAACTAAGAAGTATCGAGCCACATGGGCCCCTTTCAAAGCAAACAGAGACAATTCTGCACAAGGTGAGTAGCAGAACTGGGGAGCTCTCTGCAGGCTCTAGAACATTCTCTTGTTTTCATAAGCCTGGGCTGACCAGTTCAGCTGTTTATCTGCTACTTCAGTTTATATTATTTTCAAAACTTTGAATGATACTTTGCCTGAAACTCCAAATTTCTGTGTGCTTAACAAATCTAAACTAGGTAATATTGAAGGGGTAGTGGTTTTTTTTTTCTTTTAAGTTTCAACCTGCTCTGATAAGCATCTCTGATTTGGCTACAGAAGAGAAGACCTGGAGAATAAAGTCCTGCAATGTGTGAAATTGTGACACGCCAGGAACTATGGGCTAACCTGTCACTCGTCTCTTGTGTGAACTGGGGAAGGACCACTGAAGATACAGCTGTATCGCCCTGACACATCCACACAGGTTCCCTGAGGTGAAGTTAGTTCTGCTGGGAGGACTTAAAATAAAATGAAGGTGTGAAACAAACTGCTGTCTGGAAGGACGCCGGTGTGACAAGCACTTTTTCAAATATAGTCTGGTACAAAAAACCAAGTGCACACATCTGCTCTGAAGGGTTGCAAACACTCTCCTGTTCAGCTACTGCTTCGATGCAGCTTCCATTTGGATATTTCCAGAGTCTGCCCTGTGACACTGAGACCTCAGCTGGATGACTTTCTACCCCCTCCTGACTTATTGCAACACCTCAAGACACCTGTTTCAAAATAATTTGATGTTTGAGCTCTGCTGTGTAGCAGTGAGTGTTTGTAGTGTCATTATATAAGTGGAGAATTATGGGGTGTGATTTATGTCTTTTTGGGGTACTACCTCAAATGAGGACAGGATCTCAATAAGCTGAAGTACTTCAGTAAGCTCATGGTTGATAATTTGGGTTCCATTCTCTCCAAATGAGACGCAAAAGGTATCTGCAGATCTCTTTACTCTCCTGTCGCTGCGAGTAAGAGATTCATCTGTCGAGATGATTACACAGTAAGATACAACATGTTCAGAAAACCTACCCTATAATTTTCACAGATTTTTTTTTCCCCCTGCCATTCTTGCCCAAAATGCTGTTTCTATTTGCAGGCATTGGGGCTGTTCTGTAAAAGCTTCATGTCAAGCTCAGCAAGTTCTTTACAGTCTTGGTGGGTAAGAGCAGAGCCGTCTTGTCTGGGCAGGGCTCCCAGCGTTTGTCTGCTTGAGTGGCTGTTGCCTGGAGCTCCTCAGGGACTTCTGGTCACTTATAGACTTGATGTGACTTTTGAGTACTTCCTAGGTGAGGATGGGGAACCTAATGCCTGCCCATCTCTACAGTATTGCCCTGGGCAGGGAGGGGGAGGCACTGAGTTCCAGCTGACTCCTCATGGTGTGGTCAGTGCTCCTGAGGTTGCTTTATCTTTAGATGAAGGGGTGCTTTATAGTTTTTCAGCACAAAGTACGATTTACTTGTTTCCTTCCACTGCTTGTCCTTGGGTGATTGTTTAGTTCTGACTCTGTACTAGAATTTCATGCTTTAAGTAATACATTCTTTTATAAAAGAAGTGTCTGCCTAGGTTCTTGGGGTAGTAGGATGGACAACAGTGTCAAGTGGCCCATTTTGTGCACTGCCAGATGATGGATGGGAACCAAGAACAAAAGGCCAAGGTGCTAGTTCAGAAAAATGAAATATTAAAAAAAATTGCTTTCAAAAGATTAATTATGGAATAGTGCAAGTTGATGTGACACTAGGTAATACAACTATTGCATGAGAGAAATAACAAAAGTAGCATAATGTAAAGGACAGAAGATGAACCTTTTAATCTTAAAACTCAGAAGGAACTTTTAATATTAATGTGCCTTGTTAGGCAGCCTTCTGGGGTTTGCTTATATCACTTCCCAGCCCCTGGAGACCTGAGATATAACTGGTAAGCAACCACAGGGTAATAAGGGACTAAGTGGATCTGATCTTTGTGATCTACTTCAGCTGTGGTGGTGAAAGCCCTGAGCTTCTTTGTATCTTTCTGCCTGTAACTACTTCTGGACTGGGGTGTTTTTCATTTTTCATAGAGGATTGATTAGCAAAGTCACTGTTAAAACACTTATTCAGGCGCTGGTGGCGAATGCGAGGGCTGGTGGTGGTCAGACACAAGCTCTTCTTACCGGGGGCAAGACCCTGCGCAGGGCCTCGTCCTCCACAAGCAACTGCTGTCAGATCTGCCCCTGTAAATTAGTCTGAGTTCAGTTGGGTTCATAACAAAGGCAATAAAATTGCCAAGCAGCTGACATGGACCTCACCAGGGTAGCTGAAGTGTGATGTCATCTGGAACACAGACTCCCCCTTCCATCATGTTTAATAGCCCTGTGTCCAAAATAGTGTTGAGTGGGTATGAGGAAATAAAAAACCCAGGACTGCTGCTCATGCTGGGGCTGCTTTATCCTGTGGCTGGGCAGGGAGCTGGGTTTGGGTTTTGAAGATAATTGGGCTGCAGGGCTTGGGGTTGACGGCCCAATAAAATAATCCCCAGCTGTAGTGTGGTGAAATACGTAGAATATATTTTTTGTTTTCAGCATATTTACAGCACTAACTGGCACATGCTCAGAACATACATGCCCATAGGATCCTGTATATATACACTTTTATGTTTATTAATATACAATTGAAAAAAACCGCACAAAATACTTTTTTCCAGTAATAGGCTTTTTATTGCTTAGTCAGTAAAATGGAAGAATTATGATTTATACTTCCCTGTCCTGACTGGATATGTTGAGAAATGGAAATAATGATGGGGCTGTGGCTCAAACATGGGATTTCACAGCAAGAATGGCTTGGCTGTTTCTCATGTTTTAATTTGTGACCTCCAGAAAACCACTGTTAACCTCTTAACTTCCACTTAGTTGCCCATGCAGTATGACTGCTAGTGCAAAGGGACTGTGCTGGGGTTTTGTAAGCAGGTAAGTCTTTTAAAAAGTGCTGATTCATCCAAGCATCATGCACCACAGTCCTTTAGCTACAGAATGAAGTCTTCTGCATTAACTCTGGGAAACAGGAACTTTTATTTAAGCTGCCAAGTATGTACCTTCTTGCATCCCTGTCTCATATACTTTATCACCCCCCCAAAAAAGCTGTTGCATATGGCGATTGAGGCAAGGGCTACTAGTTAATTTTTAATCCTCCTTTCTTTTTTCCCTTCCACCCTTCCTAGGATGCAGGGGCTTTAATCCAGGATGAATGAATGCTACTATGACAAGCGCATGGACTTTTTCTATAACAAGACAAACACTGACACGGTAGATGAGTGGACAGGGCCAAAGCTTATTGTTGTTCTGTGCTTTGGGACATTTTGTTGCCTCTTCATTTTCATTTCAAATTCACTGGTCATAGCAGCTGTGGTCAAGAACAAGAGGTTTCATTTTCCCTTTTACTATCTCCTGGCCAACTTAGCTGCTGCAGACTTTTTTGCTGGAATTGCCTACGTTTTCTTGATGTTCAACACTGGCCCAGTGTCTAAGACGTTAACTGTTAACCGCTGGTTTTTGCGTCAGGGTCTTCTGGACACCAGCCTGACAGCCTCCTTGGTGAATCTCCTTGTCATAGCTGTTGAGCGGTACATGTCAATAATGAGGATGAAGATCCACAGTAATCTCACAAAGAAGAGAGTCACTTTTTTAATTATATCAATTTGGGCCATTGCTATTTTCATGGGTGCTGTTCCTACCCTGGGTTGGAACTGCCTCTGTGACATCACTGCCTGCTCATCCCTGGCACCTATTTACAGCAGAAGTTACCTTGTGTTCTGGAGCATCTTAAACCTCGTTGTCTTCTTCATTATGGTGGTGGTTTACATAAGGATCTACATGTATGTCCAGAGGAAAACTAATGTTTTGTCATCACACACTAGTGGATCCATCAGCCGTAGGAGAACTCCTGTGAAGCTTATGAAGACTGTCATGACTCTATTAGGTAAGAGACTATAACCCATGGTGTGCAAGTTGGCAATAGTAATCAATGGGTCTGCGTGTTGGAAGTGCTGTAGGCATTTAGGCTTCTGTCTATCTTAGTGAAGTAGGTGTTGCATCATGTAGAGAGGCAAAGCAGACAACTGGTCAACACATAGAAGAAAAGTGTCTTTCTTTTGCAGGCAGCTTGTCACAAAACATGAATTATGTACAGGGGTGTTTTGGGGCTGGAGCGGGTGGAGGGGGAGCAGATACAAAATGACTTCTGAGGAAGGTTTGTAGAAATTCACTACTACCTAGTAGAATGCTTTCAAAAGAATGTTCTTTAATATCTGCATAAGGCTATAAATCCTATGGCTAGATGTGGGTAATTTTCTTTGCACTTCTTACCCTTGGCTGTTTCCTACACATACTGAGTTCTTCCTCCTGGAAATGCACTTTCCCTGGGTAAAGGAGAGAACGACTGGTGGGGCTGTGACTTTGATGTAATTTGCTTTGTAAGGGGAGAATTCACCTTCCTTCAGTGCAGACTGCCTAGTGCAAAATGCTTTCGGGTGACGACAAAGTGTGGCCTTGGATCTCTGAATCGTAGCATGAGAATTGACTGGGATTCTACCTTAGAGAAACTGGTGGTATTTGGTCAGCCCAGATCACTCTGTCAACTAGGCATGATGTAGCTGCTTATTACATCAGAGATGCACAGAGAGCAGGTGGTTAATTGTTGGAGCAAAATACTACCTGTAGCAGTCAGTTTCCCCTAGGAAGACCTGATCTAAGTGAGTTCACCACAGGTGGAACTGGGGTGACACTGGCACATCTGTGAAGCTGGGTGTCTCTAACACCCCAAAGATGGCTTTACCACTCTGACAACTGTTCTGATGTTGTCTGAGCCAGCACAAAGAAGCTTGAGCTTTTGGGAAAGCCTGTGCCCGTGTATACCTGGAACACAGTTGTGTCATGCTGCAGCACAGTAGTGATACAGAGCTCTGGGAGAGAAGAGTCACTTTTCATCAAAGTGGAATTTGACAGGTAAGAAGTTCTGGCTGAGGACACTTTGTTCCCTTTGCAATTTATGGATACTGTTTGCACAGTCTAGTATCTGGTTCTTTTTCTTGATTTTTTTTTTGTTGTTGTTGGTTTTGGGGGTTTTTTTGTTTGGTTTGGGTGTTTTTTGGTTTTGGGTTTGTTTTTTTTGTTTCGTTTGGGTGGTTTAGGTTTAGGGTTTTTTTTAAAGGGCGATGGGTGTTTGAGGTTTATTTGTGGGTGTTTTTTTTCTTTCTTTTCTGAAATTATAGTGTTGTAGTGCACAACATCTCTGTCTACCAAATAATGTTTTAAAATGCTTTTGAAGTTGAGATCAGTTAAACTTTACAATGCCTGACCTGGGAAAAGAAAGTAGACTGATGGTTCAAGTAAACACAAGGTTTTCACTGCCATGTCTTCTGCAGTTGGCTTGTCCACTGCCAGATATCTTTCTGGTTTTCCTCTCTATTTTATGGCACCTACAGAGAAACAATTGTGATGGTTGCTCTTGTCCCTGACTCCCTCCACTCCTTGATTTTTGCTCTGCCTGTAGCTCTTGTGCAGTGAAACTCAACCCATCCACCTGGAAGGAGAAATTCCTGCAGGAAAACTTTGAATTGCTCCAAATATGATCCAGCCATAAGGCACGACCATCAGATAGGCTGTAGTTAATTGCTGCACTGGAAACAAACATAAAGAAAATCCCTTTTGAAAAACAGTTCTCTGAGGATTTCTACTAAAAGCAGAATGACAGGCTGCTCTCCAGGAAGTCACATAACAATAAATCATCATATGTAGCTTTGTCTAATTTATAGGTGTATTTATATAGCTAATACTGCTTTGGTTTTGTGTAAGCCAGAGTGGGAGGGTGCTGAGTGAACTTGGCTGTGTGCCAGGGCGCACACCCACCAGCTGCCGGGGGAACTGGAAGGACAGCAAGGTGGGTGCCCTTTGCTGATCTCTCACCATCCTTTAGCCTGGCGCAGGTCTTTGGTGCTCACCAGAGCTGTGACACTGTATGGAAACATACCCAACTTCAGCTTTCAGTTTATTCTTTATTTTTCTAGAAAGGGGTCTTAGGACTGCAGGCTGATTTGGAGGCCAGTGTTAGCTTTCTCTTGCTTGCAGAATATACCTCTTCAGCCACCAGATTAAACTAAGTTAAGGCAAAGCATTTAGTCACCCTGTATGCTGGGCCCAGCAGACTCAACTTGGAAAGCCTGAGTGCTGCTTTGAGATCACAGTTCTGTATATTTACTTTGTCAGCCAGAAACAAAAACAAAAAGGAGCCTGCTTCCAAAGAAGCCGAATTGGTGTGTGGGTCACTGGATACACAACCTACCCCAAACTCCTGTGTCAGAGGAAGTGTATCTTGGAATGTTCCTTCATGTCAGCTCTCCAGATTTTGACTGAGAGGCTTTTTATAAATGGTTATTTCTAGGAACAAGAATTTATTTTTCATAACACTTTGGGATGTGCATTCCTGGCCAAGTCATTCAAGCACAATGTGCAAAATGTATTGGAAATGGAATAGCACGTTTTCTGGGCATCCCAAATACAAAAAAGTCACCAAATTACAGAAGTGACTCTTCCAAAGCTCTGCTTACATCCACTCATACAACAACCTACAGCTATTCGCAGCATGTGGCTTTCACTGAAGGCAGTTACTTTTAATGGCTTGTTCCAAAGCATCTGAAAGTGCTTCCTCTGAAGCATGTCCTCTCTGGGTGCTCTCCTCCTGTGCTCCTACAGCTAATAGTTAGGGAAATCTGGGTTTCGGTATGACTTCACAGTGACCATAGCACTCTTTGGGCTTGGACTCAAGTCATGACACTTACCTTTTCCTACCATCACACTTAAAATGCTCCATCACAGGACAGGAACAAACCTTTCCCTTTGGTTTGCTACACTGTAGGAAGTTATCTGGTTGAAACTGGAATATGTGAAACCTGGCAGAAGGAGCTAAAGTCCTCACAGGCTGACCTTGTGGTGTAGTCCCAGCTAAGCCTGTGACTGGAGCGTTGGGGAAGGGTGGCTGCCGGTGTGTGGGTCTGTGCTTTTTCAGGTGGTGGGTATGTGGAGGCTCACCTGAACTTGGCACTGAGATTCCTGCTGAAATAGCAGCTTTGGGGCAGAGGGTTGTCAGTTCCAGTGAGTTTACAGTTTAATTGAACTTAGCTGTTTGAACTCAGGCACGTGTGTGTCAAAGCCAACTGGAAGCTACTGCAGGGTTTTTTCTCAGCATTGACAGGCTCAGGGACAGCTCTGATGTGCAGAGTTTTATGACTGATGCTGCTGAAACATCAGTAATGCTTCCGGGTACACATGAATCAATTTTCAAGCAGAGATGATGTAATCTACAAGAAAATCCATGTTTAAACCCAGTGGAAAATCTTTAAACTAGCCTTGAGGCATTGTGACACCTGATCCCCCATAATCCGGTGGGAAGACTGAGCTGTTCCTCTGCTCTGTGTTGCAGCCAGGCTGTGTTTCATGCCACTCCTGTGAATTTCAGAGTGCCTCAGAAACTAAATTCTCTTAGGAATATGGTGTTTTGCTAGGGAGAGGAGCTCCTAGGGAATAAAAAGTCTGCGAACAAAAAAAATCACAAAAGGGCCAAGACAAAGGTCTGTATTTATGTTTAACTGTGGTTGCCTCTGAAAGCTCTGTGGTAAAAATAGCAAAATCCAAGTAGGGTGTGAGGCTGAGACATGCCTTGCCTTCATCTCTGTGGGGCTGGGAGCAGGGTGTGAATCACTTGTCTCCATACACAGCAAAATGGATTTTGGATGGAGTCAAGCAGCAGCATCGTGAAATGATTAGCCAGTAAATTGGACACTGTCACAGCATTGCCCCCCATCCTTGTCTTTGGGCATGGGATATGTGCAGGGACATCTGCAGGTGTCTCAGCTTCCCTTACTTTTGCCACTGGGATTTTTTAGGGTTTGGCTGTTTAGGTAGACAGGGATATGTCTGCGAACCCCTAGGATTAATCCTGCCTGCAATCCTAGGGCTTCATTGGACAGAGAGATTTCTGTGGCTTTGGGGTCTGAGTCCTCCCTGATGACTTCAATGAAAGTGGGGTTGGCCCTTGCAAGCTTTGTGGTACCAGTGGTCAAAATACATTCTGTGCTTGTTCTAAGGAAGGTTTGTTACCATCTTAATTTCTGTGTGGAGCTGGTGTACTGGTGACTTTGTCAGTGAGCCTTGGTGGCCACTGGAAGCCCTCTGTCCAATTAGTTACCAAGACTCAGCTAGACACAGTGTTGATGTCTGGGTGGTCTGGTTCCAGTGCTTGTTAAAACAGATCGGTTTTGCTGGGGAACCCCAGAGCCATAAATCAGTGCAGTGTTTTGTCCATTGTAGACTGTGGTAGTTGGTGTCACAACTGCTTACTCAGCGTGTTGGAGCCAAACCAGTGTGTAGTATAGGGACTGACCAGAGAAAACAAGTGTTGTGGTAGCAGCTTGCAGCTCCTGATGCCAGTGGGCAATGGAGGAATGCTACTGATGGTAACCAGCATCTCAAGACTAACACCATGAAATTAGTACTTAGCATCACAATTGTCTTGGTACTACAGAGTAGAAAATACAGTTTATGAAGAAGTTGGTCTCTTGCCCTTGTTCTAGATAATGTTCCTATGACATAGCAAATCAGTTGGCTGAATTTTGTCTGGACTCCAGGAATGTAGATATGCTGCAAGATTGTGGCACCTTGTCCTGATGCTGTTTTTTCAGCAATCCTAGGCTTGCTAAATGATATGAGTTCCCTTTATGTACCTTTATGGCCTGCTCATCGGATGGGCACAGTGTCCATTGAAATCCTTGATGGGGGGTAACCTCCAGTGCTTCTGGAACCAGCCTGCATGCACAGGCAGGTGGTGGGGTACCTGAGGTGATGCCGAGTCCTGGGTCCTGCCATGAGTCAGGCTGCCTGCTCACTGCTTGTTTCCATGGCTCAGATCTGGGGAAACCTGGGGCTTAAAAAAAGTAAAATAAAATGAGTTGGACTTGCTTTCCCTACCAAATTGTTGAACAGCTATGAACACTGCCAGGAGAGCTTTTTAGCCTGCAGCTGCTATCATCTTTATTTGCTTGATTTTTTTTTCTCCTAAGTTCAGGAAAGGGGAATCTCTGTTGTTATAAATGATTGGAATTTCCTCAGTGCATTGTTTAAACTTTGACTGTTGCACAGAGTTGTAATTTTCTATTTCTGTATGTCAGACAGCAATTGTGGCTTGTGCTAAGTTAGTATTATCATGCATATGGCTACTCCTTCCTTGGGATCAGGGCGAGGGATGGCAGCCTGCGATGCCGGGGGGTGGGGTACAGGGGGGCAGATGGAGCTTTTCAGGGACGCTTCCAAGCTTGTGGCCAAGGGCTGTGTTCGAATGATGCTCCCCCCACCCCTCCAGTCCTGCCTACACCCTGGCCTTTATGGTGGGGAATGTGCAGTTACGTGGGAAGATGTAAACACAACGTTGAACTTCCTTCCAAGCTGCGGTTTTTATGCTTTCTTCATGTTGTCTTCACTGTCTGAGATCTGTTTTCCCTTATTACTCCATTCTTAGTTTTTTTTTTTTTTTTCTTGATTTTGAGGGGCTGGTAGAGGAGTGTGGTGCCCTGCTTAGCCTCATTCACCTTTTGTTATAACCTGGTGGCTCACTTCTTCCCTGTGGGCAGTTGCCCCTCCTGCCTCCCAGCCAAAACACAAGGAGATCCCTGCTGCTCCTGGGCTGTCCTGCAGTTTCTTGCTATCTCTTGAGGAAACATCGCTCTTGCAGAGTTTTCTCATTGCCCCACCACTGCTCTTGTACTTCCCCAGCCTTTTTGTCTTTGTTTTTTGGTCTATTTTTTCCTTCTGTCTCTACCTTGACTGCCACAGTTTGGGTTCATCTTTGCGAACTCACGTATTTGTTTCTTCATCTACAATGGAATTAGTTTCCTGGATCTGTGCTGTTGGGACTCGAGCTGCACTCGCAGTGGAGCAGGGAGCAGGAGAGAGGTGGGCTGCTGCTCCAGCTGAGAGCTGCCAGTGCTGGTGTGCCACAGGCAGTGGTGTGCATCCGACAGTAGCCACGGCATTTCCAGCCACGATGTGTTGACGTTATGTGACTCTTGTTCCACTAATTGGTCAGTATGCCCCTAGCTGTGCAGAGTCAGCTGTTGCGTGACAGAAGACATCTTTTCTTTGGGTCACCCTGCAGCAGTGGTGGAAACAGACCTCTTGGTATTTTCTCTAGTATGTGAGAGAGAGAGAGACAGAGAGAGGAAGTCTTCCCTCAAAGCGCCAGTTCTCCTCTTGCTAAGGCTCCAGAGCTCTTGTTTATTTATCAGTGTGGACAAATCACTGCCAGGATGACCTTTTCCTACTTGTGTTTGAGCTGATGCTGTCAGCAGCTGGATTCTTGCTCCCTGTAGACTTCTGAGAGCTGCTCTGCCTCGTGCTCAGGGTTTGGAAGAGGGGCTGTAGTAGATACAATTGTGCTATTGTCATTAGAATTTTGTCCTCTCCTGCTTTTTTTTTTGTTCTTGTGTAGGATTTTCATAAACCCAATAACCTTGTAAGATGCAACACACCCCCACACCCCCCACCCCAAAGGCTCTAGCAGTCTGAAATCTTTTTGCTTGTCTCCTTTATTTCTAGGTGCTTTTGTGGTCTGCTGGACTCCTGGCCTGGTCGTCTTACTGCTCGATGGTCTGAACTGCACCTACTGTGGGATTCAGAATGTTAAAAGGTGGTTTCTTCTCCTGGCCCTGATGAACTCTGTCATGAATCCAGTAATTTATTCATACAAAGATGATGAGATGTGGAGTACCATGAAAAGGATGATTTGCTGCTCCTCTGAGGACAAGAGCCAGGACAGACGCTCATCACGGATCCCCTCAACGGTTCTCTGCAGGAGCACGGATACCTCAGGGCAATACATTGAAGATGGCATTATTCAGGGGACAATTTGTGGAAAAGGAGATCTTGGTGACAAAGGAAACTCCTAAGGTCTTCATGGGACTAAATTGGCTGCAAAAGGAGAGGGGGAAGGGAGAGGTTTTGTAAGAGAAGATTGACTGGCAAAGCTAGTAAACAATATATTCACTTCGTTCCAGAGCCTAAACTCCAGTGTTAACAAAAGTTATTATAAATAATTGCCTGATGGAAAAAACACTTTGTAATGAAGAAAACTTTCTGTGCTGCTGTCTTTTTCCTTTCTTTTTTTTTTTCTTTTAAGCACATGAAATTGTTTTTTCATATGAATGGGATAAATACATCTCAGAGACATTTTGTGCATGGAAACAAAATGTAAACAGTGTAGTGAGACCCTTCTTAAGCTCCTACAGAGAAAATAAGCCTGGCTCACCATGCAGGCTTGGCATTGACTTATTTATGCTTTGGACAGTTTCTGTGTGTCTTGAGCGGGGAAGATCAGGCTTGGCTGGGCAGTACTGTGACCCGTTTTCTTGGTTTATGAACTTCATAAAACAATTCATGGTTACCTTCTCTCTTCCTCCTTCTCCTCTTGCTTTCAAAATATGGGGTTTGATGCTTTATTAAAGCCATGCCAGAAGCCTGTCAGTGATGGAAAGTCCAGACCAGACACCAACATGTGTGAGTGTCCGGCTGTGAATTATCAGGATCTGAGATACTTTCTTTTTACAAAAAGCACAGAAGCCATTATTACTTCTAGAGGGGGGTAAATACCACAAGGAGATGCGTTGCACACTCTGCTGCTGGTGTGTAGGCAGCCATTGAGGGTGGACTTACAAGAGCAGCATGGCTCTGTGTTACGCTCTTTTGTTTCCCACATAGTGTCACAGGTCTGCTCACCTCTAACTGCTCTGCTGCTGAGAGAAGTGAAATCCAAGACTATTTCAAGGTGGTGAACTTTTAAGAGAAGTTTATGCATATATACAGGTTCAATCAAGCTATTTAAAATAGAAATTAACTTACAAGAAAGAAAAGCTTGAATCCATCCTAAACCCCTGCAAGACTACAGTATGCATTGATTGTCTGACCTTGTCTGGACCACATTTAACCTCTGATTTGCAAGGAGATCTTACTGGAAGGTACATGATGGCACCATGAAACAGCAAGCAGTGAAGGGCTTTCAGCATCATGATTAATCAGTTCGGTGTTGGTGCCACCACAGCCCAGAAACTCAAGATTTGACTGGTGGAGTCTGCACTAATGGAGGATCCAGCAACTTAAAGCTCTAGGGTGAAGTTCTGAAATTTCAACTTTTAAATTAGAAAATGGAACATGATTTTTTTGGTACTCTCGAAACTTGGCTCCTGCTGTCTGATTTCAACAGCAGTGAGCTCCCTGCTACCCTTAATGTCAAGAGGCATTACCTCTGTCGCATCCCAGAGAAAGTCTGATCTGTGGTATTAAAGAAGGTGGCCATGACCAGAAGTCACTTTGGAAAGTGATGGAAGTTTTCACCACTTGGGATTGTCAGAGAACAGCACCAAGAGCATGGTGCTGTTTGGAGCATGTATGGGGCTGGAAAATAAAGATCACCAGCCAGGGTTTGGGCAAATCCTTCCCTTGGTCCATCTTGCATGTCGATATCAGGACTGTGTTGGTCAAAGCAGAACCAGCATTTGGCTCAAATGCCTAGTTGTGTTTTTTGTAGAGACAGTGGGGCCTTTCATCACAGGCCTTAGCTTGTGAGCAGAGAGCTCTTCCGTAACAGGAGTTACCTTGTACGGATATGGCCTAATATTTCAAGGTAAACGCTGTATTTATAAGTGATGCTGGAAAGGTTTACATGTGTTTTGCTGTTATCATGCAATGTTCTTGTGCAAATACTACTTTGGTGTTTTGAAAGTATGTAAAGTGGTGCTTTCTAGAGCCAGTGGCATTGCAAAGGCATAACATGCAAGCGTTCCTGTCCCTACAGCTACCTGCTGTGCACAGGTTGTATTAACTAGGCTGAAGCTCCATATACAAAGCTAACAGCAAATAAAATGCTACTTCAGGAAAAATCCCAATTTGTTTTTTGTCCTGCTTGGTTGATGCCTGAGCCTCACCTGGTACTAGAGTCAGTAGTCAGTGGCTGCTGTCACTCTTGTTTCCAGAGATGTGTCCCAGCTAAAGCTCATCAGATTGCAGATGAGGATGGGGAAACTCTTTCGTACTGCCACAGGGAGGTGGGTGGCTGTTGTTTTAGTAAAATGTTCGTGTTTACTATCAGCACTAGGCAATGTAATCCTTGGTTGAACCAGGCTCTGAAGAGATTGTGTATGAAAAACCAGGACATCTGCAGGGGAGGAGAAAACACCAGCTCTTTCCTGCAGAACTTGCGATCTGGGCTGTGAAATAACCACACGTGGAAGACTTTTACAGGTAAGCAGGAAAAGGTGATTCCTGTCAAGGACTGCATTGTTTGTAGATCTCCTTGTACAGTGGACTCCTGGACTCAGACCTGACAGGTAATATCAATCATTCTCTTACAATGATATAAGTAAGTGGAAGGATTTGAGGTCTGTACACTTCCTTTTTCTGCCATCTCATTTGAAAAAAAAAAAAAAGTAAATCATCAAAACAAACAAATCCACTCCCAAAAGCTGCTGCTCTGTGAAAGGTATTATTTGCAGTGTCATGCCCTCTATTTTAGCATGATGCTTCCCTCAGAGCTGCTACTTCATAGACTGCTACCATAAACTACAATATGACACATCTGGAACAGGAGACTGATCTTGCATCAGACTTTCATACAAACTGCTACAGCAGAAGCTGTATAATGTTTCCTATACCAAAGTATCTAAACAACCAGCTCCTCACATGTTTATGGAGTTAAAAAGAAACTCCCCACTACTTATCAAAATAGTTTGTCTCAAGGAAAAAATTAAAGGGCTATTTGTACTTGAATTTAAAAAAAAAAAAAACAAACCACACTCTGTGTGTGGGCATTTTACAGGGTTTCCCCCGCTGCCTCTTTCACTAGTGTCCCAGAATAATGTGTATTCCCAGTATCTCTGCACGTCCCTGCTCCTGTTTATGTATGGCAGCTATGTGTGGGATGAAATTCATTCTTATGGGGAAGGCTGTAGTGTGAAGACCTACAGAAACCTTACAGAGACAGAGGAAGGCAAGGGTAGAGTTACCATGAAGTGAGGCAATTATAAGGTTTGTGTGTTCCTGGTGATGCTGTGTCCATGAGTGCCTTGAGACCTGCTGTACTGCCATAAGTACCAAGCAGATACCTGTAACGCAATAACTTCCCAGCAATTATGGTTTGAAAATCTTGGTGATATTCTCCAGTCACTTGTCTCCCAAACCAAAGTTGCTCTTCCAGTCGATTGGTGGGTCCAGGAAGGAACACTCCATGGCTCTTCCCAGGGCCACGGTGTATGGTCTGCTTGCCTGTAAAGCCTGAGTGGTCACGATTATCAGAGATGCTGTTCGGAGAATTATTATTAAAAGCCACAAACAATGGGGCTTTATTTTACACAATAGATCTTTTAAACCTTTCCGAATAAGCAGCTAGAATAATCAGTGTTTAACTAACTCTGTGTGTGGGGGAGAAAGTTTCTCTAGTATCTGTGCTCTCAGTTTGACCTATGTGGAGTGGGCGATGAGTCCCTCTGGGAGAGCAGCCAAATCACTACAGGTTGAGTGGTTCTGAAGCACAGCTTTGCTGCTTTGGGCTGCTTCCCCATGTCAGCTTTTCCCTCGGTATAGGTGTTTTGTTTGGTGTTTTGGCTTGGTTATTTTTAATAATTACTCCAGACTGGTGAAATACATATGTATTTGTGCATATGCTAGCTTGTGTACATATTTGTGAACTTCAGTTATTAGTGCAGTACCTGTGACATGATGGTGACTTTCTCCAATTAGATCTCTCTCCATATGTGTGTATGTGTGTGTGTGTACCTATATATATACACGTACGTGTGGTTTGGGGATTTTGTTGGATTTTTTTTTTAACATCAAAATGTCTTCCAGGTAGCAGTTCACTGTAGGACCAATACTTTACTAGATTTTTTCACCATTTTAGGGAACTTTGCATGAAGATTTCTGAACGACTGGATGTTGAAAGCTGATGGATGAAGGATCATGTTAAACTTGCCATGTTCCTTCTGTTCTTTCCCTAGAGTTCTGGCTGTTGGCCAGTACCCAGGCAGATGCAGTACAGGGTCATCCTTTGGTGTGACCCAAAGCAGCTCCTTTGCAAGGTTACAGCTCCAAAGCAAAAAAAAAAAAAACAAACCCAAAAAACCAAACCCCACAAACTAACAAAAAAAAACCAAAACAAAAATCTGTTGAAAAGAAAGCAGCAGGGAAATTCTGTTATTTATCTTATCCTTTAACTCTAATGAGGATTTTAAGTCACTTGAAAGAAGTGATCCCACTTCCCCCCCTTGCACCTACTTACGCTTCCCTCCTTGTGCTGGTGCAGCCATTTGTGAGATCACATGGTGAACTGTAGTGGTTCTGAAAGGTAGACCTGGATGATATATATGGTAAGTAACTACGAAAGATTTTCCACTTGTCGTGAGCTAGCAGCTGCATTATTTCCCCTGTTTGTTATAGAGTCACACAGATGATTTGTGCTCTAGGAATCTTTGTAAAATATAGTCTGCCCTGAATGCCGCACTGTGCAGCGACTAGACACTTCTATTGCGGGAAAAGAAAAAATCCATCTGGGAACAAGGAATTAGGTCATGATAGTCTTCCCTCCCCCCACCCTCCGCCTCCAAGGTCTTTTAGAAGATATGGAATGTAGACACTTCAGTGTTTTGAGCCATTGTTCAAAACGTTCTGGTTATCTTTCAAGTAGTAATTGGTTCCCGGACTTCTCTTATACATTTCTTTGTATTATTGAGGTTATTTTTTTCACTGCAGGAGGCAGAAGCATCTGTTTTCTTCCCCCCTACTTAGAAGTGCTATTTTCAGACCATAGGTATGCTTTTTTGAACTGTCATGTATATGGATCTATGCATCTTCTCATGTGGGTGTTGAATTACATTAAGTTTTGAACTACCTCTGCTATGTTTACTGCAGATGACTGTGCTATGGACAGCTAGTTTTTTTTCTGAACTAGCCTTCCCTGGTACATCTCAATGGTGACCTTAGGGCTCTGATGTTCAGCCTTATCAGAAAATCAACATGCAGAATAAGAAAAGAACAAATTGCATATCTATCTGTTTTTGCCAACATCTGTATTTTAACTTAAATGATAACTTCATTGAAACTACAGATATGATCTAACTTCTCAAAAAACCCCAGGACCCAACCCCCAAACAGACAAAACTTCCCATTTAAAAACATAACAAGACAAAACAAAAACCACAACAAAAGAAACAACCCCCCCAAATAAACAACTCTGTGTACCTGTAGGCCAGGAGTAGGTAAGCATAGTTACCTTCCCTGGCCTTCAGTTACCTGACTTGCTTTGACAAATACAAAAGCAAGGAAGTCATGTTTCTGGGCACAAGTAATTGCTTGGGGCTTTGCAGGCAGTCTCCTGGGGATGTGTCTGTCATCTAGAGATGTCCTTTAGCCTTCCTCCTAAGCTGCTGTGATGGGATACTGGTCTGAGGGCATCATTGTTGGTCTTGACCAGTCCTGCACTTCATGTGTGTGATGGTTGAGAATATATACCCACTGTCTCAGCCCAAAGCATTAAGATTCTCTTGCATATGCTAAGCTCTCACAAGTGTTGTTGGGTTAATTTTATCTCCAGCTTCTGTTTATGTTCATGCAAACAAATGCTTGGTGCATTTGCTTTCTTTTAGGAATATGTTCAGTTAGGAATGGATGTCAAAATGCACAGGAGTGAAAAGGCTTGACCTCCAGAGATGAAAATGTTATTAATGCTTAAATGATTCTATTAAAATTCCGGTTAATGCATCAGTTGTTATGAATGGCAGTGTATTTGTTTATGCAGTGCACTCTCTGATACTGGGCTGGGATTTTCCCACAGGTATAAATGCGTTAATTTAATTAGAAACACCAAGTTTTGTGCCCACAGGGATAAAGCTCCTGTAGACTGTGACTTTGCAATGCTTAGCTTTAATTTCTGCACAGTTGCCTTGCTTTCAGTAGATCCATTCCAGTGAAAGGAGTCCTGCGTGTTGTTTCGGTATTCGTGAGATGAAGACATCTAAGGCCACGGTTTAGACTGTGAGTTTCTGCTGCATGGGAAACCGTCCCTTTCCCAAGCGGCGCAGCTGTGGCAAGCTGGCTTCCTTTGCATACCAGTTCCTTACAGACAAACTGTTGATTTTAAAGAGGAAACATTTTGGCCCATAAGCACAAATGTACTATATTGGATTATGTCCAAAATGTGACCTATAATATTTTGTCCTATTTTCTCCTTTATAATTTCTTGGCGCAGTCAGTGTAATTGTTGTGTGTGTTCTGCTTTGTTCTTCAAGGCACAGATTAAACTACCCTTTTCTCTAAAAAATAATTTGCAGCAGTATTGGGTCCTAGAGCAACACTCCAATTTCACAGACCAGAAGATGGCAAAAAGAAATAAATACTGTTGAGCAGAGATTTTAGTCTTGTGTTTTTCCAAGGTCAGAACACCAGCAATAGCAAAACAAAAGTGATGTGTTCTTATATTAGTTAAAAACATTAGAAAATAATATTTTAGCAAAAGAAAAGCAGACTGTAAGCTTGTGACTGATTTTCCTGGATCAGAATGTGAGTTGGGAGACCTAGCCTGTTAACTGGTGACTCTTCTGAAAACCAAGACTGAGGAAATCTTTTTTCTGATGGATGACTTTGTCAGACTTGTATAGGCGAAGCTACCGCATGCATTTAGCTCCTTCCCAGCATGAGAGGATATGGGCAGAAGGGATGATCTGAGCACCTTTCCCCAGCAATGCTCCAGCCCACAGTTCTGTCTCCATAGGCACCAGAAGCTTTGCTGATTCATGGAAATGAAGCCAAGCCTAAGGATGGAGGAATTTCTGTTGAACATGGCTCTGTCTGATTACTTTGGGAAAGTATTTGTGTCCCTTTCCTCAGCAGCAGCTGAGGTTGCACCACAGTCTGTCCTTCTGCAGAGGCAGGAGCAGATTTCCCTCTACCCAGCTGCCTACACTACCAAAATGTGTCAGCAAGGCAGTGCTATTACAGCACTCAGTCAAGTTTTACTGAGACTGGTGATTTTGGAAACTGAGGAGCTAGTTAGATGAAAAGTGATACAGCTGTACATGCTTCGTTCTACTTGGAAATCAGGATAAATCTCTCTTCTGTTTCAAGCAATGTAAGTCATGGATGCAATTTTATAGTTGCCTGTTCACAAATGAGGACTCTGGGGCAGATGAAGGCAATCCTCAGAGCCATGTCACAGGAAATCCCACCACTACTGTACCTCTGCTCGTATTTTCACCCAGTCAGTGCCAGGAAAATACCAGAATCTTCCATCTTTATCCCATTTTATATCCAGCAAAGTGTTAAGGAATTAATGAGGTGAAGAAGCTTTGATGCACTCTCTCTACAGGAGTGTGAATGACTTGTGGTTCTCCAAAAAGGAGCAGGGTGACTTCCAAAGGGCTGTGAGTCCATCTAAAATCAGCTACAAATAAGGGAAAATCAGGCTCCCATGCAAGCCCTTCTTGTCTGGATGGGAGTGGGCCACCCCAATGGTGGTTTGGATGCCCCCAACCCCAGCTGCTATGTCCCCAGCAGGACCAGGTACCAGCATTCAGCACCCAGACATAAGGGTAGGAAGCTTAAAGGAATAGTAAGATGAGACACCTCAGTATCTCAAAGCCTTTAAGTCCAAAGGACTTGCAGAGGGTTGCCAGGTGGGAGTCTCTAGTAGATGACAATTCGCTTCTCTTGGTCCCCTCTTGCCCTCTGTCTGTTCTTACTCTTCACAGCAATCGTGTGAGCCTCAGAGTTGAAGTGCAAAGAGCTTTCAGTGAGTAAAGCCAAACGTTGACTAGAAGAGGTGCCAAGAATGAGATAACGCTTGGATTTGATAGGAGCAGTTCATCCTCCCCTGTGGCAGTCACACGGAGCATTTTGACTTGCTACAATAATATCCTGTGGGCTGATACCACTGTTTTGATACAAATGGTAGCAACAGGCTCCATCAGGAGCTGCCCTGAGGGTTGTTGATTCATTTAGTCCCACAATGAAGATTGAGTGAGCTATTATTTCAAAAGGCAAGCTGGATCCAGCACGTATTTGTATCAACACGCCAGAGATGACACAACCAGTGCCTCACCCAGCCCAGCAAAGGGGGTTTTTGATAATGCTTTATTTGGTCTCCATGTTTGTCTGGGAAACAAGCAATGCTCTTGTAATGTATTATCTTTATGAACAGTAAACTGAAAACATTTTTTGTGAGGGGGTGGTGCTGCTGTGGCCTGCTCATTTGACTTCCGTGAACTTCACTTCTGTGTAGGTTCAAGGGGGGGAGTGTTGCAGTGGTGATAAGGACTGTGGGCTTTCTTAAGTACCACAGTGACCAGGACTGCCTGTCTACCAAATGCAGCTGGGAGCTCCATACAACTCCAACCATGATTTGGAAGTGGTGAGGACAGCTGGTAGGTGGGCTACTGATGGAGTCCTGGTGGGCTACTGATGGAATCCTGATGTCCTGGTCAGTCAACATGCAGCAGCCAGTCCCTATCCATAGGCTGGGTCTTCTCTGGTTCCACACCACCCCTCTCTGGAGAGCCTGCAGGCACTAGCACATCTTTCCAAGCAGAGGGTTTACTTTTTTTTCCCCTTTAGTTTTTTTAAGGAACGTTTTTGACATTGTCAAAGTTGAAGCAACTGGGGCTTTCTTTGATCCTGGAGCAAAGTTGACTCAGCTCTCTTTTGCCCAGTTTTATTTAAAGACCATGACTACCACTTCTGAAATGTTACTTGTGAATGCTATATTATTACATTATCTGCTTTTCCATCTGTTAAATGCCATGGTTCCAGCAGCAAAAATACCACTGTCTGACAGTAGCAGCTGTCAAAATCCTTATTTAGTCTTCTTCAAAAAGCAGTAGAACCTGATACTACTAAAGATAAGCCAAGTTTTGTTACAATAAGATTTTCTTTGGATATGACTTTAGGAATGTTACTATTTATAGAACTTCTGGATTTTTATTGCTGCATTAGGTGGAAGTTGCACACATCTAATTTTGAGTACAATGATTTGTTTTTTCCTGGTTTAAGTAACACTACCTTACTGTTTATAACCCACGTACCCTCTGTGTAACTCTGGCCTCAGTGTTCTGCGTGGCTGTGCACCAGCCTATACACACCACCTCTGAGCGGACTGCTTCACACAGGGTAAAAAACCATCACTTCGGCCAAGCCCATCTTCTGTGCTGTAACCCCAACAACTTCAGGGCAAGTCAAAAGACAAATTCTAAGCATGAAGCAGGAGATGCCCTGAACTGAGTCACGAGTAACACTTAGAAGTGAAAATTACAGTTCTTTAGTGAATAGTGCACTTAAATGAGCGATAGTTGGGAGAACAAATTAAATGAAGCATTGTTTATATTAATTGAGTAGCTCTGAAGACTTCTTGAAGCCAGGTATCCCATTAATAAGCATTTCCTAATGAACTGTGTTTCCTTGGGGAGCCTCGCAGCCTTATGAGGAATCAACCAAAGGGTTTCTTTAACGCTACAGCTCTGTGGTGCTGCACACAGACAAGTTGTGTGTCTGCAGACCATGTCCTGGCTGCTTCTTACACCTCTGTCCCCATGGGCTGAGTGCCTGCCGGTCCTTCCACCTGCCTGGAGAATGACTCGAGCAGAGCTTTCCTGAGCAGAGCCCAGTGGGGACAGCAGGGCTGGAAGACACGATGGCAGCGTGGCAGCTCTCCGGGTGTTGCACTGGTACCTCTCTGCACGTGGCCAAGGACACTGTAAATAATGCACTGGAGAAATGCGGGGTTTAGGGCTAGGCCAGAGGCGGGAGGGGGTTGCACTGGGCCTGGGCTCTTCTCAGCAGCAGCAATTGCAATCTCTGTCGGGTAGAGCATGGTTTTGGTGGTGTTTTCTTTTTTCCTTTTCCCCGTTAGCGCTGCGGGGGGTGGCACGGAGTGTTCCCTGCATGGTACATGGCACTCCTGGGCCCCTCCCTTGCCCGGGGCCCACAGGGATGGGCCAGTGCCTTGGCAGCATCATTGTTTGTATCCGCTGGCTGCGTGCCACCCTGAGGGCTCCCTTGCCACCAGCCCCTATATACAGCCCGCTTTTCTATGAGGCACTGATCCTGCCTGGCCCCTTGAAGCCACTCACCAGGGACTGGGGAGCAGGTGACAGGAGGTTTTAGGCCGTGGGTAGGCAGAGGAGTGGGAAGATGGGGCTGTTGATAAGGCTTCAACTACCGAACCGGTCTGAAACCGTGTGATTTGGCACAGTGCAGGGAGCTGTAGCTAGCAACACAAAAGATGAATAATTGCAGGTCATGGCATTCATTTTCCCAATTTAAAAATGATTAAGCTCTTGGTAAGGGCAGGCAGCTGCAGGTTTGGGCTGCCTTCATCCCCCCAGTAATGGTTAATGCAGCACTGACGTCGGGCACGATGGCACGGCCAGTCGGTGAGCAGGATCCTCTCCTCCTCCAGCAGCACCCCACACCCCTGAGCAGGGCTGCCACAGGGCCTCGGCATACCCTGTTCTCCTGGATGATTTCAGCGGGCATCAGCATGCAACATGAGTGCCAAGGGTCCTCCTTCTCCTGCTGCCCATTTCTCCATCTGAACTAGCAGAGATGTCAAGCTGCAACACGGGGTAAGTTACATGTGCCTGCCTTGGGGAGATGGTAATGCAGGATCAGGAAGGGTGAGCCCAGCTGGGCTCTCCATAGTGCCACTGCCTTCCGTCAATTCCCAGGTCTGGGTAGAGCTTTAGAGACATTCATGGGCTAATCTACCCATCTAAATTGACCTTAGTTTTGTACGTAAAAATAACAGATATATCTAATATAAAATAGCTAATAACTGGGAGCAGGGACATTTTTTTTTAATGTTAGTGAGTGAAGGAGCAAGTGAAAATAGAGCGTCTGGTTTCCAATTAGGAAAGCATTCCCTGTATAGAAATCTCGCTTATCAGGACCATCTTAGGTAATTTTACATCCTCCTTCAGTGCCAGTTGGGCACCGCAGGTGCCTGCAAGAGAACATGTCCTTGAAAAAGGAACAGTAGCTGTTGCAAGTTACGGCAGAGTACTTGGGCTGAGCAGAAAATCCTGAGGACACTGCTACTGAGCAGGGGAATGTTGGCTTTGGGACTGCTGTGTGTTTTGAGCTAAGGGGGTGTGAGTCTCACCATCAATCCACAGGGACAATGCTTTGGTGCAGATAATGTGGTGCCTCAAAGCCTGAATGAAACCAGTTCATTATTTTCTTTTGTTTTCTGATTTTTTTCCTGTTCTATTGAGCAACCCCTTGCAAACCCCCCAACTAGCTGTGCATGCAGAACCTCACAGAGCTGCTCCTTTAGGGTCACCCCACGATGTCTGTCTATCTGCACAGGAAGGGACAGCATCTGTACACAGGCTACCAAGTGCATTTGACTTGGCACAAAACTCATAAGAAAGCTTATTTAATGTGCTCTGTGGTGTGCACAAGCCTCAAACTACCTATCCATCTCCTTTAGGGGTTCCTTGTGTTATATGAGATTATGGCCACAGCTTCCAAGCACCGCTGCTGTTGCAGACCTCTTTGGGTTTCTCTGGAGAAAGGTGAGTGCAGTTGCTTTAGAGTTCACAGGGCCAAAAATCCCAACAGAAAGAATTCTGGGAAATTCTTGGCCTTGTCAATGTTTATACTAAGTAGCATCTTTCCAGCCTCCTATCACCCTATCTGTTAGCTTTTAGCACTGCTCTTCTTTCAGCACCCCAATATCACACTGCCTGGGAAAACCCTGCTCTTGAAGGTGATGGGTGCCTGCTAATCCTGAGTCCTAACTTCCTCAGATACCAGATACCTGTATACAGGTGTCAGCAAAATACAGCAAAATCTAAAGATATTATCTTTTAGCCTTTGCTCTCTGTAATTTAACTATATTTTCTGGAGAATAATAGTTTATTTTACAAAAGAAAAGCAAGGATTACTTGAGCTTTCATGTTCTCTGGTGGCTTATGGAGATCTGAGATGGGTTGGTTTGGGGTTTTTTTCAAGGCTGGTGGTAAAGCACGTTTTCAGGCAATTTTCTATGCTTTCTGGGCAAGAATTACACTACTGCATACTGAGCTATGATTCAAAGCTCTGTGGGCAGGTTTGAAAAGCCCTCAATACACCTTACTACCCAGGGCAGGTCATACCTTGCTACCAGCTGTTTATAGTATATAAATGCTCATTTGGTTTGGAGTTAAGTGCTAGCAGCTTAAAATTAGACAAAGTTCTTGTTCTGTAAGGCTTCACGTTCGCCTTCTCACCTGCATTGTTCTCTCAAAGATCTCTGTAATTTTCCCGCATTATTTTCAGTGTGGTTTTCTGTACTTTTTTTCCTTATTAATTTCCTCTTTCTTTTCTTTACCATGACATGTTTTAATGTTTCCTATAATCTTTCTTTTTCTTTTTATGATTTTTTTTTACTTTTTCTTTTCCCATCACCATATTTTCATGAAGCCCTTCCCTCCCCATCACACATCTCCTCACCTGCCTTGGCTTCCTGCCTGTGCCCAGCCACCCAGTAGCTTTGGGCATGTGGTCCAGATGAGAGCAGTGAAAAGCTGAGGAAAGCCTTGCATTTGGAAGAATTGCGAAAACTGGGCTATCACAAAACCAAACCAGTGAAAAATATTGGCTCACAAATTGGATATAAAACACCAGTATTGGGGTTTTTATTCAAGCGGAGAAGAGAAATGCAATTCTTGTTCCGAGATACATTGATGGGACTATTGCACCAGCAGCATGCAGACAGGTGGCTTCTTTTTTCAAGAAGACTATGTCTGGGGGACCAGGTTGAACTTTCTGGGAGGTGTCCAAAGGCCAGCAACACATCCACTGGCTGTAGAAAATATGACCTCTGAGCAAAGGCTGATGGAATAGAGTTGAACATTAGACCTGTCTGATCCAGGAGGATAAATACCATTACTCAGTGTTTTAGAAGTGTATGTGGGAACCTCCAGGTAGGGTTAGGTATATTGATTTATATGGAATAATTTAAAATTTCTTCCAGTGCTGTGTTCCCAGGCTTTCTTGGGTTATTGCAGATACCCAGCTGGGACTCTAAAACTTTTACCCTTGTTGTTTTGCAGGATGAGGTGAGAGGAAGACAGGCTGGCAACCACAGCACAAGCCCTCACAACCACTGCTCCACAATTCCACTTGTGGTTCCAGTGCCAGTCCCTTGCAGTGTTATCTGCAGGTAATGAAGGTACAATTCCTGCCCTCCTTGAAAGGGTTAACAGCTCTTCACATTCTCCTCACTGAAACAGGCACAGGTCTCAGCGTGAGTCGGGCTAAAGATCTGGAATTAATGTTACGTAGCTGTTAAGAAGGCATGAGGGATAAACTATTGTGGTTCACATGCAAATATTTGCAGTTATAAACAGGGGCAAGAGTAACTGGAGAAAAATGTGAAAGCTACATGATTTTTCTGTTGTCTTTTAAACCCTGTTTTAGCGGGATGAAATGCCTTTTAAATAATTCTGTGGCAACCACGGCATAACAAACCCCACCTCACCTTCCACTCAGTTATTTTGCCCAGCACCAGAACTCAGGCTGGTCACTGAGTCTTGACAGTACAGGTGTTAAGGCCAAATACAAGGTTCTGGGAGCTGGGTCCTGCTTCTTTTGTTGCCCAACTTAAAAAAAAAAATTACAGAAATGAACACCGGATAGTTACAGCAGTGAAGACACAGAAATAACCTGTTTTATTATTAAAAGCTGCTTCTGAGTACCCAACCAGTCCTAGGCTACATATCAATTAAACATCACCTCAGGACCACAAAGCAAGCTGTGTGCTACATGTTCCATTTCAGGCAGAGAAATCGCTACAGAAACCCACTTAAAACATATTAAAAATAGCAGACATCCAGTTGATAACCATCAGGCCTGGGTACACCACAGAAAAGAGGTTTGCCTGTCTATTTGCAGGTTTTTGTCACAAAGAAGCGACAGCTCACAAGCTTGTCCTCTTTGGGGCTGACAGCACCGCTAGCACAAGGCCGAGCTGGGAGGTCTGCAAAGGTTCATGACTCCCAGTATCAAATCCTGCAGAGAAAGCAAAGGCAGACTTGTTAAGGGTTTTTCCTCAGAACTGAGGCTGGGAGCAGTGAACCCTGGAGTGCTCCACTTTTTCACCAGAGCCTCAAAAGTGGGGTGGGATGAGATGGAGCCACAAGAAACATCTTGGAAGGAGAGGGTGCCAGTGCAGGAAGCGCTCCTGTACCCCATGAGAGCATGGGCCCTGTGGCTCAGGTGGTGCAGAGCTGTCTCCTTGCTGCTCTCAACAGCTCCAGGTGAGCTGAGACTGGCTTTGCCCCATGGGGAACACAAGCACTCTTGGGAGATTAAACATGGCAGAGAGTAATAGGACCTATGGACCACTACCACTTCTGAGGCAGTATGTCCTGAAGCACTTGGTTTAATTTTCCTTAACTTGCTTAGTGTGGCTTTCCCTGTTTCCCCCAGGAGGTTTGGTTTGTTAGGTCCATTAGTGCAATTAGGGATTTGATGCAGTAGGCCACTTGAAAAACATCAGTCCAAAGGGTGTTTTACTGGCAGCTGATGTGGCTTCCCTCTTACACCATGGGAAAAGCTGCACAACAAAATGTGAATGCCCAAGTGTAGTGTTTCCTGGATAAACATCTTTCTGCCATGAAAAAACACAGGAGTTCATGTCATGTGGTGGTCTTATGGTGAGCAGTAACTGCACAGAAGAGCTGTGAGGCACTCTGCTACAGCACGGCTGTGTGGCAGTGTCTAACGGCCCCAAGCTTCCATGTCTCACTGTCACCTCAGCCTCAGCCCTCGCACCCTGGGGAAACCATCTATGCCAGAGGAGCAAGTATGGTGCCTTATTTAGAAGTAGAACACGTGTAACTGGGGAAACAGAGGCACTTCTGACCACACAAAGATAGCCAGCATGACTACCTATCCTGAAAATATGTTTGTGGGTCAGTGGCATCACCCCTAGTTGTCTGCTGGAGGTGGTGGATGTCTACCATGAGCTGCATCCTACCATGGCTGCTCTTGCAGAGCTGGGTCCCTGGCATGACTTTCTTAGGACGCAAGTCAGCCTTCCTTTAACATCAGTTTTCTTCTCTCTCAGCTGGAAAGGATCTTGTCAGGATGCAGGGCAGCTCTGGCATTATTTGGACCAAGTTGCAAGCTAGGATTAAGTTATTTTTTGCTGTTTGGATTTGCAAGAGGCATGTTCTCCACATTGTCCTGCTAATGACCTTCTGCTGAATCAGGGGACAGTCAGTGCAATGAGAGGAAAATCACTTTTCAGGGCAAGATTGATGGCATATGCTAGAACTGTTACAGGAATGTTGTCTGGCGTTGGACAGCTAGTTTTTGTTTGATAACGTGGAAGATAATCATGATTCACTTTTAGATTTCAGTATGGAATAATATGAGGCAGCATGTCTTGATGTCAGTGGGAAATGAGCCTATTTATGCTAGACAGAATTTGGGCACAGAAACCCAAAACATCCATATGCTGCACAGTACTATGCCACCCTCTCCATATACTTTTCTAGTTAGTTCCTTACAATTCAATATGCTCAAAGCAGGGGCAGGCTGTGCTGTGTTTCTGGCACTTGTGCAAGCAGAAAATCCTGTTAGGAGCACAAAGCTGCCGAACCCCTCGCCTGTGTGTTGCATGCTCAGTGCCATCAGTCACTGCCATGTCGCAGCAGCTGGGGAAGGTGCATGTGTGCCAGCAGCGTTTTGGCAGAGGGCAGTGCCATCAGGGCTCGTAGCAACAGCTGAGAGGAGGAGGGGGTTACTGCAGTGGTGAAACCATAGCTCCCGGGTGACTGCCTTGCCCATGCCGTGGATGAGAGTCGCTGAATGAAAGGGACTTATAACTTCTCCTCAGCTGCCACATGACCTAGACCTTGAAGTGTTGCCACTTGGGTTAGTAGACAGGACTGCAAGACACAGCAGCTGTTTGGCTGTTAGGGAAGGGGCAGGACATGCCCCTGCAGCAACTATGGCTCCAAGGGCCATGGCTACATCCAGATGCTGTTCAGCCTGTCACCAGTGTGCAGTGTGTACCGTCAGAAGGCTGCGCTGGCTCTCTGGTTAGTTGAACACCTACAAGTCCTCTACATGTTTGAGTTTTTTTCTCATGCAAACTTTACGAAATTGAGAAAATTCTTCCTTAGACCATCTGACCTATCTCATCCTATTCAAAGTACCATCAGTCCAAACACATTCCAGAATGTACACCTTGCTCTGTGTACCATGTAACATGGGCTGTCCCACCCTGCCAACGGCCAGGAGTAAGTCTGAGCTGAGAGAGAAAGAGAGAGCACTTCAATTTAAAAAAAAAAAAAGATTAAAATCAGGTGAAGTTTCTGATGGGATAGGCCTGTGATGTAATTAGAAAGCAGTTATTGGAATTTCCTAGCCAATAAACTTTCCTTAAAAAGATTTCTTTTATGAAAGCTTAAAAAAAAACCAAACTTGTACAATAAAAAACCCCTACAGCCTAGTATAGGATATACAAGATATTTATTTCTCTGTTTCATTTAGCTAAAGCACTGCAGTAGAGTGAAGTTCCTAAAGATGTGTAGCTTGCTGCTGTTGGATTGCCATCAGCCACGCTTGGCATAGGAACCCAGCGTCACAGCTTTCTGACAACTTTGCAGACAGCTGCATCTTCTGTTGCCATGGAAATGGACCTGAGCTCACTAAAAGCTGGGTAATGGGCTCTAAAATCATCACTCCTTATATTGAAAAAATGCTGGTGTGACATTAGATAGTAGTAATAATAATAATGTCTTAGCTTGTAGAATATTGTCGTTGTTGATTTTATTTTAGACTTGTGATATGTTCATGTTTGTGTTTGAATAATTTGATCAAATATAACCCTCCCATTTATATTGCACTTACTGACCAGAGCATTGTAGGGGTTAGATACTGCCCAGGCCCAGCACCCGGGAGAACATCACTAGGAAAATGGATTTCAGAAGGAGGATTGTTTGCTTTTACTAACCAGGCATACGGACACAACAGACCATTTCTTTTATCATGGCTGACCTGTTGCACAACCACTTTCCATTAGTCCAGAAGTGTTTGCTTGATCCCTTGCCATGACAATGTGTGATAAAGTTCAAGATAATTACATCCCACATTAATGTCCTTTCATTTTGCTGTGTTCAGCGATCGCCAGCTTTGCCCTAGTTTCACAGGGTTCTTACTTGTACTGGAAATGTTTGCTTCCAGCATCATAGTAACATCTTACTAATCAAGCAATACTGGCAAAGAAAATTAAGCTATGTAGACAAACTTGACCGTGAGAATCTAGACTGTAGAAAAAAATTAAAGCTTTTAAAGAAAGACCGTGCCTGTAGTTACAGGGTGCAATGCAGGGCTGCAAAGAAAATAGGAGTTGGAAGCCTTCTTCTTTGCCTGTGTTTTTGTGGAAAAATCTTCTACTTTTAGTAAGAGTCCAGTGAAAACAAAGTGCTCATATGCCAGTCTTAACCTTTGGATATTTATTAGGTTGCTCTTAAATTATTTACCTTTATCAAATTAGCAGAAGAGTATTCTTTTACTGTAATATTAGCTCTTAAGAAATAGTACCGTACACCAGAAATTATTGATTTGGGGGTTTTGTTTTGGGTTTTTTTTTTTTACTATTATTGCTGCAGCATAGTAAGATATGATCTTGAAATGCTTTTAAATCTGAGCAGCGAGCATAACAAGAGATTATAGCAAAATGAGATGCATGCTTTTAATTCCTGGAAAAATCTACTGGCCATCTTAAAGGATCTGCAAACATCTTACTCTGAAATAATGCTGAAATTAACATAGTGTAGGTACTCTCCACCTTAATTTTCATATACTCATGGCATGCTTTTTTTTATCTACTGATTGGCCAGTTTGTGGGTAGATGAATGAGTTTTGGGGATATTTGCTTCCATCATGTCCTTTGTCCATCCTCTGTCAAGTTAAAGAGAAAATTCTGTAACCATTTTAATCCATTTCCCAAGATCTGACTTGCCTCTTTTATAGTGCCCAACAGCATTACTCAGAACTATTTCCAAGGTTATGCAGAGAGTTCCTGCTATGTTTGTTTAAAAAGATGCCTACATACTTTGTCCATTAAAGCTCTGTGGCAGAGATTGGGTTTGCACATTCAGAGGGGATGTTGGTAATGAAGCGCTTCTGTAGTAAAAGTTATTAGGCACTAAGCCAAATTCAGATCTTGTAGTCTTCCCCCAGGCCACGCCTGTGAAACGGGGTTATTTTAATGATATTGTTTCTTTCAAGTAGATTTTATAGGAAGAGACTTGCACTTCAGCAACTACTCTCAATCTCAGAGGCCAACTAAAGGATCTCTGATGGTTAATTAATTGTTGCAGAATCTTCTCAGGCCCACTTTTATACAGGGCTTGTATTTCAGATCCAGGATTGTGATTCAGAGAACTGAGCTGGTGCAGACTGCCACTGGCAGAATAGGGTTGAAGTTCTCGGTCACTGTCAAATCAGCACAGTCCTATCTCCAGAAACTGCCGACTAACACATGGTCTTTTGATGCTCAAGAGACGCTGAGGACTGGAGTGGACAGAGGAAGGGTGGTCTCCAGAAGAGTCAGTGCAGAACTCTAGGAAGAGTCTTTTGCGAGACTTGTCTCTCTCTCAGGATGATCTGAAACCTGCATCCCCTTTTCCTCATGTAGTTCCCCATTTCAGTTCAAATGAAGCCAAGGGCAGATCTCCCACTGACTTCAGTGCAGCAACATTTTGGCATTTAGAGGAAAAATCATGATAACGAATAATGATGCAATATAAACACTTCTGTTATAAATACACAATGTAAATAACACTCTTTTACAGCACTTATTTAAATCCCCAGGCAACGGTGGAAAATAGGTCTCCAAATAACCTAAATAGTTTGGCACATTAAACTCTCAGCCTTCACAAATATTGGTAGTGTTTCAAAGAATGCATTTTTAAGTGAGCAGTAAAAAGCAATTAGGCATGTAATTGTTGTTTTAGAGATTTAATCCAATTCCCACTGCAGTCAGTGGGAGCCTTTACATTTACTTTGACAGTCAGTAAGTTGGGACAGTGCATATTTGAAGAGGAGGAGGGGAAAAGAAGCGGGGGGGGCAACCTGTACAAAGTCAGAATTGGGAATTTCATAAGTCTGTATTGAAATGCATGAAACATTTGAGATAGCAGGCATCTTTTGTTAGGCAGGAAAAAAAACAACTAACCACAACAGCGCAAGATCCACCCCCTCATATGATGTCCCTTCTGTCACTCTACAGCCATATAATCAAATTAAAAGGCAGTAAATTTTTCTGAACTTCTCAACGAAGTTCGTTCAGTTTCTTTCTGTCAGATGTCATAACTTGTGATTTTAATGCACTGTATTTGATAAATGGCACAAATGTCATTAAGGCAATGTGTAAACCAGTAACAGGATAAACCTTATAAAGCTTCTATTTAATTTTTATTTAGGATAGACATGGATGTGATAAAACAGGCAGATGGAAATATTTAATATATATTTTATGATGTTATTTTGAATATAAAAGCTGCATATAGTTTTTTAAGGATGAAATTGGAAAGATTAACTATTTGGAGCATTCACAAGTACTTGTGAGAATCATGGATGGTGTATCAATATCTATGCTGCAAGGATCTGAGTCTGGGATTACAAGTATTTTGGTTTTCCCTTGGTTTATGTGCAAATATATAACAATGAATCTTTATGGATAAAATATTTAAACTTTTAAATTGTTGGGATTATATCTGAAGTGAAAAATTATTATGCTTGTTACAAGATTTTAGGGGGATTTTATCACATTTTTTCCACAGCATCTCATAGCATTTTGTTTCCTGCAGAGAGACTGCAGCAGAGACTTTTGTCATTACCAAGTGAGGGTTAGGTTCATTGCTTCAGCTGAAATCTAGATGGAATGGTAGAAGATGGATGTAAATGAGCTACTTGGAGGCCTGGTAAACACCCCCTTTATTTTCAGTGCAAGAGGAGAGGAGATGGGCATTAAGATGATCAGCTTGGTGTGAATGGAAGCTTTCCATCCCCTGTTTAAATGTAAGACTCTCCAACCGAATACGATGAATCATATTCTCCCCTTGAAACTGATTTGTAAAGCCGCACACTGATCTTCCTCTAGACAATCAGAGAAACCAAACAGAACACAGCCGCAACAAAGTATCACTGTTTGACCTCGTTTGTCTCAAGAACAAACAATCTGCCTGTAGATCAAATGTGTTTGCACCGAGGCTGACTCTACCCTCCCTTCTATTACTTGCCCACTGCAACGGGCCTCAGAGAACTTTGAATTATTAAATTTCAATTTTTGAAAGTGTGTTTTGCTTTTTCCACTGAGCTGCAAATACACCCCATTTTCAGAGAGAAGCGTTAAAAGAACCCCGACCCACTCCAGGACAGAAAACGAGAGCAGACCACGGCGTCCCAGTGAAATCCTGGGGGAGGAGTGCTTTGAATGTTGTTGGCTGACCACTGGATGCCACTGTTGTTCCACTGAAATAAAGTCTAGCGGTGACATCTTCCGACTGGTTTACTAGGCCTGAAAAGGGGAGTTTAAATAGCACCGGTATGCGCAATTTTCTGCAGAAAATAAGCAGGTAGATTTGAAATTATTAACGGATTTTATTGTTTTTAGACATTTTACTTTCTTCCTGGCTCAGAGGCCCTTCTCAGCAGGAATCACAGCACCAGTCTCTACTTTCAAAGGCCCCAGCAGGCTTCCCCCAACTTTTGACTAGGGGGAGGGACTTTCAAATCCACATTCTGGTCATGCAGAATATTTAGGCATTATTCAAGAAAAAAAGAAAGACCTATGAGTGGCTCCAAGCAATTTGAAGACCCAAGCTGGGGAGCTGCTCAGGCAGACTGCTAGCATGTGGCTCATCTTCCTTCTGCTCAGCCGTGTGGTGGTCCCCAGCTGATGGAGGCTGCAGTGGAGCTCTGAACTTCATCTGGAGTCGAGTATCAGGGAGATCTTTAGACTGGAGGAAAATAACATTAAAAAAAATGCTTTTTTCTCTAAATTTTTCTCTAAATTAGTGTTTGTGTTATCCTGTTTTTAGAAGCTTTTTTACTGGTTTTAGAATTCAAAAGTGTATGTATGTATTTGAAACCAGATCAAACCTGTCGCTTCAGGATCATGGGACATGGATTGACGTATTTCTTGTCATCTTCATGTCTGTATGTGTGGAGGTCCTCAAAATCTACAATCTCTGAAAGTCCTCAGGGAAACCCTGTGGCTCTCAGGACATGGTGCAGTGCTGAGGGTTCCCGGGATTGCAGCTCTGCAGCCTGCCCCCCTCAAAGGGAAAGCTTTCCTTCCACCTCCATGATAAACCCCAGGGTATAGTACTGCCCCAAAGCCTGTGCACATTTGCACCCCATGACACCAGATGCGTATTACTTCACACTGATGCTTTCCATGATCAAATTCCCACTTGGACCTGGCACTGAGACCTGCTCCAGTAATGAAAACTGTGAACAATGATGCTGCTTCTGTGAGTTCCTTGGCTCTCAGCTTTTCTTCAGGCACTCTCCTGTGAAAGCTCTCTACACCAACACTGTTCATCCCTTACTGTTTGTGCTGTGCAGCCACACTGTTGTTTTTTTTTTTTTTTTCCTTTGGAGCAAACAACTCTGTCAGGAAGAACAGATGTTCTCCTCTTAGCTGCTCTAGTTGATATTCCAGGGGCAATCACCTCCAGCAAGAGGTGAAGGCAACAACTACAGATAGTTATGTCTTAAAACCTCTGCTCTAAAACTTTGCACTAAATCAGATACTTATGTTGGGTACTGGCACCTAAGTGTAGCACTGAAAAGGCTTTCCCTTTCCATAAGATAGTTTAAAAGGGAAATATGGGTGCTTTTTTCCTTCTGGTATTCTTTATTTCACGCACACGTGGACAATCCTGAACGTTTGAAAGTAAAACAAAGGTTTCTTTATTCTAGCTGAGGGATCCCTAACTTCATTTTGTAACTGCCTTTCAAAATCCAGCAAATGTGCTCTAGTCATCAGGGAAAGGCAATTGTCATCTATGTGGATATAGATGCAAAAATGACAGTATAATTTATGATCAAACCTAAAACAAATCTCTGTGGCTTGTATTGTTTCCTTTTGCAATTTTCAGCAGTTGGTGTGATTTCAATAGGAAAACAAACCTTTTCCACAATTCTTTCTGATAACATTTATTTGGAAAAAAGCCTTTTTCTTTTTTCCCCTGTCTGCCCAATGTGGGTTCCTTTCATGTTCTACCTCATTTGTTTAAAAAAAATTCTTTGGCTTAATTTCAAAAGGGTACTATTGTTTACCTTCTTGTAAATCCAAGTTTATAATGTAGAATGCCAGTTCTCATTTAAAATGGACCCAATATTATAATAATAATAATTTTAGTGGCCTAGTAGTGTCATAACCTAGGCAGTGACTGAAGAAGTGTGTAACACAGTTGTTACTGTGTCCATAGCACACAGCATTAGATGTTGTTTCTACAAACATTCAAAGAAATAACTTCAGCTTACAGAGAGAGGTGTTCAGGTGTTTGCTGGACTCTACCCCCAATAACAATTTTACAAAAATTATTTAACTTAAAGAACACTTTAAAATATCCATTTGTTAGCCTCAACCTGTTATTAAAGCAGCTCACTCTATTTCTTCAAGTAACAGAAAACCTTTATTAAACTATTACCCCAGAGACCAGTAAGAACAAGTTACTCATAGTTTACTTTCCCATTCTGGACAGAGAGTTATTATGCTAGCTGTATTTGTCATATTTAAACTGTGCATAAGTGAATGAGAAGTTTCTTTGTGCAGGTTTCAGATCAAGAAGAAAACAACTCATGTCACCAAGATTTTCTCATTATCATTAGATTTTAACATATTTCCTGCTTTTATGGTTTTGTGTCTGCTTTTCTGTTGCAGGTGCAATGTGTGGAAGGCATGCCAGCTATCTGCAGAGACAGCATGTCTTGGCAGAGCTGAGAGATACTGCTCACTTCCATATTGTTGCCCTTAAAATTTATTTTAATTTATTTAATTTGGATTTTACTTTTAAGTTATTAACTTTAATATTGTATTTTTGAAAAATAGTTTCTTTTCAGCTAGTAATCCACCTTGACTTTTTTTTTCCTTCTCTTTTCCTTCTATTAGCTGATGGTACTTGTGCACATAAGCTATATGTAGGCACATGTGCATCAGCACTGGCCAGACTGAAGGGGTGATATACACATCACATATGCAATCGTTCCCTTATGCTTTTGTGGAGCTAATCCTAAAACAAAAAGGAAAGGATTTTGACTGAGGTGTCTTTAAGCATTAAACTCACCCGAGCTCAGCATATACTCCAGTGACCTGATAGAAAGCACCTCTCTGGGGAGAGGCATCATTTGAAACTAGTTGCAGCTGAGGATGCTTGGAAACAGGAGTATCAGCTGCATTCACCAGGGATAACTGTAGTTTAATTGCTCTGCAAGCTAACTGCAGACCATCTAGAGACAGGATTGAAACCTTTGCCTTACTGGTTCTTAGTGTTACTTTGTGAGCCCTAGACTCAAAGGACTGTACTGTGGTAAAGTATAATTCCAGAAATTTTATTTTCCTAAATATTTTACTGTTTGGTGGCACTGGGTGAAAGCTTTGAATCTTCTCTTATGACATGCATATAATTTTTTTTAACAGTCAATAAATGATGCTGCAGAAAATTTTCTCATGGAATGAGGGGATTTGTACTCATGCATCACTGCTCCTGGTACCTTCAAAGCCAGTGCTGCTCCATAGTAATGCAAAATGAATGGTAAACTCATGTGAGAGTGTCAGGGGGATGCTTCTGTTGAAATTTAAGGTTCTAACAGACTGAAGTTGAAGCTAAGAAATTATGTTATAGCCCTTGCCTATGGAATGGACCCTAAAAATGTACTTAATAGTTCGGTGCCTCAGTTCCCACATGTAAAATGTAACACCACCCCTATTCCTTTTTATCTGCTAACTCTTCAGAGTTTGGGGGTTCTGTGTGCTAGTTTGGGGTGCTGAACAATGATACACAGACATGTTTATCTGCTGACAATAAAAAGAAGCTTGTTTTCATGATTTTAGAGGGAACAGATAAACTACAGACTTTTTCTGATGACACCATACTGTCACTCTTCATTCACCACTTTGCCCTAAAATGCTATTTTGCTGCTTTTCACAAGATATGGAAGCTCCTTTTTATTTTCCTGATGTTGCTTTTTGCTATTTCTCCTTTAGAAACACATTACAACAATTTCAAATGCTTTTCAGTGCCTTAATATTTGGCAATGGTGTTTTCTCAATGGTCTCAGCAGTTGTCCAACTGAAGGAGAGCAGTAAAATGCACAAGATGCAGTGACATTTAGGCTGGCCTGTAGTGAGATTTCATGAGTGTGAGATTTTGAACGAAATTTATGTGAAGTTTTTTCAGATACAGATTGAAGCAGATCTGCAAAATATTACTCATATTCTCTGAAGGTGGTGTTTATGTGTAGCACAGGGCAGGGTGGGAAGAATAAAGTGTCTACATCACTGAAATCCTTCAACACCATTGATTTAAACGGCATTGTGCTGCTCCTTACCTCATGGCAGTAATTCCTTGAACTAGTAACAGTGCAAAAGATTTCAGAAGTGAACCTGAGATGCTGCAGGCATTGTAACCACCTGATGTTTTATTGTCTTCCAAGGTCTTTGGAGTAAATTCAGTAAAAACTTGCCCGGTGCCTGCCTCCAGAATGGAAAGGCAAATTTGGGTGTCTATAGTGCCTGTATAATGTGTGGAGATAGCTAAGTAGGGTAAATATCTGTTTCTGTGTCTAACCACAAATAATGTTGCAGAGACAGAAATGTGAGGGTGTAGCTCCATGAAAGGGATGAGTGTTCTAATGCCTAACTAACACTGAAATCGGGAAGTCCCATTCCTCTCACCATTCTTTCTCCCTCCCCTGCATTGTCTTGTACTGGCTGCAGCATGTGTGGAACCCTCTGTGAGCTAATTCACTTGCTAAACTGTTGGAACAAAAGCCCAACCTAACAGGAAAAATTAGAATTAGTGAGCTGAACTGAGTCAATCGGAGTGCCTTAAAAAGCAGGGCCTCTGCAAAAGCAATACAGCGCCAAGTTTGGGGCCAAGTGACTCTCACGTGGTGGGAACAGAGGAGAGAGAAGGAACTGGATCGCACAGGTAGACTTAAGCATATAAGGTCCAATGGCCTCCACAGGTATCTGTTAAGATCACTGCATGACTGAAGCTTCTGAAACGTGAGCTGGAACCAAGAACAGACTTTAAAGTGCTTAACTGTGCACAGTACAACCCATGGCCTGGCTTATGAGGTTATTTTTATGCATCTCCACAAAGAGACATGAAAGTCCTATGAGCTGGGCTTTGTCGAGATGTGGCTCTTACATCAAGAGACAATAAAGGAGCCACAGCTTGCCACTGGCCTATTGCATAACAGGATCAGACTTTTTAATGAGCTTGTGCTAGCCCATGGTTTGTCAGCCCTGCTGAATGGTAATGAAGCAGGACAGCGCTATACAAACTGCTCGAGCAAACTGCATTTTTGAATATAGTTAAGAAGATGAATTTGAATTGAAATGCAAACAAACTGTCTGTGTCTTTCTAAACTGTGGGAGCCTGTTTGCCCTCTTGTCCATGTTGCAGTTTAATCCAGCTTGAATTTAAGTTTTTAGAAGTATTTTATATATCTCATTTTCCAAAGCATCTAGTTTCCTCTGGTTCTTTACTATTCTTTCCTATTATAATTCTTTATCCTGCTTTTTAGCAAAGTATTACAAAGAAAAGTACATCTTCAAAATGTCTCTAATCATTTATTACTGGACAGGCTGAATCAATAGGCCAAGGTTTGATGAGTCTCTGGGCCTGGGCCTGCAGTTGGGTCACAAGCCCTACAGGCTTGGGGAAGTGGCTAGAAAGCCGCCTGGTGGAAAAGTGTTTGAAGTCTTGTTTGACAGTTAGCTAAGTATGAGCCAGCAGTGTGCCTAGGTGTTGAAGAAGGCTAACAGCATCCTGACTTGTATCAGGAATAGCATGGCCAGCAGGACTAGGGACGTGATCACCCCCCTTGCACTTGGCAGTGGTGAGGCCGCACCTCAAGTACTGTGTTCAGTTTTGGGACCCTCACTACAAGAAGGACATTGAGGCACTGCAATGTGTCCAGAGAAGGGCAATGAAGCTGGTGAAGTGTCTGGAGCACAAGTGTTATGAGGATTGGCTGAAGGAACTGGGGTTGTTTAGCCTGGAGAAGAGGAGGCTGAGGAGAGAACTTCTCACTCTCTGCAACTACTTGGAAGGAGGTTGTAGTGAGGTGGGAGTCAGTCTGTTCTCCCAAGTAACTAACAATAGGATGAGAGGAAACGGCCTCAAGTTGCATCAGGAGAGGTTTAGATTGGGTATTACGGAAAATGTCTTCACCTAAAGGGTTATCAGTCACAGGAACAGGCTGCCCAGGGAAGTTGTGGAGTCACCATCCCTGGAGATATTGAAAAGATGTGCAGAAGGGGTGCTTAGGGACCATGTTTATAAAATAAATGGGACTAAAATTAATTTTAAGGATAATGGTCTATATCACAGAGAGGAATGGCTATGAAATAACTTTTTTTTTCTAAACTGCTAAGTTATAAAGCAAGAAAAAGTGAGCCTCCAGATAATTCCATCAATTTGATTCAAGCAAACCCAAGTAAAGAAGGAAAAAAATGCTTAGAGAGTTGCACTTTTAAAATCTGGGTTATTGTCAAAGACCTGATATCCATTACAGAATATTTATGATGTTACTTGAGAGAGCACAAGAAATGCTTGATGTCATCCTCTACTGTAGCGTTTAGAAGCCAACACCTCCAATGGCACTATCCTTGCCCTAAACCAAAATCCTAGCTATACTGTTATGAACTTATCTTGTTATGAACCACTCCAGAAAAGTGTGGTTTATTTCTTACTGTGTGATGAAGATGATGTTATAGAAGATTGCTGCATTATCAATAAAGAACTGCATTGGGGTACTGCTTTTCATAAGATAAAATTTCCTCTGACAGTCTTCCTTGAATGCATCCCACAAAGACTTCACCCTTCCTGGCCAGCCCTTTGAAAAAAAAATGTAAACACAACCCCTGATAGAGAGCAAAGTGCTTGGGGAGTTGTCTTTTGAATAGCATCAACTTCAGGAACAGCTGCTAAGATCAAATAGACAAAGGGAATTCAGCACCACCCACCCCATGTATTATCTTATAAAGCCCCAGCAGCTTAATCCTTCCCGTGAAGTCGGTCTGTTGTCCCACTTGTCATTACTACTAACATGTTCTATTCTGTGTATGTGCTTCCTCCTAAAAGTGCACCTGCAGCAAAGCTAAAGCAGAAAGGCCCCAAAGTTTCTGCAACCTGAGTCATACAATGTAACATTTCTTTTGCACTGCAAGGAATGATTTAGTATGATAAATAACTCCAAAAAGAATCTATTATTAAAAATAGTTATTACTGTTATGGTGAAGGTACTAAAACCCAAAACAATAACCAGTGTTTCTGCAACATTCTGGAGTGCTTCCTGTGTGGCAACTACTGGTCAGTTTACTAGCCCTATGTAAACCTCCTTGGAGAATTATGGCCTGCCCATAAATGGAGAAATATCACTACTTCTAATCTTGATGACAGGAGTATATTTCATTTCTGAGAGTTAAAACTTTGGTGAGAATTTAGAAAGGCTGATTTTGACCTTATTCAGCATTTTCCTATTCTCAAGTTGACCTTTGAAAACCTGAAGTATTGAATGAAAAAACATCTGGAAACAGAAGCAACATGTAAGAGATGTAAGGAAGTTTCTCATAGCTATGTTTGTGGCAGGAAAACCTACAAGACTCATTTTCTTTTGTGATTCCATCCCTTGTTGCATTCCACAGAAGCACCACTCTCTCCACTTGTGACTCCAACAGTGTAAATGTTATTGTACAGCCTGTGTCCTGTGTTACCACCTTCTTAAGACTACAGGGAAAAATGAAATCAAAGCTTGCCAACTTAGGTGAATAAATTTATGAAAGAGTATAAAATTATATAACTACTAGAAAAATACATCCCAATTGCTGCTATTGCACTGTAACGATCACTTTCTGGTCATACAGTCATCCTGTCTGTTGCATTTTAAGCCTCTTTTATGACAGTAATTGTTTTGTTATTTCTTGACCTGGACTGTAACACCCTAGTTTTTGACAAACAGACAAACATAATCCTTGAATTGACAAAAATAATCCTTAATGTCTTCACTTTCCTTGTATTTAGACATTTGCAATTACTTCAAATCACAATCTCCTCAAAGCTAAATGTAAGTAGAATATTGGGCCAATAATGGAGAATGGAACTGAATATTCTTTAAAGTCCAGTTAGCCACCAGAAATTAAAATCTCTACAGTATTATAAATATTATTTTACTCAGCAGAGTCTGTTCTGGTGTTCTGCTCTCATTTTTAAAACAAAACCACAATAAGGTTGATAATATTGAAAAATATGTTTTATTAACCTTAAAAGAAGTTAGGATGAAAATTTCAAATTTTGAAAGGAAACATAAAAACCAAACTCCTCTGTATCAAAATGTGAGAATAAAGAGATGTGAGATGTCAGCAAATTTACAGCAACATGCAGGCCTGAGAATTAGATATTGCAGGTATACCTATGCATGATTGCAGAATTTATGAATCGGTGTACTTTGGTGTGAAAATGGTAGATATCAAGAAAAATCAATGAAGATGTCACTTGAGTCAACGAAAGCTGCAGTCTTGCAAACCCCAGTAATGAATGTAAGCAAATCCTGTGGATCATGATCAATCGATCTTACTGAGTAATTTTATGAAAAGCCTTACATATTCCTGTGTGATTTAACCTAGGTGATCCTGCTCAGCCAGGGGGGTGGGACTAGATAATCTTTCGAGGTCCCTAATGTTCTGGGATTCTGTGAGGTAAGGCTAGACAATTTAACTGATGCTGTCTGGGCAATATGGCACATGCTGGATGTCTCATTGCTCCACCAGCACCTCTCCCAGCTGCAGAGAAGGCTGTTGGATGTATGCCTGTGCAAAACTTGCTCTTGCTGGGTTTCCTGATGTGGCTCTGCCAGTTGTGCCCCATGGGAAGGCCCAGGTCACCATGAAGCTATAATCAGCACAAATCAGCAATACCTTCATTTCAGGTGGCACTAACCAACTCTTGAGATCAACTGTGAAGCTGCCTTCTTTCAAGTGTCTTCTACAGAAAGGTGGTTTTGACTAGCAGCCTCACAACATGACACAAAAAGACTTCTTAGCTTCTGTGTGCAGCCCCTGAAGTCACTGCACGGGCAACAAATAGCCAAAGAAAGGGGCAACAAATAGCCAAAGGCTAAGGGAGTTTATTATTTAACGACTGACATCTGGGCCAAGCACGAGCAAGGTTAACAGCTCCGTTTGCTTGCAGTGCACAGGTGTAGCAGCGGAGGGACCTGGCCCCCAAACTAACAGTTCGTCTCTTCCTCCCTCACGGGAGCTGCAGCGGCGGAGCCTGCGCCGATACTCGCCACTTCCCTCCCTCAGGACCGGCACCAACAGGTGATAAACGCCCCGCTGCCGTGCCCGGGCCGTGCTCTGCCTCACTGGCGGGCCGCGGCCGGTGGCGGAGCAGGTGCGGCCCTAGCGCTTCCGCGGGGCGGTGTAGGCCCTTGTTGAACGTCTCCTAGCAACTGCTCGGCCAACGGGGGCGGCGCTGTGGCTGGGGTGTGCGGGCGGCGGCGGGTTAACCCCGCGGGGCCCGGTGAGGGGCCGGGCGGTTGTGTCGGCAGCTGCGGGGTGCAGAGCTGGTTCGGGAGTCGCCTTCGTCTTCCTCCCTCGCCGTAGCAGGTGGCGCTGACGCGGGCGGGTGTCTGGGGCCCTTCCTCACTCTCGCCGCGTCCCGCCAGTGAGGTGCGGCGCTCTGCGGCCGCTGGTGAGGCGCGGGAAGGAGGGAGCGGGCGGGCGGGCAGCGCGGCCGGGGCCGGTGAGGGAGCCGGATCACGCTGCTGCACCGAGGTACTGGGGCCGCGCTGGGCTCTGCCCGCTCGCCGGGCGTGTGGGAGCGGCGTTTCCGCGGTCGGGGCTCTCCACGGAGCGCTCCGTCGGTCCGGCCGGGGCAGGGCTGCGTGCGGAGGGAGGCTCTCCGGCCGTGGCGGTGGTGAGGGTCTTGTTGTGTGCTCCTTCGTGTCAGGCTCCGGCTGAGCCGCCGGGACGAGGGGGCACTGGGTTAGCGGCTTGGCTGTGCCCCGCGGGAAGGCCCAGGTCTCCGCGAAGGTACGAGGCGGATGCTCCGAGAAGTGAGAGCCGTGAAGGTTCTACTGAGTCAGTGAATTCCTGTCTGCAGGGTATAGCAGGCGGTTCCACGTGAGAAAAGAGTTAGAGGCTCCATAAAGGCTTTTGGCTTTTTTAAAAAGAAATGTTTGGTTTTCCTTTATTTGCAGCAAAGCTCTTTTCAACTTGAAGCTGAAATCATACTTGTAGTAGTGCTGCATCCCCTGTTTACGCAGAATGCTGGCGCTTTCTGTGCTGTCAGTGAAATAGTTACAGGGAGCTCCATATGCTGCAGAGGTATGATAGGAATTTTGGGGCAATGACTTACGATAGGAAGCATGTAAAGTAAAATGTGAATGTATTAGGTAAACTGCAGTAGTGACCTTAAAAAGGAGATGTAGAGAAAGGATTAAATACCATTGATACTGGGGTGGTGGGGAAGATATTTTTTCTATTTTGCGTGTGTAAGCTGCTGTGCTAATATTGGTTATCCTTTGGACAAGAGAGAACATAAGAAAGGGTAATTACAGGCTCAGTGGGGTCAGTGTCTTGTCTCTGAATGGGGTTGGCAGCAGATACTAAAGAAATGATCATAAGGGTAGGTTGGTTGTGCAGTGATGCTTCTATCTGTGTATCCTCCTGTTGTACTGCAGCCTGGAACTGAAGGGTTTCTGATCAGAGGTTCTATCTCTCTTTAATTGTTTTTTTTAAAAAATGTAGTAGCTGCCAATAAATATTTTTCAGTGAATTAGAGCTAGTCTCTGTACTTAGTATTCACAGCACCTCACGGTAATGTGACTCCACAATTTAAGTGTATGGAAATGGTGGAAAATATGGAAAAATTTCTCTTATTTTCCAGCTTCTATGCTGATTCTGTGTTAACTGTTGTGTTAAAAGAAGCTATGTTTTTTTGTGTACATTTGTCCTATTTCTCTATCTGTTTCTTTTTCTAGCTTTAAATTCGTAGCTTGTAGTTTATTGTATGAAAGCATTGGTTGACCTTCTTGCACCATTTTCAGGTCTGCTCTGCTTTGTATACAGGGAAGGCTGTTACCTGCATGTGGTATTTAAGCTAAGGAAGCTTAGTGCACAGAGAGACATGAATCTGTCTTCTGTCCTCTGCTTCAGTGTTCTGTTAACTGCCTGTTATTTCCACAGAACTAATCATAGTGACTCTGGGATCTCTTCCTGTGTGCAATACCTAACAAGAGGTTGTTGGTTTAAGTACTTAACAGAGTTGTCTTTTTCATTGTGGTTAGCTTAGGTTTATGAATCTGGAATTTTGGCTGCTGGTTTGCTTTTTTTTTTTTTTTTAATCAGCCATTTGCTTAGTATGATGACAACCTTCTGCAGTTCTTGTCATTTGGCTTCAGTCTTTATTTTTCTGAATAAATCTGTACCATCCATGAGCTTGGTCACTTACCACATATTTAATTCTTCTGAACAGAGAAGCCTGCATAGATGCCATTGGGATTCTTCATTTGCTTCAAAGAAATAAAAATTTACTCTCATACTCTATTCTCGCCCTTCTTTGGCTTATTCATACACTTTGCCCTTCCCCACCTATAATCAGTCATTAATAAATCCCCAGACATCTTAGTTTAAGAGGTTTTTGTAGGGAACATTGTGAAATCCTTTTTGGAAATCCAATTATACTGTCTTGCCTAGGTCTGTTGGCTCATTTCTCCTTTCAGAACACCGTAGCAGACATGTTAGTCTTCCTTTCTTTGACAGAAGGTATGCTGACATTTCTCTAGTCCATTTTTTTTGCAGTTGCCAAATCTGTTCTGTGATGCTTACAGTCTGCTCAATATAAACCTAGAAGTTAAAGAACTGTTCCTTGAATTCCCTGGCACGCTTTAGAGGAATTAGTTACAATTGCACTTCCATTCTGTGCCTGATTAAACTTCCAGGTTATATACTACTGAAAATTGTGACTTTCATAATTTCTTTGATCTGGGATGCTAGATATGGCTCCACCTAGTAAATACCACCAATTTTAGGAATTGGTAAGGTTTTGATTTGGGTTTTCTTGGTTTTACTTTTAAAAATAAAAGTTCTCTTCTTGCAGAGACACCCAAGCTGGAAAGTTTGGCTAAAGTTTTCTCTGGGAAAAGGTGAAGGAACTGCAGAAGACTCTTCCTGAGGCTTTCTTCTTGTGTATTTGTGACATGTTCTGCTCCAGCTGCATATAGTAAGTGGTTTGTGAATGCAGACAGAGAAATAAAGGTTTGAAGATTAATAAAAATAGTGCTGCTGTTTAGGAAAATACTAATGTGCATATACATAGTATTAGTTCAAAATGGGATAGGAATTTAGGAGCCAGGTGAAAAACTTTCATGTGCCCCAGTTTTTTCAGTGATTTCATTAACAGAATTTGAGTCATCTGTTTATGTAAAAGGTAGAGTTGAATCTTAAGATAGTAGATTAGATAATATTCATTATAACTTGAGTATTTGAGGCAAATGCGATGACAGAATAATTATCAAACATTGAATTTTATGAGATGTGAGGGTATATTCTTGTGTGGTTATATGTGTTGAATAGATCAAATAAACATTTATTTTCATTGAGAAAAAAATTAGTAAAATGGAACCGAGAAATATAGTTAGGACTCTCTGAATATGGTAATGCTCAGAATGAACTGGAGAGTTAATACCCACAGGCTTTGTGGTATGACTTGTTTTTTCCCATTACTTCTGTCTGTACTGAGAAGTTCAGCTGGAAATCTGGCATTGCTTTTGTCTAGAATGTAAGTCAGTGGAGGGATTCCCCCACTCCCATTTTTTTAGTTAACAGAATAACAGTGAAATTTCCATGGTCTTGTAATTGTGGGAGGAAAGATCTGGGGTCTGCTCTGATCGCAAGAACAACATTAAAGTTCCAATATTAAATAAAAGTTACTAAAAATCTAGTAAGTTTTTTAGAGGAAGGAATTCTTTTGACTATACAGTTATCACTGGATATGTTATGTGTATTTTAGTGGTAATTGTAAACTGTGTTATTAAAACAGCTTCAGAGAGAGTGTCAAAACTCTAGGTAGGAACTGCTTGGACTTTAGTGCTGGCTGCAGGAAATAAAACAAGCATGTACCTTATGACATTATCAGGGATAAACTTGTAAACCTACAATGTCATGACTGAAGTGTAACCTACATTTACAGACTGATGTGTCTTTGTCTATCTGGATAAAAGCCATCTGTGTGGCATCTGTGGATTACTAGGTCACTGCAAAAGCTTTAAGCAGATTCACAGCTCATTTTTGGTAATAATTTTAGTAGAAGGAATTGTATTTGATCACTGTAGAAGTAACTAAGATTTCTTCCCCCACCCCCCACTCTGCCCCTTCCCAGTTTTATCAGTTGAAACATACACTTCAGGACTTAGAGCAGTATTTGAAACATAGAGAGAAGGAATGGTTGTCAGACAATCTCTGGTTGATACTGACTTTCAAAACTCTTTTTCCAAGACCTTTAGATATTGGGGGCAGATAGAAGCCACCTTGCCAAAAATTGCCTTTCCCTATCCTCTCCTCCTTGGAGGAAAGCAAGTTTTCTGGATTACCAGATACTGCATTTCCCCTTGTCACACCCACCCTGTGTAGGCTAGAGATGACCAGATGGTGTAATTTGATCACAGCTCAGTGCTGTGACAAGCAATTCTCTTGTGATTGTCTGAATGAGTTTTACAAGCCCAGTTACAACTACTCCTTTTCAGGTTTATGTACAACATAAAGAAATTCCAAGTGTGCTGTGTAAACTATAATCTTCTTACTGCTTGTGATCGTTGAGTTGTGATGTGGTCTAAGCTCATGCATACTTAATAAGATTTCTATTTTGAACCTTGTATATTCATTTTCAATCCTTCTCCTGCCCCCCCAAATGAAAAGTCAGTATCATTAAGAACAGCTCTTTTCATCTTTATGTGAAGTGTACTATTTTTGGAGTTCTTCCTCACAGAAAGAAAGATGTATTTGTTAGTGATTCCTGTAGGAGTTTGTGGAACTCTTTCTTTAGAGTTTTGTAAGAAAATTCCCCAGGTGCCTTTCTAAGAATCAAGTTCTGGCATGCTAGTCCATGACACTTTAAAAACAAAACAAAACANCAGATGCCTTGATTTGATCACTGTTTCCTTGATACTAATCAATCTCTCTGTAAGTTCAATACAAGGGTACTGGGGATGTGTGTATGTTTGGGTGTGGGTTTTACCGTTCTATTTGTAGTGAGATGGCTCTGCTGTTATGTTCACACATTTGAAATTGGGTCCCAGAGGCTCAATTTTTCATAAACCACTTATGTCTTGTCTGCTCCAGGAATTTCATTGTTGGGACAGGAAATGACACTCATTGCCAGAATTGCACCTAGCAAGCACTGGGCCCCTAGAGGTTTTTGGGCAGGTCACTGAACCTGTTGGTGAAGTAACTGTAACAAATATTTCTGTACAGATAATGGGGACAGAAGGAAAATCAGGAAGCCCTTACCCCAGCCTTTGGCTCTTTTCTCTCCCACTTGCAGTCAGATTTTTTTTTTTTTACTTGTTTTCACAACTAAGTTGGGGGGGGTGAGGTGACACCACAACTGCCTCCACACCCCTACCCATACACCCACCCCCCCTTCTTCTTACTTCTGTTTGGTTAAACCCTTTCTTTTCATCCAGAGATTCCCCAAAGTACTTTTCAATCGTATGTATCATTTTATTGTTCTTCTGTAATTGCATAAATATGGCTTCAGAGTTGTACATTTTTCTCCTTTTCATGAATACATTTCCTAGTGTGTTATGGAGGTTAAAGAGAGCCTTTTAGCATGCTAAAGGTGAAGAATCCATTCTGGACACGCTATATCTAAACTAATTTTGTGTCCACACTGTCTTCATGAGGAAAGCTCATCTTTAGCTCTTGCATACTTCAGCGAGGCTATTTTGAGCTGTGTTGCTCTAGAGGAACTGCCTGGACTGTGAAGGAAATGTATCCAATGGATCTTAATCAGTGGATAGCTTTAGAAAGTCATGGCTAAGGTCCTGAACTGTCAGTAGAAGCCACGTGGAATTGATGAGATGCTCTTAGCTCGGGACTAAAGGCTTGTGGCATTCCCTTTGCAGCTGACATGGGATTACTTCACTCTGTGCATTTGAGTTTAATTCTAAATGTAGTATGTAAAGATGATTCATGTACAAAATGCTGACCACTTTCTAAAACGATTACTGCTTCAAAGCTCTTGTGCTTGTTTGATGACACATAACAATTTAAGGTACTTTGGGGTTGTGGTTTAACAAATGAAGGATTCAGTTTGGTGCTTTGCAAATAGTGCAATTGGTAAGGATGGCTTTTAATCTGATGTATTAAACAGCATGCAGGGTAATGCAGGCTCCAGAGCCTTCAAGGTTGATTAATGTGAGAAATATAGCTGCATAATCTGGGCTTTCCTGTATTACCTATGTGTTCTTACATTGTCTTCATTTGACATCCCTAAGCGCATGAGTTTGTGTGTTAATTTTCCTTCTGTCCTCTTGTTGGTGTACCAAAAACCAGCGTGTCACTAGAGAGTAGCTTTATAGTTTTGGTAAGGTATCTGCACTGAATGAATCTGTGTGCAGTTTGCAGGGCTCAAATATAGAGAATCATTGTTTCCAACCCTGGACTAGTCCTGTTTCTTCTTCCAGCCAAACATTACTTGGAGTGATAGATACTGTGTCAGAATAGTTTTGTGACTGTTATTGATCTGTGGGTTGGTAGTACTGTGTTTTGAGGGAATCTGGGTGATAACATCTCTTAATGGATAGGCAGCCTCTTAAAGAATAAAAGCCAGTTCGTTTGAAAGTAACAGCATATCTGATACGTGAATATTTTTGGGGGGCTTTCCAGCAGTCCTTGATGGAATTTGTGAGTCTTAACAGCCTTTTGAAATCCTTTATTAGAATGCAGGTCTGTGATCAAGTGACAAGACTATACTTGCAGCTTAAGTTACGTTATTTTTTTCCCTTTTATTTGCAGGTTACTCCATCTGATGGATCCAACAGAAACAAAGCTAACATGTAAGAAGTGTGTCCTCTTTATCTTTAGTTTGACTTTGAATTCCCTTTTTAAAAGCGCAGTTGTCTTGGGACAGTGAAAAGCAAAGATGACCTCGCAGATCTCCACTGTGAAGTCAATTATTGTCTTATACACAGTCCATCTAAACTGGTTTGAGATTTTGTTCTAAAGTAGTTACTGGGAAAAGGATGTGTTTTTTCCTGTCAGCTGGAGAGTTTGTCTCCCTGAACTGCAATTGTTTGCATAGTAGCTGTAGGTTACGCTGTCCAAATCTTAAGCGTACAAGCTGGATTTTTGGTTTCCAGCAGTGGAAACTAATGCTGCTCTGTGCTGCCTTACCAGGAGGTGGAGGTAGAGTGAGGGACAGCTGATTTGCTCTTTAAGTTTGTGACTTTCCTTTGGCTTCCAGAGGGCCAGCGCTGTAGCCAGCAGCTGTGCCAACAGGGTAAGGCTTCCACTAATTTTCTTCAACAAATTTAGAGATTCTGCACAGAAGTAAGCAACTTGTCAGAGAAGGGCAACATAACTAAATACATAAGTTTAATTAAAATGGTTAAATGTTTCCTACAAATTCCTTCCCCTTCTCTCTGCCATTATATCTTCTCTAGAGCTTTTGTTATCCTTCTCTTTGATCATCCCACTTGGATTTATGTTAAAACTTCATATAAACTTTTCATAATAAAATTGCTTCCTGGTTGTGTCAGGAAAATATTTAATATTTGGTTTGTACTTTCTATGTACATCACCAGAAGCCACTGAGTTATCTACAGTGTGGGTCTTTATTTTCATAGCATTTTAGCTTTATTTAGTGATTTACAAGACTACAGCTAATTAATTATACATAGATTTTACTATGTAGTATTTGCTGTACTTACTGTGTTCCAAATGGTGTGTAAAGTAGAAGAAAACCTCATATGGCTCAAGTCCAGTAGTCACTCTCTTATGCCTGCTTTAAGCTTCTAGCTGTATTAGCTGGTATTGTTAATCTAAAATGTACTTGCTATTTTAGGAGATGCCTACGTAACGCACACTGCTACCAATTGTACTAAACACTTTACTGCTGAACTAGTTGCTCAGGTACCCTGCCTGTGTTTGTTGCTATGGGAGATTGGAAGACTGTTACTGTGCCGGTGCTGTCGTCAGGTAAACTGGTAATATTTTGAATTTAGTGGATTTGCTAACTTTATCAGTGATGATATTGCTGCTGAAGTTTTGTGCATGACGTATTTGACTAGTTAAGCAGGCTGTTAATATGTAGGACATACAGTGCTTTGTGATAGAGTACTTACAGAAATGCTACTGTAAAATACTGTCCTTTCACCTATATATAAAGGTTCCAAGGCTTTCCAGTTACTCATTCCTTTTTTTCTTTTTAGCACACCTTTCAGCATATCTTGCATTTTAAGAGGCTTCTTTACTTGTTCTATATGCTTTTTCCTTATAAACCTATTACAAATTTATTGAAGGAGTAAATATTTTCTTACCCATTTTTACCTAGTGGAAGAGTAAATCACAACATTCACGTTATGTAATGGGTTCTATAAGAATTTTCACTACATATTTTGTGAGACTAAATTTTCACTGAGTACAATTGCTAAATCTCACAACATTTGAACCTGTGTAGAAAAAAATAATTTCAACTGTGTCATAGCAAGTCATTTAGGAAGAAAGCTTGGGAAATTTTTGCTTGGTGGCTGAGTAAACTTTGAGAGATGATACTTCAGTGTTTTTGAGTGTTTAAATCTTGCAATGGAAGTTTATCTATTTTTTTTACTGAATTGTTTAATGTGTCATTCTAGATGAAAATCTAAGCTCTGAATTTTTTTATTTCCATCAACAATAACTTGAGTTGTTAGATGGGGTTTTTTGTTGGGTTTTTTTGCATGTGAGATACCAAGCTATTAGCTCTGACTTGTTTCTTATTGTTTTTAACATTTTAGATGGCAAAAATATTTTTCAATATACCTCAGACAAAAAGATATCTCCTCCAAGCATGAACTCACAAGTGCTATGCTTGTCACTGCCTTCATCCAAAAGCATGCACAGCTTTTTCAGTGCCTTCTGCACCGAAGAGAATATTGACGAGAGCATATCCTATCTCAATAGGGTAAGTCAGATAAACTTGTTCACTGGAGGTTGTGTGAAGGTAAATCAATTGTAAGCAGCAAAGAGTCACTGGATTATGATGGCTTCTTTCTCAATGCTCAGAAGCCAAAGTTGGTGGGGAGTAGCATTTCCCCCCCTCCCTTCATATAGGATTTCACCCGATATAATTTCTCTGCTTTGCAGAATCGTGAGAGATTGATCTGGCTATTAATTTCCCTCTCTACTGACTTGTCTTTTACCAGGAACTGACAACATTGGGCTTTCCTTCTATTTATGCGGAGTCCAAAGGAAAAGAATTAAATCTAGTATCTATCATAAATTGCATGAATGAACTGCTTGTCCTCCAGCACAAGAACCTTCGAGCTCAGGAAGAAGTAGAAATGCAGCATATGAAACTGGGTAGTGATATGGATCACTTACAGAACTGCTATGCTAAATTAAAGGTAGAAAACAAGATAATTCTACCAATGTTATGCAGCACATGTTTAACAGATACTGTACGTTCTTAACAGTGAGTGCTTTTTAGTTTTTCTCCCCAGTACTAATCTGCAGTTGTATTCTTATGTGTTGGGTTTTTGGAGGTGTTTTTTTTCAGTTGAAAATTCCATAAAGTTAATGGAGTATGAATTAATGGGGTAACTGAAAACTTATTTAGGATTATGGCCCCTTTTATCAAGGAAGAGGGAAGACTGTTTGGGTTAGAGGTGTTAATGCATGCTGCAGGAGAAAATGTAAATGCTACAGTTTGTATATCCTCGGCTTAAAAGGATATACCCAGCTCTAAAAGATAAATTCCCAATAGAATTGTAACCAGTAAAAGTGCAGGTAGCACTTGTAGTGTGTGTCAGAGGGTTGTTACCAGTCTTTCTCCAACTGTAGTGCTTTCCTTTTGTTTGTTTGATGGACTCCTCACACAGCCAACTTAGGTTAAGTATAAGAACTGTTTAGAATCTGCAGTCAAAACTGAAGTATTGCTTGATAAATACATGCACAAGGCCCATCACTGTAGAGTAGCTGATTAATTGGACATTCACAACCTCTGCTACTCTGTAAGTATTTTTATGTGCACTCATATTAAGTGTTGTCTTTCCCTTGATTCTGTCAAGGGGAAAAAAAGCCAAAAGCCCTAATGCATTTATTTGGGGCCTTTTTAGCTTGCTTTTCATTAGGGCTAGCCAGCACTATGTCCATGTCAAATACCACTGTAGATTGTCTCTTATCTCAGCAGGAGGGCTGCTAAGTCATCTATGTAGAATTCTAATTCTTGCTCCCGAAAATAAAAATAACTTGTCACTGAGAATTCATCTCCAAAACATCAGAGATGAAGTATATAGGTGAACTTATTTCAAGTGAGATGGTTTGGAAGTTTGGTTTGTGTGGGTTATTCTTCATGTTTGGTTGGTTGTTTTGTTAGTTTGTTTGTTTGGTTTTTTTTTAATCCCTTGCTAGTAATTCTTAGTGATACTAAACTGTCACATCTTTCCTAGGAACAGCTGGAATTATCTAAAAGGGAAATAGTTGGACTTCAAGAAAGAGACAGACAACTGCAAAGCAAGAACAGAAATTTACACCAGTTACTTAAAAATGAAAAGGATGAAGTGAGTAGTTGTGTATATTAACACAAGTCATTACATAGTTTTTTTTCAAGGAGTCTTGCAATTATTCCTTTGCCTTTTTTTTGTTGGTGGTGGTAAATGTTGGTTATTTCCAAAGCAAATTTGGCATGTTATATATGGATAAATGGGTTCTGTAAAGGATAGGTCCCAGTTATAACTGCAGTAAAGAGTACTGCAAAATGCATATGTACGGTTTTCTGAGGCCTTCTGCACTTCTAAGTATAGCTTTGTCTTAAAATGTTTAAAAATATCAACAAGTAGGAGGGGGAAGGAGGATTCATTATAGGAGCTTTTTTTGGTTACATTGTAAGGGAGAGCTAAAGACCAAAAAGAAGGGAGGTGGGGGGAAAACCCAGTTTGAAAGCATAGTTTAATCAAACTTGGGAGTCTTGGAAGAATCAAGATCAAAACCCACTTTGAAATCTAAGACATTGCTTAGTTTGGGATTCGTTTCTCTGTTCCCCGCCCCACTGAACTTTACAAGGCTCCTAAGCTTCTGTGAGTGTCTTCTTAGTGTCTTCTGCATTCATAAACATATGAATACAATTAGCAATAATGGTTCTGTCTGTGTATGGAGGACGTCCTAAAGTTCCAACATAAAATATTGAATATGCTTTGTTTAAAACAAAACAAAAAACCCAAAAAACCCAAACCAAACAACCCTAATATCTAACAAACTACCCACTTATTGATAGTACAGGCCAAGAATGTGCTTTATGACATATTTTAGTGTCCTTTTGTGGAAAATGGAATAATCTGTCTTCCAGCATTGTGCTGCCCAAAAGAAAAGCGTGTTTTTTGTGGTTTTTTTTTTTTTGTAAATCCAGTAAACATACTTTAATATTCAGGATCTAGTTTCACTTTACTGAAACAAAAAATGTCTCCCTGCTCTGTTCAATATATACATTAAAACAGGTTATGTGAATTGTCAGTTGTACTTCACAGGAACTGTAGTATTCTAAGGTGTTGCTTATGAAGTTAGGTTGTGTGGACAGGAAACTAAATTCTGAGATACATACAAGGTCAGAATCAGTGGATTGGGTCAGTTCTCCTGGTTTCTTCTATCACTCTTGCCAGAAATACAGTTTAACAGAGGCATCATTTCCTTCATGTGCTTTGGTTTTCTGAAACAACTTATATGTTTATGCTTTAGTTGAAGAAACAGATTTTGTGGGGTTGTTTTAGGTGCAGAAGTTACAGAATGTAATTTCAAGTAGAGCTACACAGTACAATCACGATATGAAGAGGAAAGAGAGAGAATATAACAAGTTAAAGGAACGCTTACATCAACTAGTCATGAACAAAAAGGATAAAAAGATGGGTAAGTACCTCTGAATTTCACTACAACAAAACAACATTCTGTATGTTTAAAGATATAAAATTTAAGCATTTTTAAGTCAACATGACTCATGTAGATTTTTAAACGTAGATGTTAAATCGTTACATAAAATATGTAGTATTTCATCAGCTGATTCTGTAAGGCTAAAACTTCCTACGTAGTGTTCCACAATCAAGTGCAAACCAAATGGACATCTTCACAAAGTGAGAATTTCTTACCAGGGAGAATTATTCGGAATATAATGCCTGAGCCTCTACTTTCTTGCTATTGCTACCATTCCAAGGCTCTGAATAGTATCATGAATGGTGTATTGTGCTTGTCAGTTGCAGTTGGAAAGGAATGCTTCACAAGCTTTTATCCCCTTGAGATACTGCAGTCTAGATGTATTAACAGGAAGCAATGGGAAATTTGAGAGGAAATAGCACAAGGTAGACATAGCATCTGGTGCTGTGTGAAGTTAAAAGAAATCTCCTTTATAAGAGTGCTTGTGTTGTGTTACCCAAAAACTGGTTATGATACTAATCAGTGCTGTTTAGCTTAAGTGTAGCTTGTGATGTGTGGCTGAAAAAAGGTATCCATGTTATGTAACAGAAAAACAAATTATCTGAAGCTTTTGGTTCATATTTTTGGCTCCTCTGTCTTGAGGAACATTATGTGAAACATCAGGAAGTTGCTTACTCTGAGCTGGAGATAACTGGCATTACTGCTAGAAGAAAGTTTAGAGTTGATACACCATTGATAGAAAAGATGAAATAGGGATGAAGGTGTTAAAAAAAATGCATTAAAACAAAACACAAAAACCCCTAGGGTGAGAATACAGCCCTCCATGAGACTTCCAAACACAAACATTATCTTTTTCTTGGCTTGTTTATTCTTACTTTAAGCAAGGCAATATGGTTTCATATGGGTCTGAAAACTGAGAGGAACAATTGTGTAATGTGGTCTCTTACAATAACTACATGTAAATGCAATATCTGAAACAATGTGCAAATATGTAAATATTCACACTTGTAAATATCCTTTTCATTTGTAGCCATGGAAGTTCTAAATTATGTTGGTAGAGCTGATGGGAAGAGAGGTGCATGGAGGACTGTTAAGACAGAAGCCAGGTAGTTGTCTTAGAGCAACATTAATTGGAAGCATCTGTTATGGCTATTGGGTTGTTACTGTAATATTTCTTCTTCCAGAAATGAGGAAGAAATGTACAAAGTTCTGCTAAGTAATTACGAACAACGCCAAAAACAGCTTTTAGTGGAAAATGCTGAGCTGAAAAAGGTTCTTCAGCAAATGAAGAAAGAGATTATTTCTCTTCTCCCACCACAGAAACAGAAACCTAAAGAAAGATCTGAAGATGGGACAGTAAGTAGTTTAAGCTACAATAAAATCTATGTGGCAGTTTGATACAGTGCTAAAGTAATATGGTAATTAAAAAAAAAAAAAAGAAACAGCTTCTTGAGACTTTCAATGGATTGTATGTACTGTGCTGTGCTTGAAATCCATATATATTGTAGATGTTCTACTGTATGGGAACAGTCCCCAGTGTATTCTTCCCAGTCAGTCCACAAAAAGCTTGAAAGTGTACTTTGAATTAATTTTAAATGCAGTAGCTACCTGTATGTAATCCTATATAATGCACTCTAGGTTTTGCCTGGCTTCTGTACTAAGATATTGATGTTAGAAAGAAAGCAGGCTTCTCATAGCATCTGTGGTGTTGGAGAAAATGTAATTTAAAGTAGCTGTTATTTCCTTGTACAGAGCTGCTGTTATGGTCAAGAAAAACATTTCACTTCCAAGTAAATGGTTTTATTTCCAGATTTCAAACATTTCTTTGTTTACACTGGATATTTTTGTTATGAAATGGTGCACTGCATGTTCAGTTTATTAGAGGCGTGTTGCAGATTCAAAGTTGTGGTCCTGGTTTGATGTCAGTATGAGGGAACAATCTAGAAGGCTAACTGAGCTTCCTTTTAGCGATAGGAGAAGGCATGTCCCCTGGGCGTAGGAGTTGAAATGCTTAAAATGTGCGTAAAGATTGGATTCTAGGGATTGTTCAAGACTAGTGTTACTAGTAATGGGCAGTGAAGAGAATACGGACAGTCTACAGAGCAAACTGTGAAGCAGTAGCACCTGTTGGTCTGTAAGAATACCGGTAGTTGGAGCTGTTGTAGATGTGCTGTTTCTATGGAATCTAGTACCTACACTCTGGAAGGTCCACTGTCGTGTCTGAGCTGCTGTACTGCTTTCTTTATTTCTGAACCGTATCGGGTGCCCTTGTCCAGCCCCAGAATGTGCTGTGGAGAAAAGCACTTGACTCTGGCCACTTTGTAAGAGGTGAATAAAAACTTAATGCCCCTGGATGACTTGTCCCCTATACCACACAAAGTGATCCCTGTGTGTGTTTACCTTGAAGCTTCCTCAAGTAGGAAATCAATAAGTCTAATTATTAGTACAGCTCAGCAACAAGAACCAATGGGTGTTGAGTATACTTTATGGTATAAGCCATAATTGGGTACTATTTCTGTAAATGGTCATTCTACTCTTAGGATTCCAGTGAAGCCAGGAGGGTTTGTCACCAACTTGAGTATGCTGGTGGCAATCCAGCTGTGGGAAGCACAGTACTTGTGCACTGGAACAAATTTGAGGAAAGCTGGGACATAGTGCTCTGAAATCCACTGTTCTTGGGTGATTAGACAAGTTAACTGTTGTAGTAGTAATAGATTACTAAGAAAATATTGAAAGCCTGCACTGAAGCTTCTGATTAGTCCTCTTCTAATAGTACTAATTTACCAAATCAAGTGGACAACTACTTGCTAGATAATAGTAATTCTAGTTGTAGAATAAGAGTAGAGATACTTGCTAGATGCAAGTCTTGAGGGGAGTTATTTCCGCAGGGTTGTAGGGTGGTGTGGCATTTTTAATTTGCTGTGGTTTTTTTGTTGGTTTAACTTTCTACTATCTAATCTCTTTCTCTGTCTTGATGCCACTCCAGAAGTGGGAATGTTTTTGCCATGATAGGAATGTTAGTTTTTTACATTTGGCAACAGGAGACAGCTACTGCCTAAGTTTGGCAGCAGAATTCTGTAATATGAACTACTTTGGCATGAAGATGACAAGAATAAGTCTTTCCCACTCAGTGGTGGGTTCTGGGGGCTGCTAGGTTACTTCTGTCCCTTCTACATTAGGCCATCACAGAGCTGAACTTCCTGATTAAACAAATCTCCCTGGATGGAAAAGTCTTTCCTGTCTAAATGTTTTCATTTGATAACTTAAATTTGTGTGTATATATTTAAAGGAATAAATAGATGTATTTTCAGTGGTGGCACGGTTTGCAACAGACTCACTTCTGCTTCTACAGGTGCTGTCAGACCTGGAAGAAGATATCGGAGAGTTAAATAAAGAGAATATGTGGGAACTGTCTTGTGAAACTGTGCGAGAGCAGCTGACCAATAGCATTAGAAAACAATGGAGAATGTTGAAAAATCACGTTGAAAAGCTGGATAACCAAGGTGACTATTAAATGTTACTGACCTGGCAGACTTACTGAAAAGGCTTATGACCAGCAATTTTCACTTGATTTTTTTTTTTTTTTAATTGTAGGTAGTTAGGGAAGCAGTTGCATACCAAGCCAATTGTGAGAAAGTACACTATTATAATTTGACATGATAAACAACAACTTGAAGAGATCCTTTGTATGTATATGCCCAGTTGTAATGTTTGTTGCCTTTCTCCACCTTTTTATGATGCTCAAGTAATGCAGATGTAGTAACTTGAAGTAATTGAATACAAAATATGTAAATCCTTCTAAAGAGTCTAGGCTTGCCACATCCATACCTCTGAGGCTTCTTGTAGCGCTCGAGTGAACTGGCTGATGGTATGATGTCGGACTCTCCCATTTCCAGCTGTTAAACAGCATTAAAAGACAGCTAAAAATATATAAAATTCTTTCCTAGTATTATTTTCCTATGCAAGCAAATGCTGCTGCTACCACAGGGATGTTTGCAGTCAAGAATAAGACTGAGAAGGTCAAGCATGCAATTGCAAATAAAAGAGCAGATGGTCTATGAGAATATGTTTATACCATAGCAAGGATTTTAAGAGTCCTTGTTCCAAATAATACATGATTTGGTGTAACTAACTGGAAAAAATAGTTGGTAGCATCGGGAAGAATATTTCAAGTATTTGCTGTTTTCTTGGAAATAACCTTTTATAAATAAAAAATTGCCATAGCCTAGTCATTCTGGATTCAGTTACTGTTTGAACACTGGTATCAAGGGATCAAATCTTGGTTCATTGCAATCATACTTGTAGGTATGCATGAAATTATACAATTTTGCTTTATTTAATGTAAACTTTCTTTCTCTTTGGTAAATCCCCTTACTGGGAATGCACGCAATGTTCTGTTAGCTCTGTTTCTCCTTTGCAAGACTCGAAAGAATAGGCTTTCTTTTTATATCTGTGATAAATTTAGTTCCTGCCATATTTTTATGAACACACAAGCCCTTCAAAAATGGGCTCAGAAGAATAGGTGAAGAGCATGTCAGTAAAAAGAAGTCTTTAGTTGTCTGTGGTTTGGTTTTTTTTTTTATTCTCTTAAATAACTGCTGAAACAAGTGGGGGTTTTGTGTGATGCTTCTCACTGCACTGCAGACCCTTGGTTTACCTTGGGGAATGTGACATGGCTATGTTTTTCATTGCGGGTTTTTTTTTATGAACTGGATTTTGTGCATAATTACAGGAATGGCACCATTTCTGCATCTCTCTTCACTGATAGAAATGTTTTTGAACACACTGTGTCCGTCTTTCAGGATGAAACAGTCTAATACCTTTTTCTATTGCTTTGAGCCTCTGATGTGAGGAATTTGTTTTGATTTTAAGTAGAGCTTTTTTTTTTTTCCCCTTAGTGTCACGTGTACATTCAGGAGCTTTAAGTGACAAAGATGTCATTTCGAGAGAAGACCATGAGATGGAAACTGAAAAGCTAGAGTTAGAGATTCAACAGTGTAAAGAAATGATCAAAACGCAGCAACAGCTCTTACAGGTAGTAGGGCTTACTTTCTGTTGTTTTCCCCAACTGAATCTAAGTGGTTTTGTGTTTTTTAATGTGCTGCTTTTCTCACCTCTGAGACTTTAAAAGCCATTATCAAAGAATGGAGAAAATATTGTAATAGTTGGTCCAAGTATAGGTCTGCTAGTGGGTTGGTGAGTAATGAGTCTGTAATTCTGGTAGGAATAATCTGGGGAGGATAAACAAGGTGAGGAAGTATGAAGTCAACTGCCTGAACATCTTGCTTTCCATCTGAAACTGACTCCACCTGCCATTATCAACTTTGCACTTAGTCTATTGTTTCCATATTGAACTTCAACCATTTTTCTGATAAAACTGAACCTGTGGAAATACTGTGCCTTGTAACAAGGACTCCCAAATTAATGTTTGCTGCCTTGTTGCTTTCTATCTGCAGCAGCAGCTTATGTCTCCGTGTGATGATGACACTACTCTGCTACTACAGGACTGCTACTTACTGGAAGAAAGAGAGCGTCTTCAGGAAGAATGGAGGCTGTTTCGAGAACAAAAGAAGAACTTTGAGAAGGAACGAAGAAGTTTTACTGAAGCTGCTATTAGATTAGGACTTGAGGTATTAGAAAAGGGGACCCCTGTTGAAGAAGAGTTGTTATTCTAGCAGTAGAACTGCTAATAAAGTGCAGCCATCTAACAATATCTGGATATTTGCTAACATATCTATAGGGAAAGATCACTCCCATACTGTATAAAAGATCTTTGGTCAAGTCAATCAGTCTGTTCACACTTTAAGAATTGGACAGCACAGTTGCTCCAACTGGAATGACCTGTTGGAAAGTAAGTCTTATGCAAATTGCTGTCGGATTTAGCTTCAGGGTTGATATCTCAAAGGTACTGTATTCTAAACTCTTGTGAAAACCAGTAGCTATTGGAGAAACTGAAGTAGTTACTGCCTTGCCCTTAGTATGGTCATTATCTTTTCTGTTCCTGTAGTTAAGCTGGCCAGTAAGCACACCTACTGGGAGGTGATCAGGGTAGATGTGTTTCTAAATGAGCAATAGTTAGGGCCAGGACCATGAAGGGTCTTAAGTTTAGCAGATAGCTGTGGCCATGGAGACAGAAAAAAGACATTGAAGGAAAAAAAGTTAAACGTATTGCTTACAGAAGTGCTTGCTTTAACATGCAGAGGAGAAAGTTGGAGTAGGATGTTATTGAAACTTGAAAAAAATATGGTTTCAGTTGGGCAGATAAAAGAAGTACTGATTAAATGTCACAAGAAGAGTAAAAGGAGCTCAGAACTGCTTCAAATTAAGTCTAAAATATATTATTTTTTTAAAGTATGTGTTTACATGTTTGAGTCAAAGGCTTGCTCATGTGACCAATTCTATGTTAGACTGTGGGCTCTCTTTAGTTACATGGTGAAACTTCTGCTTTCTTAAATGGAACAGCATCAAATTAGTGTAGACTATGCTTGTTCATGTGGTCGTTAGTTTAACCTGGCCTTTCCTTTTCTAGAGAAAGGCGTTTGAAGAAGATAGAGGAACATGGCTGAAGCAACAGTTCTTAAGTATGTCTACTGATTACAAGCGCTCTGAAAGCGTGACAACTCCAAGTGCCTTCTTAGGAAGCAAGTATTTGGTTCAAACTCTGTTACTGTAATGTGTCTCTTACCCCCTTTCAGCTACAAGATGCAAACTTGAGCAAAACTATTAAACTAGAATTTCCCGAGACAAATTTATGGTGCCTCTACCTGTCAGTATAATTGATGGTTGAAAATTTCCTGTTTAAAAGAGAATTGTGATAACTGCCTTATAATTACTTATGAAATGAATTTTTATTTGAGGAGTCATCCAGTGAATGTCAAGTGGCTGACACCATAGCTGTTAATAGTGAGGAAACTGCTAGAATTAGTAAAATATAAGTATATTAATTGCCAAGCCAGTTGAAGAAACTGTGACCTATAGATATTCTTGTAGATTAGAAATGAATTCTAGAAACAGTAGCATCATCATGTGAAGATGGCAGCATTAATTATTTGATAGTAATATAAAGCATACATGCACATACATATTCAGTAAAAAATGCTCTTAAAGAATGAAAAGAGCATAACAAATTTGAGCAATAAGCAACTTAATTTTAAGATTAAAATATTCATAAAGCTGGTATTTCTTCAGAAAAGATAATGAAAGTGATGTCTTATAATATGCATATAGCTATACTTGGAATTTTTTTTTTACTGAAAATATTTTCCACTTTGGGTGTTGTTTTTTTTCTTTCAAGACAGAAGGCTTATTTCCCATCACCTTATGCCTAAATATATACACATGCAACGTTTTGGTCTTCACTGGGCCTTCAATACTGTCTAAGTTGCGAGGGATGGCATGGGGGGGTGGCAAAAGGATGGGGGAGGAAAAAACCAAGTCTATCTTAAAGAGGTTCTTGTGGAAAGATTTAAAGATAGCTTTAATTTATATTCTTGTTATATAAAGTTTCCCTAACTGTTCTGGTTTCTCCTTGTTTCTCCTCTATACAATTGGTATAGTGCTTCCCTAATTGTGAAATGAAATGATCTTCCGCAGCAGGAAAAAATAAATTTTCTAGGAACAGAATTGAGATTGTTTGGCTGTTACCTCTGAAGAATGACTTGCTTTAATGTTCTGTGGGAAACTTGTTGTTTTACTTTTTCATTGTCACTTAAACTTTGGATTTGTAGTTGGTTTTATTTCTAAATTCTAGTGTTTTGTGTGTATTTAATGCCATAGTTTTCTAAATGGCATTATTTAATCTTATATATTCTAATCTTAAGCTGTTCAATAGTACTAATAAAAAAAAAGTATGTCTGCTATACAGAGAATCATACCCCAACTCTGAATGTTAATCCAGAAGTTATCATTAGAAACTTCCTTTTTCATAACATCCAAAAGCTCTGTACTCTACAGTGCTGTGAGGATTACTGTTGAATATAGAATAATTCTATTTTTCACTACTCTAAATGTTTTGAAATCTGAATGTAAGGAAAAGTTAGCAGGGCTTGATCTCTCTCTGCCAGCTCTGGCCATGTCTTTCCTTTTGACTTTAGTTCATAGAAATGCTAAGGCATCTGAGTTACTACTTCTAATTTATGAGGGGTTTATGCTCTGGCAAGTTTGCAAGTTCTGTTGGTGTTAATTACTGTGTATGTGAGAAACTCAGAATTTGTGAGACTTCAAACTTAAGTAGGATCATGTGCAGGCGTAGCTGTGTATGTAAATGCTTCACGCTCAAATTTAGCATCCTAATTTTAACATGACTTCATTCAATAACATGAAGTATATTTATTGTAGATGTGCCATAAGATGTTTGGTGTGTTTGGCTTTGTGAAAGCACAGGACATAAAGAAGCAGGTTTTTGGTTGCAATGTAGCTTAACTGTTGATACATCTCTCAGGTTCAGAGCAAGACAATCGGTTATTGAAATGTACATCGCAGCAAAGAAGACCTCGCTCTGTGTTCAGTAGTCCTGTTTCAGCAGAACCTTGCCCGACATTTCAGTATCTTGCACGTAACAGGTATCTGAAACAGTTTTGTAGATGGTTATTTTTATAGTGCTAAACTATCTAGAGCATAGACTAGGCTGTGACAATTTACAGAAAGCCTAATGTAAGGCCGATGATTGATAAATAGCAAAACATACTAAACACTGTAACATAAAACCAGTACTGTGACTCTATCCAAAGCTGAACTTTTTTGCATTGTAATGTTCTCTTTTTCCCACTTCCAGTGCTGCACCAAAGCAACATGCTGGAGATAGCAAGCCAAATCAGTGGGTTGGAAGTGACAAAGAAGAAGCAGAGTAAAGCACAGTCGTGGGAAGATTTGGAGTTGGCACTCTATGTAGACACTTGCATATAGAACAACTGCCTTAGACTTCCTAGGGTTGCCTGCTGGTTTTTTTTGTGAGATGTGTTCCGAAACTTGTCGTTCTCAAGTGAAACAGAATGCTGTGAGCTTGGTTGTTCTACAGGATTATGTAGTGATTGGAATAGTGGTGTGTGTCTGCGTGCTTTTTTTTTTTTAGACCATTTTTGCCTCTTTTGCAATTCTTGAAAGAAGATAATTTAAAAATACATAAAAGCTTTGATATTTTTCTAGTAACAGAAGCTTATGATTCTGTGAATGAAGCAATGGTCTGAAACTTTGACTGTAACAAAATACTGGATCCTAGTGTTCTACCTTTCATCACAGAGATAGCACTTTTAGAAATTGTTTAATTATTGGAAGCATTCATTTATGTCTTGAGTATAACTGGTATTAAAACTTCTTTTGCCTCAACTTGAGTGTACAGTATACTGTAGAGTTTTAACAAAACAGGTTCTATATTTATTAAGTTGTGTGATTTAAAAATACCTCTTTGATATTTCAGATTAAAGTGCAGAATCTTTATATATTTGTAAATAGACAAAATGATTATGCTAAGAAACCATTAAATGAAACACTTGCATACATAATATTATTTTACACGGCATTTTAAATTGTTTTATAGTGATATCAGTTTACAGATGTATTAGAACTTTCAATGGCTCAGTCAGGAACCAAATTATTTCAAATGTGAACAATAAACGTGTAAGTCTATTCTAAGAAACCCTGCTGCTGTGTTCTGTGTACACTGAACTTGTCAGTTATCGTGCTTGTAGGGCCAAGGTTCACTATGTCAGCAAATCTGATGCAGGCTTCCTATTTTGTTAATTTTTCCTTTAAATTGATTCCAGAAACTTCTTTTTGCATAACCTCTGGGAAATCATTTTTGTTTATAATGTAAAAATAACAAAGTAGAGGTAAGATGTTTCAAAGTCTCCTTCTTCTGAATTGAAATGTGCTTTTCCTTGCTGTTACAAATGTGTCTCATCTCTTGTTGGGTTTTCCCAACATATTTTGGAAGATGCCTAAGAAATTTTCCACTTCCTCAAGGTTGTAGGAAGGAATTTAAGTCTGAAGCTTGGTATCCTTCACTGAAAGTGCGTTGCTGCTCTGCCTGTTACTTTAGGAACTGGGTATAATGATGTGACTGGGCTACCTGGAAAAATAGTAATAGAATAACATGGTAAAGGAAGTCAAGCAAACCAGAATTCTTAGAGAAGCTAAGACAGAAAACTGTAGTTTGTGGTGGTTAGCTCAGTGCTCTGAGGTGAAGTAGTAGCCAATGTAAACTGCAGGTCATGCTTCATAGGGTGGTTCTGGTGTCATACTCTTAAGGAAGCAGATGTGTATAACACTCAGCTTTCTGCTGCATGGATGGATAGTCAGCTTGGAAAGGCAACTCATATAATAATTCCTTCAAATAACAATTCCTTACAGTTATTTCTTGAGTTCCCCCTCCATAAGTGACCATCTCACCTGCTGAGATGGTTTAGTAGTATATTGTTCTGTTGGGCTCACAGCTTCTCCACAATGAGTGGGGCAGCAGCTGCCTGAATCTTAGTTATGGAAGAAGAAAAATACAACTTTACATTTAATTGCCAACACATCACATTTTTCACTTTACATATTTACGTCAGAGAATGGTGCTTTCTGTGTGGGGTTCGTGTTTCCAAGCTGTCAGGTGTGTGACAGGACACACACCAGCCTGTGTGTCCTGGCGGAGGCAATGTCAGTATGTGGCCAGGGGCTGCTGTTCCTCTGAGGTAACTCGGGTGTCATCGTGGTGCTTCGGTTAGCTGGGCTTTCCTAGTAGGTGTGCTTTTTCTTTGACAGTACTTTCTAACATATAAGTAACTTTGAAGAACTAAGTAACTTACTAATAACTTTGTGTGTGAGCCTACTGAATGATTAGCAACTAATAAACATTTTGTACTGAATTTTTGCTTTAAAATGACATAACTCTTTTTATAGAAGTGGAAATTAATTTGAATGCCTTGAGGGAAGAACTGTCTGCGCTAGAAGCATGTATGCACTTGCATCCTGAGCTGACCTCTTAGCCCTGCTCTGGAAGTCTGGGGTGTAAGCCTTCTCATGGTCAGAAGAAAATGCACCTATGGTTCTTGGGATGCTCAGTGCAGTGATCAGGAAGCTTTCAAATCTGAAGTTGCTGCAAGCAATGGCATGGATACTGCTGGTGGTCTGGTTAGTAGTATTGTGACATTGTGGTGCTTCACTGTAGTGGAAGTGACTTCAGGACCTTTCTTACTCAGACTGTTGGAGAGCAAAGAGGAAGACTGCTCGCAGAAGTGTAGTGCAGGTACATCACTACACATGGGCATGTGCCCAAGATATTGGAGCAAGTGGCCTACTTGAGGGAACAAAACACTGCTGCCAGAGTGATTAGCATACAGCTTTTGCCACCTACCTAGGTAGAATACTGAAATAAATGGGTGACTCTCTTAAACTATGGTGCTTTGTTTCACAAAATCTTTAGATATGATAGACATTTCTGCTTTTTTTTTTTTGTCTACACGATGAAAGTGCTTTTGCCATAGATCTCAGTCTGATGAGACATGAGAACTTTCCAGGATTAGTTGCAGCTGTTAATTTCTTTACCTTTCATCTCCAGAGGTTGAGGCTGACAATACAGCTTTTGCAAAACAAAATAGCAAAAAGATGAATGAATGAGAACTTTCTTCCCAAGGGCATTCTTGCTTTCACCTTCTGCGTACTGGCTCGATTTCACTTGCAGCAGGACAAAACCCATTTCTGTGTATGAAAAAGACCACCTCCTAGCTTTTCTTGGGGATTATTCTAAGTACACTTTAACTGGTCCAAGGTAACTAATAACTCCCCAAGATAATATCAATTTAATCAGGTTTTTCTTGGAAGAGAAATAGAAGTATTTAGAGGGTAATGGGGGTGCTGTGTAGGTTGAATTAGCTTCACTAATCTGTGCTGCTGCTTCTTTTTCATTTTCTAATCAGCGCTAAACACAAAGATTAGTGTGAAGGCATCTTGCTTCTTTCTTCCCTTACATCCCACATCTAATTTCTGAGAGAAGTAGGTGACAGCATATGAAAGGCTGATACAGTTGGATCCAAAAACATCTCAAAGAGATGTTCAAATTCTCTCACTGATTGATTTCAGACAATACATTGGACTTCTGCTGTTCACTATGTCCATGGGAGTTGCACTGTAATTAAAATAATTAGCAAAGAGATCCCACAGTATAGATGTGGTGTACTGTGGTGTGGTTTTCACCCTGGCATGGTACTCGTGTTGCCTTATTCCAGTTTTGAGTCATACAACTAACCGGAATGTGTAGCAGGTAAGTTTTGTTGTTGTACATTTCATTAGGGGGAAAAAAAGTTAATTACAACTGTATGGAAGAGTTTGCCACCATTATTGTGAAGAGTTTATCACCTGACCCACAAAACGTGTGTGCTCCCTTGAACATGATCAATGGAATAGATTGATAAGTGTGAAAAATAGACTGTTGGGGTCTAACCCACCAGGCAACTGAAACAACTCCACAGCCCTTTGTTCCCTCCCCTCTCCCAGTGAGAGGGGGGAGAATTGAAAATGGAAAAGAACAAACCCTTCAGGGGCTGAGGTAAAGACAATTTAATAGGACAAACAACACAAAGAGGAGGATAAAATATACAAAGCAAGTGATAAAGCAATTTCTCACCAACCCAAAGTTAGTACTCCCCAAGTCCATCAGCTGAACTGCCTTCTGGCTTACCCTAGTTATATACTGAGCATGACATCACCTAGGTTGGAATATCCCTGTGGCCACTTTGGGTCACCTGTCCTGGCTGTGTCCTCTTCCAGCCTCTTGGGTGCCCCTCACATCTTGTTGGCAGGGAGTTATGAGAAGCTCAGAAGTCCTTAACTGCTTGTTAACAGCTAAAATATCTGTGGTGCCAGTGTTATTCTTATCCTGAATCCAAATCACAGCACTATACCATCGCCTATTAAAAAAAAAACACTCTATCCCAGCCAAAGCCTGGACAGAAATATTTCTTGCTAATGTCTATCCTGTTGTGTCTGACTATTGGGCCCACCCCACAAAAGAAAGTAACCTTCTGCGGTGAGCTGGGTAGCAGTTCCCAAAACAGAGGTTGCACAAACCTAGGTGGATTTACAGCCCAGTAGAAATATGTTTGGAAAAGTTGAGATTTGTGAGAGTGACACCCCAGGAAAAGCAGTTGCTAGTGTCAGGCTCTAGAAACTACTGCAATATAAAATAAGTGTTCATTTACAGCTGTTAAAATAGTGTTTGCACAAATCACACTTCTGTGTTTAATCTTATAACTACAAATGTTGTGGGAACAGAAATAAAGTGGCCAAGTAGTTTCACATTTTTGTGTGATGCTAAAGCCCAGAGTTTATTGTGTTGCCTGAAGTTACCCCTGCAGAAATACCATCCAGATCATAAGCCCCTGTGCGTTTTTCTTGCCTGTTTTTGTTGATCCAGCTGCCAACCAGCTCCTCTTAGAGGACTGTGTAACTTCTGGGCAGGGGGGATTGCCCAGAACTTGTTCCTCTCATTCTGTGATTCAGTCTGCTACTATGCTCTAAAGGGGGAAGCTGTGATTTGCGCATCTCCATGTGTCTCCATGCCCCCGACCTTTCTAGAAGAGTCTGCTTGGTAAAGGTATTCCTGGGCTGCCAAGGTAAAGCAGCGATGGAGCTGGCTGTAAGCCTGCGTCGGTTCAGAAACTTGGCTGCATGTTGTATTTGGCTCCTTAGGAAATACAAAAGTTCTAGCTGACCTGCACTCCCATTCCCCTCGTTTCACTGCTGAAAGTCTCTGCAGGTTTCAATTGTTCACTTTTAGCTGTCATTTACCTTGGAAGATAAAATGTTTACAGATTGCTTATGAAATCTTTGTTAATTTAAAAAATATTCCTGGTCAGCGTGACCGGAGCTGAAAGGACACACTGATCTTCAGTTTTATTTAAATAAATACATATTTTACACACATATGGTATGTTAAATGTGCTTTGGTGCATGTATGATAGAAGATTAGCAGAGTTTTATCTTTTTCCTCATCTCCTGTTTACAAGGGTGACCGTAAGCCAGTGCTGAGGGAAGAACAACATTGGCAGTGTGTATGGCACTGACTGTTAATTGGGCCACTATCAGTTTGATAACAGTTTGTCTCGGATGCCAGGTCAGCATAACCTGGGTAAAATCAACCTCATCTGTGGCAGGACCACATGCCAGCAGCCAGCCATGACACAATCTAGGAAATTAGGTAACATGCTTATTGTAAAATTCATTGTAAATGGTCTGTTTTACTAGGGTAAGTAGAGAGTTTTAAATCATTCAGCAAAGGGCTTCTATGAGAAAATCAGTGAGATGCCAAGGTGTGACTCGATTTCCATTATCCCATCTGAAGAGAAAGCATGATTGCAAAAAAGGGAAGTGTTTACATAAACTGATAAAAAACTTGAGAATTCAGCAGAACACAGCCACGTGTTCCTGGGCTTCCTTCCATAAAAGTCTCGCCATGTCCATCAGAGCCCCATTCACCTTCACTATGAGGGGAATCACACTCGCACTAGTGCTCACCCTTGTAGGTAAGCCAACGTATTGCTTTTTCATCTCTTTCCCCAAATTTCCTTAAGTTTGGTGGCAACACTAGAATCTAGACTGAATGTCATTCATCTGGATTTCAATCTCTTTTTGCAGGTAGCCAGAAGTTTGACATTGGTAAGTAAATTTCCTTCTATAAACTTATTTGAATTGCATTGTCATTTTTAGTTATGAGAAGATGTAGGTGAGTATTGTGAAATGGCTGTTCTTCCCCACAGACCCCGGGTTCGGTAGCAGAAAGAGCCACCTGTACAGCTATGAAGGCTGGGTCTTGAATGGGCTTCAAGAAAAGGGTTTAGCCAAAGCTGGTGTGCGCTTGAGCTGCAAACTCGAGATCAGCGGGCTGTCGGAGAACACCTACCTCCTCAAGGTAAGTGTCTTCCAAACGTACCAGGAACCGTACATCAGAGTCTTAATTGCATCTGGCTAACCTGGGATTTAGGAAAGCCTTAGGAAACACAGAAGGAGACTTAGCACTGCTAGTGTCAGAGAGCAACGGGCAAAATAAAGTTGGCCAGTGATATGGCATTCGGTCACTTATGGTGTTCGTTGTGGAAATTGTTCACAGCAGGTGTTCTTCAAGGTTTGTGAGGAAACAGAGGTGCCAAAATCAGGGGTTCTGTTAGAAAAGGGTTATTTCCACCTCAAGGTACTCAAGCCTGCTCTAAGATTTTATTCTATTCTTAACACATTTCTAACTTCTGTGGGAAGCCAGGACTTCAGCATGTAAAATCATTGTCATGCTGGCAATTCATAAATGTAGACTTACAGAGTGATTAAAGCTAAAAAGTGATAAGTAATAAAAGAAAGACTAAAAAATTAAAGGCATCCAAAAGGGTATATAATAAAATATAGCATTTGGCTAATGCAGTAAAAGATCTGTACGTGTGAACTCATCCCTCTGCCAGCATCAACAGACACGGGCAGGACCTAATCCCTCTGGAATAAATATGTCTCAGAAAATACTTTTATTTACCTGTTTAGTTACAAATCAGAGGTGCTCTTTTGGGCATGAGGTCAGTGATGGAGCTCTCACTGGTTGTAGTTAAGCTGTAGATCAGCTTCCATTGATGAGGGCAGGATGTCAAAATGGTGGGCTAGGGATCGAGTTTCTCACTGTAGTCTTCATCCTGATGTTTCTTACATGGTGTGCACCAGGCCATGCTCTCAGGCACCTAAACCATCAGTAACTTTGCCAGAATTACCGAAATTGCTTCTGGTTCTTCTTGTGTCTCATTTGGCGGGGGTGGGGGGGAGGCTATTTAAATTAAAAATAAAAAAAAAAAAAGGTTAATTTTAAGCAATTCAGAAATACGAATGAAATATAGAAAATATTTTAGTAAAAGGAAAAATATTGGAAGGGGAACTCTAAAACTTTATTTTTTACATTTAGAATGATATTTACTTTGAAAATACTAAATTTCATCTAAAGCAGAATATGTGTTTTAAGGCTGAAAACATAGGGAGAATTTTATTGATTTTTTTTTATTATTACTTTTTTATTTAGCCTTACTCCCTATAGAGTTAATGCAAGTTTAAAGTGCCTCTGTGAGATAATAGTGAAACCTTAACTGCTTCTGTAAGATAATATAGTGCTGCTGAGCCCACAAGGTTTGTACTGGTTTTACCATAGTGTAAGCAGGAGACAAAAGAATAAACTGCTGTATCAATTTCCAAGCCTCCGTTTGGAGGGAAAGCATATTGAAGTGGTGATTATTTTAATTATCTTCTGATCTGTTTGCATATATAGTACCAAAGTCATTCACATAAATGTCTTTTCTTAATTTCCTTCCAGATCCGCTCTCCACAAGTCGAGGAGTACAATGGCATCTGGCCCAGCGACTCATTTACTCGATCTTCCAAAATCACCCAGATAGTTTCCTCATGTTTTACCCGGCCCTTCAAGTTTGAATACAGTAGTGGACGGGTTGGAAGCATTTATGGCCCAGAGGACTGCTCTGATACGTGCACCAACATAGTGAGGGGAATACTGAACATGATGCAGATAACCATTAAGAAGTCACAGAACGTGTATGAATTGCAAGAGGTTTGGTTTTTTTTCCCATTCTAAAACTACTTCATTATAAGGACATGTCCTCTTTAGGTGCTCTTCCTGCACATTTCCATTTGTTTGCATCTGCTTTCAAACATTCAGCATCACAAAAAGCAATTTTCATTCACAGAGCAGAAAGCACACACATATATGCTGAACAAGCTGTGTTCAGCTGTGTTGGAGTTTTTTTAGCTGACTGCAAGATTTAAAGTGTAACTCTAAAGAAAAAAAGCATTATCAGCTATGAATGTATTCATTCTGTGGCTTCCCTGGTACAGCTATTCGATCCGTTCTGCTTGCTCATTGTTGATATTAATTGATTACTTTTTAATTTTAAATTCCATCCCCAGACTGAATACTGTTCATGTCTATTTTTTTTTAGTTCAATAGGATTAATTTTGAGTGATGGCAGCAGGTTTTAAAGCATAGTAAGACTGCTCAGTAGGTCCTTACCCTCCATTCACAATCTTCATTGAGTAAAACAACTTCTCACGCAGTGAAATCCTGGTCTCACTATCTCTGTTGATCTGCCAGGCTGGAATTGGAGGTGTTTGCCATACAAGGTATGTCATCCAGGAGGACAGAAAGAACGGCCGAGCATCTGTTACCAAAACTGTAGACCAAAGCAATTGCCAGGACAAAGTGGCGAAGAGTGTTGGAATGGCTTACATCTATCCTTGTCCTGTCGACATGATGGTATGTGAGATGCAGAAAGATTTTCCTAATTAGAAGCACATCTGTTCTGTTCTGTTCCAAATCACTTTTTGGGTGTCTCTGTCCTCCTTCAGAAAGGAAGGGTTGTAAAAGGGACTACAGCTTTCTCCTACAAACTGAAGCAGTCAGACAGTGGTACCCTGATGACAGAAGTGACATCGCAGCAGGTGTATCAGATCTCACCATTCAGTGAACCCACTGGGGTTGCTGTCATGGAAGCAAGGTAGGTGGGACATGGGCTTGCTTCACAAAGTGAGAGTAATTACTGATTCCAACAGTCCCTTTTGCCCCCAGTTGAAGTGAAATGAGGATTGAGCTCCACAGCAGTTTGGCTAAATGTGTGAGTACTCACACCTGGGGTTTACATGCACCTAAAAATTCAATTAGCCATTCTTTGTTTGTACCCTGCTGAACCTGGCACTGCAATTACATGGAAGAAAAGGAGAAATGCTCTTTTTCTCACTTATACCATATGAATGCAACATTACTACTCTGTCCTGAAAAAGGGCTCATTTATAGTGTAGTACCAAGAGGACAATGGTACATGTAGAAATAAGATGGTTGATTACAGTGAGTGGGTACCTCTCCTTTAGAAGACAATGGCTTAGCTCCTGAGAGTCAGTTTCATTGTAGATAGCTTGAATACTATTCTGTTCCAATTAGAAGGCTTTATCTGTTAGCAAACTGTGATAAAGAAGTAAGTGCTCATGGCACTTGTCTCTTGACAGACAGCAGCTCACCTTGCTGGAAGTGCGAAGCGAGCGGGGCAGCACCCCAGACATTTCCATGCAGAGCTACGGAGGCCTTCGTTACCAGTTCCCACCCGCGTTGCCACAGATGCCACTGCAGATCATCAAGACGAAAAACCCCGAGCAGCGGGTATAGCATTTCTAGGTCTTCAAGTGGCTTTCCCAAATGAAAAATTAGTAAGAGTAATGATCGTAAGTTCCAAAGGATTTAATCATGTGTGCCCTCTCTTTCGTCTCTTGTAACAGATAGCAGACACACTGCAACACATAGTCCTGAATAACCAGCAAGATTTCCATGACGATGTTCCATACAGATTCTCGGAGCTCGTCCAGCTCTGCCGGATAGCAAGCGCTGACACTCTGGAGTCCGCATGGAGGCAATTTTCAGATAAACCCCGTTACAGGTATTTATTTTATCAACCTATAGCAACCTTTGCTATGTTTTGAGAATTGAGAGCTAAAATTAAGGATTTTTCTTTTTTACCTGCTTGCAGGCGATGGCTGCTGAGTGCAATTTCTGTGACAGGCACCACTGAATCTCTGAGCTTCATTAAGACCAGAATTCGCAGTGATGACCTTAGCTACATTCAGGCTCTTCTAAGTGTTTCTTTTGCTCTCCATTTCACAAAAGCTGATGAACAGACTGTTTCAATAGCAGCGGTGAGTGGTGAATCTGGGTGGATCTTTCCTATTTGGTAACAAAAGAAATGATAGTTCGTGACAGCTTTTGACTATGAAGTTCATTGCAGACTGGATTCTCCTCTCGTATACCAATTTTGTGCAAATGTTTAACCTTTAATTTCATCTGGTGTTCCATATATGAGGGGAGACACAGTTCTGTGTTCTCTCTCTCTGTTCTCACAGTTCTCTTGCTATATTAATATAAAAACCCTTTTCCCATAACAGTCTCTAGGAATGATGCCCATTTTAGGTTGCTGGGATCATATGTCATGCTATCTACAGACAAAACTTTGTCTACTTTAATCTACTTTTACTTCTGAAACAAATGGTGATTTGGTTGTTGTGTGTACTTCTTTTAGTTGCAAACCATTTCTACAAACTGCAAAGTGCCTCAAGTGAAAGCATTAGTGCAAACATTAGCTATTTTGACATCATAGTGCATCATTTATTCTGAACCTGGTTTTTCCCATCTCTGGTCAATACCATTCTTCTCATATAGGAAAAAAGGCTGTGATGTGAAAATTCATGATTAAGATAATCGAGTTACACACTGTTTTAAGGATATTCCATCTATAGATTGATGTTTATCCATAATCTTTGTGTTTTGAGTATTATGCTGAGTTGAGGAACATCCAACTATGTAATCCGATAAAAATGCTTATTTCTATTGAAACTGGTGGGGAATTAAAGTCCTAAGTGAAGCTTGTAAATAAAATGTCTACAATGTGATTTCATTTGTTTGGATGTAAGCAATAATCATTCTGAAATTGCTGAGCTGATGGCTTCAGCAAGGGGTTTGGACTAGAGCATATTTTGAGGTCCCTTCCAACTCTAAACATTCTGTGATTCTGTGTGACTTTCCTGCTTTGAAATCTATGGCAAGCATTGTATTAAGTACCAGATTAAATATTTTTTTTTCTACTTCTCCCCCCATCCCCCTCCCCAGGATTTAATGACCAGTTCTCGAATCCAGAAAAGTCCCACCTTTCAGCAAGCTGCCTGCTTGGGATACAGTTCTGTGGTCAACAGATACTGTTCTCAGACCTCAGCTTGTCCTAAAGAAGCTCTTCAGGTGTGTGGTTTTGTCTCGCTTAGTAGCTTAGTGATGTTCATTATGTTAGCTTAATTCTTTTAAGATGCAATATAAAAATGATAATTGGACATGCAAATGCACACTTCGTAGATCCTCTCCAGAACAAAGGCAACGAATCATTGTACTAATATTCCCTTCATTGTGAAAAGACAATTTTCACATTGTAAGGAAAAATCCCAGGAGAAGCTGTTGCTTTTATTAAAGTCAGTTGCTTTAATGTGATGGCTTTTCAGTGAGCAAGGGGAGCACTGTGAACAACCTATATACTAGGAAGAAAAGACTGAACTGTGCTTTGCCTCTAGCCCATCCATGACCTGGCAGATGAAGCGATCAGCAAGGGCCGCGAAGACAAAATGAAATTAGCTCTGAAGTGTATTGGTAACATGGGAGAACCAGCCAGCATCAAGCGCATCCTGAAGTTCCTTCCCATATCTTCATCCAGTGCTTCTGATATCGCCATCCATGTTCAGATTGATGCCATCATGGCCTTGCGAAAAATAGCTTGGAAGGACCCCAAAACAGTAAGTAGGATCTGTCAGTAATTTCTTTACTGATTTATTTCAGTGCATTTAGAAAAATAAAATAAAAGACTTATATTTGAGAATAACAATAATATTGTTTCTTCTGAAGTTATTCACTGGTCTTTGAATGGCAGTAACGGAAAAAGCTAATTCCAGCCACTTTGTTTCCTCTCTGAAGGTACAGGGATATCTCATCCAGATCCTTGCAGACCAGTCCCTTGCCCCTGAGGTGCGAATGATGGCCTGTGTTGTTATCTTTGAGACAAGGCCTGCCCTTCCTTTGATAACAACAATAGCCAACGTGGCAATGAAGGAGAGCAATCTGCAAGTGGCCAGTTTCGTGTACTCCCACATGAAAGCTTTGTCGAAGAGCAGATTGCCATACGTGTACAACATGTAAGTGGAGACAGGAACAAAGTGGGTGATCGTCTGCAAAAAATACGTCCTTGTTAGTGAGCGCTGCATGTGCTGACAAACTGAATTCGGTTTATATTCTGATGGGGATGATATTATTGTTCTCATTTTGTTTAGATCTTCAGCTTGCAATATTGCCCTTAAGCTGCTGGCTCCCAAATTGGACAGGCTGAGCTACCGGTACAGCAAGGTCATACGCTTCGGTGGTTATTTTGGTGAGTAAAAGCATTTCGGTGGCTGGGAAACTGCCTTCAGATGTCCGTTCTTAAAAGACGCTGAGTTGTCTGGAGAAGTACGTCATTCTGCATTTCAATAAGAAATTGAATTAAATGGGACGGTCACCTCTTTAAAAGTGGGTGAATAGCCATTTATTAATCTGGGCCCAAACTATTAAAATTTATGTAATGAAGTATCTTAGAGTTGGCAGTGAAAAAAACTGCAGAAATATGATCTTGAATGGTAAGTGGAACGGTTAGAAAAGAGATGTGTCTCTTCTTTACTTCTGCCATAGATAACTATAAAGTTGGTGCTGCTGGAGATGTCTTTGTTATGAACAGCCCAGGGACAATGTTCCCATCAGCAATAATTTCCAAGATAATGGCATACTTTGCAGGATCGGTGGCTGATTTGGTGGAGGTAAATATTTACCTAAATCAACAATAAAGCAAAAACTGAAATTGACCCTAAAGTGCATTTCAGACTGCTCCTCCTCATGCTGTTTTGGTAGGTTGGTGTCCGCGTGGAAGGCCTCACAGATGTCATCATGAAACGAAACATCCCATTTGCTGAATATCCCGCGTACAAAAAGATAAAGGAGATTGGAAAAGCTGTAGGTATTTTCAGTAACGCAATACATGGGTGATACAAAAGGGTATTTAGTGAGGCTTCCTCTGCTAGTTAAGTCTCAGAAGGCAACTATCTACCTAGCAGTCAGCTCGAGAGATCTGCAGTGGGACTGACTGCAGGGGACATCAGACCCGCAGTGGTTTTGACAGCTCCTGCAAATCCTGGTTCTGGCCCGTCTCCTCCCCAACTCCTGTCTGGCTGCCGAAGGGGAGGAGGCAGACGGGCATTACAGCCTGGTGCATCTCAAGCCTGGTAGGCTTCATCCTTCCTACCTTCATTTGCCTCAGTTTACTAGGTTATACCTTTGCCTTCAGGAGAAAAGGTGCTTTGTTGCTGTTTTCAAATGGGGTTTAGTAGGCATAATGGCCCACACCTTCTGTGTAAATGTGACTGTGTGGGAACACAAAACACTGGGCATTAGCTTCTGCATTAAAAAAATTGCTTGTTTCTTTATCTGTTCTCTAGCTGCTGGGCTGGAAGGAGGTGCCAACAGAAACCCCCTTGGTATCAGCCTATTTTAAGCTATCGGGCCAAGAGCTGGCCTACATCAACATCAACAAGGAAATCCTGCAGCAGGCTCTGAAGGTACCATGGACCCTTACTTTTCTTTGCAAGATTTGACACCACTGTACTTTTATATCCCAACCTTCTGGATGTCTGTTTTACTGCAGACTGTGCTAGAGCCTTCTGACAGGAGCACAGTGATGAAGAGAATCACCAGCCAAATCCGCAGTGGCATTGCAGGACAATGGACACAGCCCGTGTGGCTGGGAGAGATGCGGTACATCATCCCTACCTGTACTGGCCTGCCCCTGGAGTACGGGTCATACACAACCGCTCTGGCACGTGCGGCCGTCAGCGGTAAGTTGGGAAGTACGAGGTGAGCTGTGTCAGCTCTGATAATGAGGTGTGAGGGACAGGCTGAGAGGGGCTGCTAAGAAGCAGAAAACTAGAAATTCAGAAAAAGAACTAATTTTTGTAGTGGAAGGGACCTACCAAAGATGTTTGAGAAACTAGACACAGTTGATTTCTGCCTCAACTTTAAGTGGATTGAAGACAGGTGAGGTGAGAAGAGAACCTGAGAAACTGAAGAGAGAAAGGTCAAAGCATTCAAGGGCGGATAAAATGAGAAATGTATAGGGAGCTGACTGCAGATGTGGATGGAAGGGGTGGCTCCTGGAGGTGCACACACAAGCTGGGCAGGATTCAGTGGCTAAATTACACAGAAAATGAAATAGAAGACAATCAAAAGAGAACTACCAGTAACATTAGAGAAGGCAGGAAGAGAAGGTGGCTCCTTGAAAAGAGACGGAGACTTCTGGTTTAAAATAATAAATATAATACAAGTACAAACACGTACCAAGAAGTTTATTCAGTGATCATACTGCTTGCTGTCAGGAGACTTAATTTAGGCAAAACTGACCCTTTGTTTTGCTGGCACTGCCTAAGGAATGAAGGGGTAACTACATATATTTGTGCTCTTTATTGCATGGAAGTTTCATACATGCCCACTCTTCATTGCTCTTCTTTTTTACTTTGTTAGTTTGTTTTAATAATGTTTTTGAACCCATGCCACTTGATTTGTAGGTGGTATTAATTTTTTTCTTTAAATTTAAATCCTTGTAGCCAAGATGGGGAGGTATGAGTTGGATGGATAGACAGGCTATGGAATGAAGGCTAACTGAACTGCAGATCCTCAAGAGTAGTCCAGAGATAAAAGTCAAATTGGTGGCTTGTTATGATAATGTACACCCATTGTTAGCACTTGTTCACTGCCTCTTAACAATCTGTGTTCTGGAAAAGAAGGCACCTTCAGCAAATATGGATCAATGATGGCACTCATCAGGGCCAGGCTGCTCCCCTGGGGGACTCTGACAGGCTGAATAGGATGGTCTGATGGAAGTGTGATGAAATTTGACAAAGGCAGTTCAAAGCCCTTCAACTGGGATGAGGTATCCAATGAAAGTGTATAGGCTGGGCATCCCCGGACAGGAAAAGACCAGGCAGGCCTGGAGGACAAGCCAGTACAGTGAATCAGCAGTGTGCTCTTGTGGTGATGAAGGCCAACTGCATCATTGGCCGCAACAGCACAGCAGAGGCAGCATGGAAATTATTTTCCCCTCACCGTAGCTCACTTGGAGTACAATATCCAGGTTTTGTTCTGCAGTATGAGAAACATATTCATGCTTGATGTAAGGAAAGATTGGAGATTGAGGCCTATTTAGCCTAGTTGCACACCTTACACTCTTTCTTCTGGCTCTTCACATTGTTGAAATGTAATGTGATACTATTAACAAACTTTCAATTTGGGCAAACTCTTTATTTTCCTACTATATTTTAATTTTCAATACGTCACGTCAGAACAAGACTGTATATTTTCAGTATTTCTCAGACTCAGAGAGATCTCCTGTACCCCAAAGTCTGTCTTGTTTTTCAGCCATAGTTGTATTGACAAAACCATTATCCCTTCCTGAAAATTGCTTCTTATACTTGAGTTTTTCCTTTCATATTTACAGTTTTTAAATCTTGTTCTGTTCTTTGCAGTTGATGGAAAGATGACACCCCCTTTAACTGGAGATTTTAGACCTTCCCAGTTGCTTGAAGCCACCATGCAGATTCGGTCTGACATAAACCCAAGGTATGGCAGGTTTCTAAGGCTTTAGGTATGATGGAGGTCTCATGAGAAGGAGAACCATATGTTAAAGAAGAGCACCTTTCTTATATCTTTCAACTTCACTCTGTTTCAGCTTCTACGTACATACAGTCGCCACAATGGGTATCAACACAGAGTACTTTCAACATGCTGTTGAAATTAGAGGCAAGGTCCTGGCAAGAGTGCCAATGAAGTTTGATGCCAAGATAGACATGAAAATGAAAAATATTAAGATTGAGACAAGTCCATGCCAGGAGGAAACTGAGATAGTGGTTGGAAGGTACAATACCATTACAATACTTCAGAACACTTTCTGTTGTTGAAACCTTACAATGTTCACTGATTTTTTTATGATTTCTAGAGGCAGGGTAACTTTTCAGTGTGTAGCAGAACCTTTGGGAAAAAGAGTGAGGAAGAGAAATCGGAGTAAAAAGTTAAACATTATGTAAATTACTGATGAGTTTATTTTTAATTCATTTATTGTTTTATTATTATCTTGTGGTAGGGTTTTTAATTTATTATTTTATTATTTTGTTTCAATTTCTCCAGATTGTGAAATCTTCCTGTGATACAAGGAACTGATGTTTGTCATGAACTCTTTATTTGCTGTTAATAATATTTTTCCTTATAGTTGCATATGCAATCCCTATGTTCAAACAACATATCTCTGTGCTGTCACACATAGTTCATTTAATCTAAAGACAAAGAACTGGAATAATTTAACATTTTTGTGCATATCTCAACAGACATAAAGCCTTTGCTGTATCAAGAAATATAGCAGAAGTAGGTGTTGAAAAAAGGACCTCAATTCTCCCAGAAGATGTTTCATCAAACATTGTGGAAGAACCTTTCAAGCCATCAGAGAGAGCTTCCACTGAGGATTTCGCGATGGTAACCTATTCCTTTTTACTTATGCAGCAATATTTACCCTCTCTGTGCTGCACATACCTGCAGCTTTACTTTTGCTATGATATGCTCCCAGTGGTATTCATGTGCTCATCTCCAATGCAGCAAGGAGCTGACAGCATGCCAAGGAAACACACCTATAGCTCTCAAGAGGATCTTCGCCACAGCATAGGAAGAAAAACTCACAAACGAGATATTTGTGTCAAACTGCATCATCTTGGCTGCCAGCTCTGCTTTTCCAGAAGGTCTAGAGATGCCAGTTTCCTGAAAAATACGTATTTGTACAGATTAATTGGAGAACATGAAGCCAAAATAGTATTGATGCCAGGTACAATACTAAGCAGAAGCCTTCTCTTAGGTTTGTTGGTGCTATTTGAAGCTGTATAACCTTCTAATATGTGCAAATGGTGTGTAGTTCAAACAGATGCTGATATCGACAAAATTCAGCTAGAGATTCAGGCAGGATCCAGAGCAGCTTCCAAAATAATTCATGTGGTAAACTCAGAGTCTGAGGAAGAGGATGAGTCATCTCCATATGAAGACATTCAAGCTAAACTGAAGAAGATTCTGGGCATTGAAAGTGTGTTCAAGGTAAGAGACTTTGATCATCAGTGGGGAGAACATTTGCCCATATGAAGCCAATGGTTTGAAGTTCATTGTGCAAAGTTGACGTGGGACAACATGGATAGGGCTAGTTTGAAGGATGTCAGGGCCTGGCCTGTCAGCCAGTGCCACATCTGGAGGGACTGATCCTAAGGGGCGCTTCCATCTGGGGCTAGTCCTCTGTGCTGGGGTAGATGTCAGCAGGGCAGAGTGGATCTAAGGGAGTTCTGCAGCTTCTGCAGTGTGGGAGACAGGGAGGTTGTTCCTTGAAAGGCTGATCTGAGCAACTTGTCTGACATCAGAGTTTTGCTTTGTAAATAATAAGCAGATATATCCCATCTCTTGCACTTTCTTTGAACTGTTTTTAAAGGTTGCAAATAAAACACGGCATCAGAAGAAACAAGCTTCTAAGAAAGGAAACACTATGCTAACAGAGCTCGAGACAGACCCCAAAGCAAAAAATCCCTCCAGCTCATCTTCTGCCTCCTCAGCTGTCTCCTCATCCTCATCATCTGCTGCTTCTCCTGATGGCAAAAAGGCTGCGAATGGAGATGGGAATGATCAACTAAAGCAAGTGAGAAACAAAGATGCAAAGGGCAAGAGCAGCGACAGCAAGAGCAGCGACAGCAAGAGCAGCGACAGCAAGAGCAGCGACAGCAAAAGCAGCGACAGCAAAAGCAGCGACAGCAAGAGCAGTAGCAGCAGCAGCAGCAGTAGGAGCAGCAGCAGTAGGAGCAGTAGTAGCAGCAGTAGGAGCAGCAGCAGTAGGAGCAGTAGCAGCAGCAGTAAGAATAGCAGTAGCAGCAAGAGTAGCAGCAAGAGTAGCAGCAGCAGTAGCAGTAGCAGCAGCAGTAGCAGCAAGAGTAGCAGCAGCAGCAGCAAAGGTAGCAGTAGCAGCAGCAGCAGGAAGTCATTGAGTCATCATAGCCATGGGCATCACTCGAGGTCTCTGAATGACAGCAGTAGCAGCAGCAGCAGCAAAGGTAGCAGCAGCAGCAGTAGCAGCAGTAGCAGCAGCAGTAGCAGCAGCAGCAGCAGCAGCAGCAGCAGCAGCAGCAGTAGCAGCAGCAGCAGTAGCAGCAGCAGCAGCAAGTCATGGAGTCGCCATAGCCACAGGCAACATTCAAGACATCTGGAAGATGGCAGCAGCACATATCCCAAATCATGGGTAACTTTGTCAGTAAATTGACTGATGCTGCTATTGTTTGTCAATCACGCTCCTGATGGCAGCTGGCTTTGCATCATAAATCAAGAAATTATGGGTTGACACAGTAAACCTAAGCACCATAAAATGCCAAATTTCTGCAAGTTTACCTGCAATCATTCGCTTAGATGCATCAAAGCATCTCAAAAGTTTCCACAAGTTTATTGAAACTTTTGGTATAGGTAGAGAACCCTATTTTTTTGCCAATTTTGCCAATTCTGTCAATTTATATTGCATGTTTCTGTGTTAATTTTGCAGTTGATACACTAATGCTTTATGTAAACTACTTCATTGTGTGTTGTGACTAAGCATGGAGGACTATGTAGGAATGATCAGCAGAATCCTTACTTAATTTCAAGTGCTCAGATTTCAGTGTAATTGCAGTCTTTTGAGGTTTTTCATCTTGTTTTTATCATTTTCAAAGGAAGAACATGAGATTTATAAGTATCGCTTTAGATCAGCACATAGACAAGAGGTGAGTTTTCCTTTCCTCGGTAAATTAAGTATGGAATATGGCATAAGTCAAATGGAAACCTTAAAGGCAACTTGTTGTCTTTGAGGAAAATTTCTGGTAGCATTTAGAACAAGAAATCAACTATGGAAGTTCTTATGAGATGTGTAAAGACAGAACTATGTTCTTTGTGCTGTGCACATGATGCAGTTTGAGGCTTTGCAAAGTAGATGCAAATTGGCTTGGAACCACTGTTGATACACACTGGGAGAGTGATGTTGACAAATGTGGGAAGTTACCTTATTTTACATTATTTCGATTCAGTAGAAGAGTCTTACTAGAGAGTGAGCCAGCCAGGAGCAGTGTACTTGGCATTAGTGTTCCTCAAAAAGTAGAGTTCAGCTGTTTGTCCATTCAGTTGGTCCATTTGGTGTCCCTTCCAGTTGATTGGGCCCTTCCAAAAATAAAATTCTGGTCTTTCATATTGGATCGAGAGGCTGGTTCTATTTGTCTCACTCCGGTCCATACTGCGAGTCACTGAGATGCTCAGGGTTGGAAAACAGGGTTGCCAACTCCAAATACCATGAGACTATTCTGCAGCACTGCCTAGTGCATTTGCTTCAAGTGCAAAGTTACAATCCTTAGCATGATGTATTTTCTTCTTGCAGTTCCCAAAACAGAAAATCCCAGCTGACCAAGTTAGCAGCACATACTCTTCTACCAGATCCAGTCATGCCTCATCTCGAGATGCTTCCCGGGTAAGTTGCACCATTTTTAGGGGGTTTTGATAAGCTTAGAAAATGGCAGAGGGGCTGTGCACTTGCAGTAATTGTACAGCTAGGACAATGGGAAAAGAGAAATGCCAACCTCTCAAGTCTCAGGTGTTCATCAAGAGCAAGACACACTTTGCAGTGAGGTGAAGATTCTTCCTATTTGCATCATAACCCTTCCCTCATGACGTTCCCACCCAACAGATGCCTACAGAGATTGATCCTGTTGCCTCTGCAACCAGGAAGGAAGTCAAGGTGCTCCAGTGCCACTGCTGCCAGTGCAAGGACATTGGTGGTGGAGGCTGAGGCTGAGGAAGTCTCAGGAGGAAGGCATGCTCAGAGGTTACATGTAGCACCTTGGCACCACCCAGTCCATTGTGTGCTTGCTCTTTGGGGCAAATGGTAGTGAAAGCTAATGATGGAATGAAGGAGTTGCAGATCATAGTGCACTCAAGGCCCTACTCTCAGGGGGGTGTTGGTCTTGATGTCAAAGACAATGTCATGGATTATATTTTGTGAGAGTGCTGTGCAAACACAAAACTTGATTGCTCCACAGAGCCCACACCTGAAGTGTGAGGTGAAAGCCAACAGAGCAAACAGATAAGCTGGGACACTATCTGGGGGATGCTCTTGTTGTGAGAATGAGTGACGAGTACAACTGACAGCTGATGGTGTTAGTCAAACTGAAACACTTTCATTCAGAGCAAATATATGGGTATTGACAATGAAGCCCAAGTCACACAGTCACTACTGTATCCTAATGAGATTAATGCTTCCACGGTATAAGGGTGTCCTACCAGGGTACATACCTATCAGGAAACAGTACAAATTTTGGCTCGTATGAAGTACAGTGATAAAATCATTCTGTGGCTGATGAGGCACAAGCACTTTAAAGATAGATGCACGACAGCTTATAGACCTGTATGTCTGGGTGGGATATATATGCAGTTCTGTTACTTATTTTCCATTTACCCATCTAGATCTTGCATCTAAAATGTTCCATGGTAACACTTTTATAACAATATTCTTTTCATACTTTCCCCCTTTTTTCTTAGCCTAAGTTTTTGGGAGATGTTAAAACGCCAGTGCTAGCTGCTTTCCTTCATGGCATTCGCAACGATAAGAAGATAGGAGGCCTCCAGCTCGTGGTATATACTGATGTTGACTCCATCAGGCCCCGGGTGCAGGTATTTGTGTCAAACCTCACAGATTCAAGCAAGTGGAAGCTCTGTGCTGATGCTTCAGTCCTCAATGCTCACAAGGCAGTGGTAAGGCTCAAAAATAGTTAAATATAGCTGTATGGATCACAGGGAAAACTAGATTCATTTAAAGATGGGCTGTCCTTCTCTCCATTGTAGGCTTACCTGAAATGGGGTCGAAATTGCCACGACTACAAGATTTCGACTGAGCTGGTAACTGGGCGGTTTGCTGGCCACCCTGCTGCACAAGTGAAAGTGGAGTGGCCTAAAGTTCCTTCGACTGTCAGATCCATTGCAGACTGGTGAGGTTTCAGTCTTTAGTGACACTTGTTCATGATGATAGCCAACTGAGAAAAATCAACATCCACCCATGAGGTTCTATTAGTTGAAGTACCAGCTATTATTGTAGTGTCTAGTCTGTCTGAGTACTGCCTTCAGACATGAAACTGAGTTGGGAGATCATAGCCATCCCCTTGTAATGTACAGAAATTCTTCATACTGGATATAATTACTGAAAACTGAGGAACAGATCTTTCCTTTCACTGAACATTTGATCAGTAAAATGGGGGGTGATCCTGAAGGTTCTGTGCTACTTACTGACACATGTGAAGTGGCTTGGTTGGGAAGTGAGCTGCCTTTTACTTCTCTATTTCATTGATAATTCTGATTTGATTTTTTGAAGGTTTTACAAGTTTGTCCCTGGGGCTGCATTTATGCTGGGGTTCTCTGAAAAAATAGACAAGAATCCTTCTCGACAAGCCAGGGTGATCGTGGCTCTAACTTCTCCAAGGACATGCGACGTCGTTATCAAGCTCCCTGATGTAATTATAAAGTATTATCATTCTTTTATTTTTTTCTAGTAGTAAAGTGAGACTGTTGCATTTTAATTACAATGTGTTGATTCTGAGAAAGAAAAGTAAGCATGGTTTTGGGTGTAAATGATGAAAACAGCATTTGTTTATTTTCAACCTTTTAAAATTACATCCAAGAATATTCATAGAGTGATTTTGTTCATGCAGAAAGGCAGTGAGGTGGATACTCATAATAACATGTGTTTCCATCTGTAGTAGCTCCATCAGTGGCCACCTAACCACCTTTGAAGGGGGGGCTGGTAATTAATAAATTCCCAAATGATACCTGAATGATGACCCACACTATGAGAGAAAACTGTAAGCCAAAACAAAAAGCTCACGGACAGCAAGTCAGATGAGTTGTGTTCACATAAAGTCTTTGTTGACCAAAGGAGAAGAAACTGAAATCAGTTTCCAAATAGGAGAAAAAGCTGATCTTGGCTGTTTCCTGAGACTAGCTGGCATACATTTGCTTTGAACGTGCTTTTGAATTCTCCATTTTCAGATGATCCTCTATGAAAAAGCCATGAGGCTTCCCCTGTCTCTCCCTGTGGGTCCAAGGATACCAGCTTCAGAGCTGCAGCCTCCCATCTGGAATGTCTTTGCTGAAGCCCCCGCTGCAGTGCTTGAGAATTTGAAAGGTCAGTGTGTAACCTGGTTCAGAAGCATAACATCCTTGGTTTCCCAAAGTACTTGAGCACCTTCTGAATTTTGTGCAATCATTTGTCTCCAGTTAATTAGGAAATGTGCTGTAATAACATGAGGATGGTTCTACTGGGTGACAGTATTGTGAATATAGTACACAAAACATCAGAGTTTCAGGGATCAAGATACCAATTATCTGAATTGATAGCACTTAAAATTTCTGGCTATTATTTTTTGTTAGACAGAGGAGTATATTTTTTATGCTTTTTTTCAGAATTTATGGGTGCATAGTAGCCAAAAGCCCCGGTAATAAATAAAAAAATATCACACAGAAGAAAAAAATATATAAAAAAAGGATAATATAGCACTAAACATAAAATATGCCATTTCAATACTTTCCTTTGTGGAAAAACAAATACTCACTGGCATTTTATTTAACCAGCTCACTGCTCAGTTTCCTACAACAAGTTCACGACCTTTAATGGAGTTCAGTTTAACTACACAATGCCAGCGAACTGCTACCACATCTTGGCTCAGGATTGCAGCCCGGACCTGAAGTTCCTGGTGATGATGAGGAATGCTGACAAAGCTGTGAACCTGAAAGCAATCAACATCAAGATTGGAAGTCAGTAAGTCACTGCTGCCAGGTGCTGGGAGCATGAGGGACTACATGGTCCACCTTTGGCAGGAGGTCCGAGGTGTGCTGCAATGGTTAGCAGGATCTCAGCATGACCCTTATTTACTTCCCATGCATATTGAATACGGCTGGTGCTGACAATGTTATCCTGTGTCTTAGGTGACAAGAATACCCCTGATGTAATTTTAGTAGTGGAAACCTGATTATGTTATGGCCAGTGATGTTTAGTGTCACTGTACGTGCCTCTTCTCCTTAACAGTGAAATTGATATGCGTCCTGCAAGCGGACAGGTGAAACTGCTGGTGGATGGGGTTGAAAGTCCCACAACGAATGTTTCATACGCATCTGCTGGTAAGTGATCATGCATGGTTTTGGAAACAAAAGAAAGAAAACAAATCTATCAAAAAGATTCCGTCATTTTGTGTTCAATAAGTATTTCAACCTGTGGTTGTAAGGTGAATATTTAAGAACATGTATTTTACCCACTTGCACAAAAACATTTAGAAAAACAGATGAGAGTGTGAAACTCTTGAAGTGGCCAGACTAAGCAGGATGTAACTATCATGAAGTTCCATCCTTTTCACAGATTGCTACAGCATCCACTGGAATTCCCAGTCAGACTATACTTATACTATAAAATTCACTACACGTGTATATCAATGTTGCTTCCAGTTTGAGTTGTATATAAATGTGGCTAGCATTCTGAAATCTGCTGGAAGTAAATTATGGAGAACTGGTAAACAGCCTGTGGTGTTCTTTGTATTTCTTTGCTCCATTATAGGGTAGTCAGGGCCATGTGTAGCTGCACAACTATACAGATATTACAGACAGCTTCCTAGATCTAAGTATTAATATATTAATAATCCAAAGAAAAAAACCCAGAGAAAAAATAATAAATCTGTGATCATTAAAATACTTTCCCAAATGTTTATAAACACCTCATTTCTATACATACACATTTCTACAACGGTTGTTGTATGCTTTGTTTCTTGAATAGAACGATCAAGGAATTTCAAGAGAGCGAACATTTTAGAATTACAACAGTTGCTCTCCTCTTTCCTAAAGAAGCTAGACTGATTCTCTTTTGGTTGGGTTTTGCTTTGCTTTATTTTGTTTTCTTCTAGGTGCTTCTCTGTGGATCCACAGCGAAAAGCAAGGGCTTGTACTTCTTGCCCCAGCCTATGGCATCGATAAATTGTACTTTGATGGATACACATTCCAGGTATTGTTCTTTCTCCTCATAAACTTGGGTGTTGAGAAATTCCTATAGGAGTCCCTTGAATCTATATGTGTGAGTGCCAGAGTATAGGGCAGCAAAGGCAAATGTGGGCAGGACTCAAGAAACCTGCTCATAGTTTCGGAGTAGGAGAGTCTTCATCAACAAAACCCCTTGTCCTTGCAGAACAGGTGTGTGTTGGGCCTGTGAGCACACATGTGCTGAGCCAGCCATGCATTTACAAGGAAAATGAGCTTTAGGCTCCTGTCCGCTGTTCTTACAGCTGTGTCATTTCTCAAACCAGCAAAAACACAGACGCTCTTTGAGATGGATGGATGGATGGATGGATGGATGGATGGATGGATGGATGGATGGATGCTTTAAAGGCTGCACTAAAAAGAAAGTAAAACAGGAAAGTAAGAAATCAGTAAACCATACCTCATCTATCACCTATACCATGAAAGCATCTATCAGACAACAGCTTCAGCATATTAATAATTTCCTATATTAAAAAATTACGTTAGTGGAATGGTGCAGTAGGTTTTAAAGCCTGCAGCACCGTGGGAATTTGCGAAGTATTCAAAAAGGTCTGACAGTCAAAGAGATTTTAAAGAAAAAATATGCTCCACAGGTATTTTATTTTGTTTTTTAACCTGAAATGTTTTGTTTTGTTTGGTTGTTTTTTTCTCAAAGATTCAAGTTGCTCTATGGATGGCAGGTAAAATGTGTGGAATATGTGGAAAATATGATGCAGAATGTGAACAGGAATATCGGATGCCCAATGGATATCTAGCTAAAGATGCAGTGAGCTTTGGGCATTCTTGGATTTTGGAAGAAAAGCCTTGTACAGGAGGTATGCAAGCCCTGATAAATGTAACATATTACTGAAGTTGCGTAGAAAAATCTAGCTTTTATTTAGAAAATTTTAAATGTGCAAGTGTTTTGAAAAAGCATTTTAAAAGGTTTCATTAAGTTATTTTAAGGATAAAAAGTATTCGTCGTTTTAGAAAGGAGCAAAAAAGTACAAGTGAAATAAGCCAAAAGCACAAGTGAATTGAAATTAAATAACCAAGCTGAAGCAAAAATCTTTGTTTCAGTTTTCAAGTGTTTTAGAAGATTAAGGAAAAAAACCTGAGAGGATAAATTCCCACAGAATGCTTTGATTTAAGCGCAACAGCATTTTCTAGTTGGTATTTGATTACAAAAAATAATCAGATGGGGTTTATTAATTATTGTACTTTGGCTGCCCACCTGATTTTTGAACCAGAGCAGCCTGTCATGCTAGGCATTCCACTGCATGAGGAGTTCTGGGGACTTAATTACACTGTTGGAATAAAAAAGCTGTGTTTTAGGTGTTTCAGTAGCCTAGAATCTTATGGATATTGTGCTCAGTGCTCCCAGCTGAGGTTCTGATGCAACAGCACACCGCAGTGCTGCAGGGAGAAGCAGCACATTGCCCCTGTAAAGAAGACTTGTCTGCGTGGGAAGGACTTCCTTGGTCCCTGGAGATGGCTTCTGGGTGTTTAGCTGTACATCCACTGTTATTCAGCTATGTCTTTGTAAAGAATACTGTGCATCCAACCTGCTTTAGACAGACATGGAGTCCACATGTGTGTGCACGATAATATTCCAAGGGTTGGTAGCGACCACGTGTTGTGTTTCTGTTTAACATACAGTGGACATGGTTGGAATTTCAGAGAATAACACTCACAGGACTAAACTGCAATCCATGTAGCTTCTCACACACTTGTAGCTGCTCATGTACTGGAACTCTGAAACAAGATCACTCCAAAACAAAAATGACTTTTTGGTCTCTCCCTGCAGCAATTTTGAATCTGAATAACAGCGGTAATAGAGTAATTCTTTAGTGATTATATTTGTTCACAAATTCCCCCCCCTTTTCTTTCCATAGCTGAATATTCAAAACTTTTGAATGTGTGTTTGAAGTTATTCTGTGAGCCAGTTTACTTTGAAAAATGTTATTAGAAGGTCTAACAGACTGTGTTAATGTGTAAACAAACCAGTTTTTGAAATTCACCTCCTCTAGCTCTGTATCTAATTAGCTGGTTTGAAAGTTTATCAGTCAGGGATGCTACTTTACTTATGATCAAAATCCAGCTTTTATAGAGGAAATTTGTTTGCAAGTTGTCAACACTGGGTGATGGGTCAATCTGGGGAAGACTTTGCACATAAGCACATGAACTATCACCAATGGTCGTGTTACAGCCTGCAAAGTGCGACGCTCGTTTGTGAAGCTTGAGAAGACAGTTCAGCTCACAGGTGTAGAGTCCAAGTGCTATTCCACAGAGCCTGTGCTGCGCTGTACGAAAGGATGCTCCGCCACCAAGACTACTCCTGTCACCGTGGGGTTTCACTGTCTTCCAGCTGGTAAGTCAACAGAAATACTACTGAATAGGAGCTGCATGAGTCTAAATAGATTGTGCCTTGACTCATTTGTTCCACTTGAAACAATTGAATAATCTAACATATCCACAGGTAGAGATGGACTTACTGTGGTAACAACTGAAGATCTTTTTCTGTTTTCATTAATATGTAAACTTCCTTTTGCAAGAGGGATGATTCTTTGTTGTAACTCTATGATGCTTTTCATTATACCACTATATAAAATCTAAATGGAGCTCCCCTTCATGGTGCTTTGAATTGACAGGGTACGGGCAGGGTGACAGCACAGTCAGTGTTGTGATTCAGCTGAAAAACTGTATTGCAGCATGGAGGCCTCAGAGCATCTGATCATGTGCGGCCCCCTCAGGGACTCCTGCCTTGTATATCTTTCTATATCACTGCCTTTGGGCATGATCCTATTTCACTGGCTGATTTAGGGAATAGAAGGGCAAGTGTGCATGGGATTCCTGCACACAAGGCAGTGATGTAGCAGGATGCATTTTTTATAGGTATTTTGTAGATTTTAAGAGATTAGATGATATAAATTATATAGATGACAGGTCCACGCTTGTTTTCCAAGTTTGTTTTTCCTTTAAGATCAGTTTCCTTTCCTAAATGTATTATTAATAAAATACTACACAAAAGCAGTAGTTTTCAAGATAGAACTGGCTTATTAATTAAGTGGGTTTCCTGGAACATCCCTGTGTGACTTAGACATGTATAACTGTGCAAGCCGGTGCAGAGAAGCCAAGCCTGCTGTAATTAGTGACTAGTGCATGGTAAATGCTGTACCTTGCAAACATGCCTCTGAAGTACACTGTGTATTTTTCATTCCTTCTTCCCCATCAGATTCAGCTACCAGCCTGACAGACAAACAGACGAAGTTTGACCAGAAGTCAGAGGATATGCAGGACACTTTTGATGCACATGTAGCATGTTCTTGTGAGAACGAAGACTGCAGCACATGAAGCTGTACATTGCAGTACAGGAGAAGAGAAACACTTTAATGTTTTTATTATGTAGTATAAGAGAACTCATCATAAGGGATAATAGAGACACTGAATTGTTTAAGGATGTGTGGATTCTTCCCAAGTAATTTAAAGTATTAAACTATATTATTGTAGCAACCGTTGTGATTGCCCGTAAATGCCCGACTTCATAATAAATCCATGCATGGAAAAATGGCTGAAGGGTTCCTTATTTCACTGGTTATGGAAAAAGGAGGTCTCTGTTGCCTCTTCTCACCCCGTTTCACAGAGATTTTGAGTCAGCAAGTGTCCTGTACACCAGGCACGTGTCTACGTCAGGCCTGTGGCAGTATGGGCTGGGTGGTGTGGCAGAAGCTGTAGTGCCAGGCTCCTGCTTGTTTCCCTCGGGGCTTTCTGTCCTCTTGCTGGGACCCTGCATACCCTGAGTAGAAACCGATCACCTCTGCATGATGCAGCAGCAAGGCAGCCATAGTGCTCTCCAGCAATGATGTGTCAGTGCTGTGTGGAGATCAGGGAATGAGCCTGGACCTCATGCCACTGGCCAAGGCCAAGGCAGGGAGAATGTGTTATGTTCTGCAACCAGAAACAGGCGTAGTGGTACAATCCATGTACAATTATGTTACAATCCATATACCACATGGAGAACCTAGTGGGGTCTTTGAATATGGGACATGGTGGAGTCACCTAAATACACCACCTGCCAAAGAGTCCGAAGCAGCAGCAGACCTTTGCACTCTTGGTGGGCTGCCCAGTCCTCATGCCCAGAGTGAGCCCTCGCTGCAGCCACCATCACTAGGTGGGCTTTGCTTTCTGCCCACCCACTGCAGGTCCATGCAGGCACAGAGTGGGATGTACTGACCTGCCGTGAGCACTGGAGCTCAGGGGATTCCAGCAGACCTGGACGATGTTTCCTGCTCGCCTGAAGGCTGTGCCTGCAGCCTGAGTATGCACACTGGGTGAATTTGGATTTTCAGAGAACTGCCTTAGGAGATGGTGCAGACATAACCATTGACGTCACTGAGATTGTTGGCAGCTTAAGTAAAAAATGTCAATAGAAATAGTGTTGTCCTCAGTTTATCTGCCTTAATTCATCAGTGCTCTCCCAATTAATACACACACATCCTGCCGTTTTTATTACTGCTGACCACATGTTCATTTTTCTATTTAGGCTTGTTAATGCAAAGCAGAGTGAGATCCTATGGATCTGTTAAAAATGTAGACTGTCAGTAATTGATTTTGACAATGAAACAACTGATTTGGGTCTCAGAATAGGTAGAAATCAATGAAGAGAGATGGCATTTAGCTGTGACAGCGTGGGGCGGAGAGGTAATAATCAGCTAGTCTGTGAGAGCGCTCGAGAACATCCTGCAAGACCCATGCTGGTTTGCTTTCCTTTGGTACCGCCAACGGCTGCACATCAGGTCTGTATCTTGGACAGGTAATGGCAGCAGTAAAAGGAATACATCTGACAGACAGTTGTAAGTGTTATGTGCTGTTCAACAGCTGTGGTGGTGCCTTGCCCAGCAAGGCGATGGGGAGCAGACTGCAGGCAGCGCTTGGGCACTTCCCAGTGGCGGCAGTAAAGCGGGGAGCAAGGGGTTTTGTTGCCTGCCTCGAGGTCTCACAGAGTGGGGATGGGAAGCACAGATTTCCCAGGTAGCCTTGGGTGGGATCCAGCAGAAACCAGGGTGTTGCATGATCCCTGAAACTGGGCCCCATGGGGAACTCTGGCATGAGCCCTCCACAGGGCCAGCCCACAGCGCTCACCCCCTGGGGCTGGCACAGAGGGCTGGGGGACACTCATCTTCCAGCTCCCATGCTCAGGCATGAGGGGTGCGATGAACTCAGCAGTGACACCCTGTCTGGAGACCCACAGTGAGTGTCACTCAAGCACTGCAGCAGCTGGAGCACCCGTGTGGCTGCGGGGGGATGTGGACTGTGGGTGCCCACCTCGCAAAGGGCTTCAGCCACTCTCCCCAGTGTCATTGCAGAGAGGGCCAAGCATGGCTGGGGCAAGTGCTGTCCAGGGCTGGTCCTGGGCACAGCAAAGCTGCTCACCACTTCACAGCTTGCTTAGGACTTGTTTTTAATTTTTTCTTTTTAATTCAAGTTATATCCTCTGAAGAAACATGAAGCATGATAAGGCTGTGAGTATACAGGGGAACGTGCTGGGAATTGAATTCGTTCTTGATGTACTGGAGAAATGGTCTGGAAAAGTAAGAATGTTCTGCTCTACAAAGACCCCCCAAAGGTGAAGCCCTCACCATCACACTTCGCCTACACCTGGTGCAGAAGCGTAGATACGTAGCTGATCCTGCCACGTCGCAGCAGCAGGGCCGGGGGACTGGGGATGCAGTGATTGCTGCCAGAGATAGGGTGAGACTATGCCAGCCCTGGGCTGGGGGGATGGGACTTTGGGGACACCCTGCCCTTGCAGCTGGTGCAGCTTTGCTTTGTAGTTTCCCTGTTCTAGTGTGGTGGGTTAGCAATATACTGTTGTGATTTGAGACACTGAATGCGGGCGTTGCATTTAATCTGCCATGACAGCAACCCTCTTTGTCTTGCACCACCACTGCCCCTGAGTCCTCACTGCCTGCGAAGCTGCGGATTTTTTAAAAAATAACTGTGTGGCTGCATATAGTTATGCCATAATATAATGGGGTTTGAGCCCAAATTGCCAGTAGCTGTAGCCCCAGACCGCTTCGGACGTTACTATTTATCAAATCTCCAAAGGCACAACGCAACTTGCTAACGCTGTTTACTTCGTGAATGGCTCAGCTTGTCCATCATGTGTCACCAGTTGTGCCAGGGAAGAGGTTAAAGCAGGCAGGATCTGGACATCAGCCCAGAATGAACACTGTGAAATATCTGCCATGCTTCAAAATATTTGTAAGGTAAGAAAAACGTTTTTACTCCTACAGATGCCCCTTAGTCCCAGGGCCACTATAACTCTCCCTGTGCAGGTCTCTGCTGGGTGGCTGCCTCAGTCCTGAGCAAGCCCAGCTCTGTGCCCCAGTGGTACGAGGCCCTTGGAACCATGAGCAGCCCATGGGACTTGCAGGAAAATGCGCACCAGGGTGAGATGGGGGCTGCGCCATGGGGTGAAGATGCCATCCCTTGTGGTATGACATGAAATGAGTTTGGGTGAAGCTTTGTACGCCTTTGCAAGCCAAGAAGTTTGTGTCCGTAATGCCTGACCCATTCCACCATGCGGGGTAACCCTCCTCTCCACACCTCTGTGGCTGGTGGTACCGGTGAGGGGGCTGACGCCCCAGCCCTGTCAGGGCAGGCAGGGGCTGTCAGCAGCATTTAACTTTTGTGGCAGTGACGGGGGTGGGGTGTGTTACTGGGTCCCCAGGGAGCAGCGCTGCGGGTGACGGCATGTCCCGTGCGCAGCGGGGCAGGTATGGGTGCTGTGTCACAGGAGGGCTGCCTGGGGATTTTGCACAACGCCGCTGGAGCAATACCAGGGAGATAAGCTGGGTGCATTGCGGTCAGGTCAGAGTAACCGGGCAAAGTCAGCACGGGCTGCAACAGTGTTGGGGCTGCCAGTGAGTCAGGGCAAGTAGTAGCTTTCCTCACAGCGGAAATATTTTGGCTTTAACTACCTTTTAATACTTTTAAGCACTTATTTCGAAAGGCAGTTTCGGAGTATTCCGGCGGTGACGTGGGAACAAAATTGTGATGGTTTTGGCTCAGCAATAACAGCCAGCACCTTGTCCCCAACCCCCTTCCCTCAAAGGGTTCGAATGGTTGATAAAAAGTTGATAACTCAACAAAATTCACTGTGCCTGTTAATAATTCCTCTATAAAAGCTGAGCATTTTCCCCTGCAGTCTTCAGTTGCTTTTAGCATGAAGGGACTCGTCCTGGCCCTGGTGCTCACCCTCGTGGGTAAGTGGAAGCTTTGCCAACACTGCCGAGGCGCGATGGCCACCGGGGTCCTGAGCAAACTGCAACTCCTCGGGGCCTTGTGGGGATATTTACAGCTTCATTTGCTGCAGCCCTTTCCTGAGTTGGGCTGCAAACTGACAGGTTTCCATGCCTAGGCTTAGCAGCTGTGGACAAGCAGAGTAAGCAGCAGCTAGTGAGCGGGGCTGGTGTGGGCTGTGTGTCTCAGGGGTGTGGGTTGCGTTCCGGGAGCCCATTATCAGTTGCTTGCCAACCATCAGCATGCTGAGTAAATGAATAATAAATGGAAGTGCCCCACAAAGATGGGGGGTTTCTCATGCATCCTTCTCTTTCTCCCACACAGGAGGTCAGAAGCAGGACCTCGGTAAGTGTGCTCCCATGGCCAGTAGCAGTTCCCATGATGCCTTCCCATACAGCTGTGCCGTTCCCAATGCTTGCACCAATTTTTCGGCAGCAGCCACCCTCTCCCTTCTTTGCTGAGATGGTTCTTGAGAGACCATCACAAGCAGTCATGGCAAAGGAGCTGTTTCTGTTTGGAGGCTTTTTTTTTCAATAGAGCCTGTTTTTCATCCTGGCAAGACCTACCTGTATGGCTACCAGGGCTTCATCCTGCACGGGCTGCCCGGCAGAGGCCTGGCGATGGCGGGGGTGAGGCTGACCTGCAAGGTAGAGATCAGCCACGTGGCTCGCAATGACCACCTTCTTCAGGTAAATCACAAGGGGAATGGGAACCCACCCACCCGCACATGGCTACAGATACTTGGTTCGTTCCTCCAGGCTATACGTGCCAAAAAGGTGCTGAGATCATACAGAGGTTTAGTGCCTGTCCTGGTGCAGAGATGACCCCATAAGACCAGTGTCAGACCAAGTAGCTCTGCTCCAGCAGCAGTGATTTCCTCAGTGTGTGCAGGGGTGCAGACATGGGCACTGAGCTTTGCACCGCATACCCCCAAGTTGTGCTGGGGGAGAGCCAAAGGCATGGCTTGACTTCTTTGGGTTGTGGGAAGGGACCTAGAGACAGCACCACAGGCTTCCCCCACCGCTCTGACTGGGGGAGCTGCTTCAGCTCTGCTGCCATCACTACCTGAGCCCCCCCGACTAAATCTGCCTTGGGTTCATCACCACACAGAGAAGAACACAGCAGGGAGCTGCTTTAAAGAAATGTCCTTAAGGTGATTTTACAAAGGCAATGCTAAGCTTGAGTATTAAAGTGAGAATTCAGGCATGAAATAGCCAGGTTTTTCAACTCAGTCCATAACCTGGACAAAGCTGGAGCTGGATTCAGTTATCACATGGAAAGTCCCATCTGTCTCCATTATCTTTCTTCCTTTTGATGTTCTTCACATAGGCATTAATTCAAATGTGGAGAATTCTGATGGTAATGTTTGTTTGTGCTTGGCACGATGATATCAGAACTGGAAGCACTGTTACTCATCAGAAAAGGTTAAAACAACCAAAAAAACCCCTAAAAATACTGGCACAGAATGAGAGACCACCGAAAAGCATCCAGAAGACACCACACGAAGCATTGCTGTAACTCCAGCAATTGAAGACAATAGACTTGAGTAGGATTTAATTTGAGAAAACATGACAAGAGACAAGCCACCCGTGCAGCCTTGACTATAAATGCCTGAAAAGAAAGAGAGCACTAACCCCCCACCATTTCCCTCTACACAGGAACATGCGCTGTTACGTATGAGGGTGGTGTGTGTACGTGCATGCGACTAGATGCACATTCAGGCATGCATTTCCCACTAGGTAGCAGTCAAGGACTTGTGTGCAAGCTTTATGGCTTGATAAGCTCAAAATGATGACAGCTGCTTATGGAGAAGCCATCTCCTAGTGGGCCACCTCCTGTGCGAGGTGCCACAGTCATTTCTGCTTCCCCATCAGCAGTGCTGAGGCACTCTGGGACGTGCTGGGTGAGCAGGAGCAGCCACAATAGTCCCCAACTAGTCCCCAGGAGCTTAGGCAGGTGGCTCGAGCAGTGGCTTGGCTGCCACCGGGCATGTGGGGAGAAGGGGTGAGTAGCCTTCCTGCACAGGAAGGCTACTCACGCTTTGCTGGGTGAGCAAAGCACTGCTGACAGACAGTGCTTTGCTCACCCAGCAAGCTTCAACAGAGTTGCTGAAGTTCTAAATGCTGCTTGCACACTCTTACTTTTCTGCCAGAAATTGCATTTTCAAGGACACTTCTAAGGCTCAGCACAAGAGTCTGAGGCGGAAAACATTTCCTGTGGTGCTGGACAAGTGACTTGTGCCCAGCCGTGGACCGGCAGTGCCCAATTTCTCTGTTACTGCCGTTTCAAACTGAACAAACAAGGTGAATATTTTCCTAATTTTGTTCACAGATTCGCTCACCAAAACTGGAGGAGTTCAATGGCTTCTGGCCCACAGACCCCTTCACTCCATCTTCAAGGCTCACAGAGACCATCGCTGCATGTTTCAGCCAAGCCTTCAAGTTTGAGTACACTGAGGGAAGGGTTGGAAGTATTTACGCCCCTGAGGACTGTCCCATCCTGTGCACTAACATAGTGAGAGGGATTCTGAACATGATGCAGATAACCATCAAAAAGACACAAAACGTCTATGACCTACAGGAGGTTTGGGTTTTTTCATTCTCATTTTGCTATTGAGTAGTAACTTGCCTGTACATACACTTCCTAGGCAATTTCCTCTGACTGACTTCTTGCTGTTTCAAGGACATTCCAAAGGGAAAGTTCACTGCATTTAATTAATACTCACAGGCTGGCATTGAAGGCATCTGCCAAACCAGATACGTTATCCGGGATGACATCAAGAATAACCGTGCCACCATTTCCAAAAGCAAGGACCTGACAGACTGCCAGGAGAAAGTGGTGAAGAGCGTGGGAATGGCGTACATCCGCCCCTGCCCCACCTGCCCCATGGTATGAGCAGCACGGCGCCCTGCTGCCATGCTTCGGCATGACCCTCCGCTAAACATCACTCTGATGCTAGCTGGGAGTCTGGCTCAACTGTGCCCATTAATTACCACTCATTCCTACTGCTGAGTGGACCTCTCTGTCATTTTAGAAAATCAGAAACATTAAGGGCACGGTGATGTTCACTTACAAGATGAAGTATGATGACAGCGGGGCCTTGATGACGGCTGTTACATCTGAGCAGGTGTACCAGATCTCTCCCTTCAATGAACCCAACGGGGCAGCAGCCATGGAGGCCAGGTAGGTGCTGTGCATGTCCTTAGTGTAGCTGTGGTTATGAGAGCCAGGAGGAGACACCTAAAACATGTCTGCTGTTGGTCTGTGAGTTAACAAGAGGCACTTGGCCTGTGGACTGCAAAGGGTGCTGCTGCATCCCTCGGGATACCCAGCCAGGTCCCACACCCTGCAGTCAAGGGCTTTGCTGGGACACTCAAAACACTTGTCCAACCTCTCAGAGTCTTTGACAAGCTCTAATGAAAGCTCACACCAGTCCTACAATGTTTCCAGATAATCCCAAGCAATGCGTACATGGACAAGTGCGTGATCTGTTTGTGGTCAATTTATTGGTGGTGCTGGGCACCTCTTGGTCTGCTCCAAGCACCATACATGTCCTCCACTCACACGGTGTGATACAAAGCTACTGACGCATTTCTTTCTCTCCCTTGAAGACAAGAACTGTCTTTGGTCAACATTAAAAAGACTCCCATCAGTGCTCCAAAAACTCAGCTGCAAAATCAGGGGAGCCTTCATTATCACTTCCCAGGAGAGCTACTCCAGATGCCAATTCCTCTCATAAGGATTAAAAATCCAGATTTGCAGGTATTAGAGGCTTACTGTCCATACTCTTTCATTATGTATAAGGTCAACAGGTCAAATTACTTTTAATGTGTATTCTTTCAACTGCCTGTTTTTCCCATAGCTAACGGAAACACTGCGACAAGTAGTTCAGCATAACAAAGAAGATGCCACTAAAGAAGCTTCAGCCAAGTTCCTTCAAATGGTCCAGCTTTTTCGTGTAGTGACCATGGATCAGATTGAGTCTCTGTGGGTCCAGTTGGCCAGTGCCACACCCCACAGGTAATTCTGTGGCCTTCAGACAAGCTTTCCCATCCCAGGCGTAGCATGCAGTGAGGATAATATGAGTCCTCCTCTCCCTGTCAGGCCCTGGTTCCTGAGCGGCATCTGTGCTGCTGGAGCTACTGACACATTCAGATTCCTGAAGCAAAAGATTCATGATGAGAAGCTGAGCATCTGGGAAGCAGCTGTGACTGTTCCTCTCGCCTTCCATTTCGTTGCACCCAACAAGCAAACCCTAGAAATTGCCTCAGTGAGTACAGATCGTTCTTTCTTCTGTTTCCTTCTCACTCCATTTTTAAAGGTCAATTCACAGGAGTATAAGTGAAAGATCCTATGTGTTTCCTTCTAAATTTGTAAAATTCAAGGTATTAACAAACATGGGGAGTGCTTTAGAAAATGTAACAAATCACTTGTTGCCAAAAATGTATAATGGCTTTGATACTTGATGTTAAGACCCACACATCCTAGGAAAATTGCTGTTGATTTCNATATACAGTGTAACTGGACCAAGTCCATTTACTTTTATTGTAGATCAATGACTAGCATTTGATTTAACTTCTGAAAATATTTAGGAAAAATCCAAAGCAATTGTATCTATTTCGCAAATGGAGATTTCACTAAATACCAGCTTTAATTACTATAAACATTAACAACTGCTACTTCTTTCTTCTGCAGACTTTTCTGACCTGTCCCCAGATCCAGAAAGCACCAATGCTTCGGATGTTTGTTTACCTGGGATATGGTAGCATGGTAAATAAATACTGTGCTCAGTCTTCCTTTTGTCCAAGTGAACTTCTTCAGGTAGGTTACTGCTATTTCTTACTCATAAGGGGTGAAAACATTTTTAAAATGTCTCTCATTTAGCTCTCACAATACTGGTGGTTTGGTAACTAGCTGTTTATATTCCTCACTATTAGTTGTGTTTGCCTGAAAAACTGCAAAGGCAGTTAGAAACACAGAGCTGAAGCCTCCCAAAAATCTGGTCTTAACAATTCAGAACTTCAGATATAAGTGGCAGAAGCCTGTGGGGATAATGGATGCTGTAAACAACCTGAAAGTGCATTTATGTCTGACAAATTGAGGATTAAAGCAAAGCAATTATGATTCCTCTCCCTACTTTTGCATTAGCTAGAGCATACTTTAAGAATATATCTATTAAAAAAGCACTAAAGTGTGAATCTAAGCAAAGCTCTAGGTATGTCACAGGCAAGGACTTCCAAAGAGGCCCTGCTACGTAATGGCATGTCACTGTCAGAAATGTCATAGCTCAGGACATTGTGGTTCTAGTTCCTTACTCAGGACTCAGTGCTGACAAGCCCTGCTGGTGTCTGACATGCATTTAAGTCTTCCAGAAAAGAGCGAAACAGAGCCAAGCCACCACAGGTGTGATTTGCCTTCTCAGGACAGAAAAACTGTTTAAATGAACTTGCTATCTCTATAGGAAGCAAAGCATAGAGAATCGTAGACTGGGTCTGGTTGGAAGGGCCCCTAAAGATCATCTACACAAGTGTAATCTGCCAGCAGCACAGACCTGGGTCTGCAGGTAGGCAGGGATGGTGCTGGCACCCTGGGGAACGACCAAACTGGGCGTCCGCTGGGGCTGCTCTTGAATTCACAGCAGGCACTCTGGTGCAGACATCTGCCAAGGAGTTCAGGGAGAATTTAACATCACTTGCAGCACTGTGTAAGGAAAAAACTAAGTTTCCTTGTGTGTTCTATGTTTAGTGTCCTGGCAGTCATGGTGAGATTCTTTCTGGGAGAAAAATCTGAACAGCTTTACTGGGGGGGTTGCACCAGTAGTCGTTCAGTGTGCTATGGCAATGTGTATTCTTGTGCATCATTTCATGGTGAGATTAACAGACTCCTCTGTTTTTAGCCACTCCATGACCTTGCTACCGAAGCTGCCAGCAAACGCAATACCAAGGACATGGCCTTGGCCCTGAAAGCTATCGGCAATGCGGGACAGCCAGCCAGTATCAAACGTATCCTGAAGTTTTTGCCAACTTTTTCACCTGCTGCAGCTTCACTGCCAAGCAGAATTCACACTGATGCCATGTTGGCCTTGAGGAGAATCGCCAGAAAAGACCCTGCAAAGGTAACTGCAATTATTATTCAAACAGATGTTGTAGAAGGGAGGATTTGGGTTGACCTAGTGATGCAGGGATAATAAAGCTGTCAGGTAATGTTCACAGCTCTGGGCAGATTTCTCAGTTATTGGTCTTCCTCTTGCTCACACTGCCAATTCCCGACATCACTCCATCCTTGCAGCTGTCCTGGGGAAAGGGTGACTTCAGTCATGGTGACACTTGCTCACTGTGCACCCAGCAATACTACTTCATCTGCAGAGATAGACCTCAGTCCCAAGTCTTGGTTTAGAGTTTTCTACATTCACCGCAGACCACACATGCATAGTTTAGGAGTCAGTTCTCACTGGGATGTTAGAAGGTACTCACAGGTTGTTGTCTTCCTCCTCTAGGTCAGGGAGATGTGTCTCCAGGTCTTTATGGATAACAAACTTGCTCCTAACGTCCGAATGGTGGCTTGTGTTGTCCTCTTCGAAACTAAGCCAGCTCTTCCAACTGTAACAGCTATGGCCAGCTCACTGCTGACGGAGCGCAGCTTACAAGTAGCCAGCTTCACATATTCCCACATGAAGGCCTTGGCAGTAGGCAGAATCCCACAGCTCTATAACCTGTAAGTAGAGGAAGAAGTACATTTGTAATAGCAAATAGTGACTTTTTTCTTGCAGTTTTCGAAGAATCTGGTCACAGTTGTCTATCTTAATTTGATTTTAACTCTTTATTACTCAGATCTGCTGCTTGTAACATTGCCATCAAACTACTGAGCCCCAGACTTGACAGGCTGAGCTATCGCTACAGCAAGGTCATTCATGTCGGTGGTTATTCCTGTGAGTACCAGGTGCCCAGTTCACTGCTTTGGCATATGTAGCCTCTGTTGTGTCCTGTGATTTCAATCCAAAATCCCATCATGGGCTGTGGGTGCAGTGCACTCTTGAAACAGAAAAAGTATAAGAGCCTCCTGACATGCAAAATCCCCTGAGGGTGTTCTACTCCTCTCTCTGTATCTGCTGGGGAAATCAGTAACTGCACATGGATCTGGGCATCCTTCAATCACTCTGGTTGTGCTGACTCTGCCCTGGAACAAAGTTCCTCTCTCAGGGTTACAAACTTGAGGACTTGTGGGACTGAACCCTGGCAGAACCCCTTGTGAACTAGAACAGCAAGTACCTGAGGTGGCTTATGTGTACAAGACACTGTGGAGGCCCTAACCAAAATCTGCTGCTTTTTATTCCCATGACAGTTCAATATCAGGCTGGTGCCATTTGGAGGGCCTATCTAATGAATGGTCCCAGCGCCGTGTTTCCATCCGACATAATCACAAAAGTCAGAGGATATTATGCAAATACTGCAACAGATATTATCGAGGTAAGTGTTCCAGCCAAACAGCCAGCTAGATACAAGCCAGCTACAGGTACTATGACCATTTGGACCATGATGTAGTGCCTAACTCTATCTCTGACTGTGAGGGCAGATGTGGAAAATATGTATAATCATTTTGCTTGGGCTTCTTTTTTTCTTTTAATCGAGCTTCTTGACACAGACTCATCAATGAATGATTCTCTATAGGCATGCAAATTGAGGAGAGTAATGTAAAGCTTCCGCAGCAGAGCATTCATCTGCCTACCCAAAGTCACGTGGCATCTAGGGTACTTTGCATAAGTACAGGGACACAGCATCTGCCATCAGGTTTCAGCCAGCAGTGCAGCCAGAGCAGCGTGAAGCTCCGTGTAGCAGCACGCAGGCATTTACTCAGCTTCTTGGGCAAGCTTTGAGCCTGGGCTGAGCTCTGCGCTGCCCTAAAATTATCCCTGCTCACTAATCCAAAGCTGGCTCAGCACATCCTCAGCATCTGCAGCCATAGCTTGCAGCCCTCTCCCAGGCAGACGCAGCCTTATAAGTGCAACGGCTTCATGAAGTGCATATTTAGAGCGGCCTTAGTGAGGATAATACTGGGTACAAAGGGCATCATGTACTCGGGCTGCGACACCCGACTGTGTTTCCTACAGGTGGCTCTCCAGTCACAAAGCCTGCTCCAGCTGATCAGGAAGCAGAATATTCCCTTTGCAGAGTACGACACGTACAAGACGCTGAAGGAGCTCGGTAAAATGGTGGGTCTCAGTGCACCCTTCTGATGTTTGTTATACGCCGTTCCCGCCAGCGCCAGAGTTGCATCACCCACCAAGTCATCCCTTTGATGTTTCAGTGAGAAAGGAGTTGGTCAGCCTGTTTGGTCATGGGAAGATGTACTTATATTGTAACTACGATGTCAACAGATGCCACCTTTTCACTCAGCGTGTGCCTGGCCTTAATGTACAGTACAAAAGATGATGATGATGCTGGTAGCCAGAATTCATGTGTTTTAAAGTGTGTGTTAAAAGACAGTCAGTGGTTGCTCTTTTCTTTAAAAGGATTTTTGTCCAGGAGTCCTTGGGTGTCACCCACTACTTATAGCAGTAGAAATTAGTGAATTCTTACCTTCATCCTTATGTGGGGAAACTCCCACTGAAGTCAGTTATGCAATGTAAGAAAGGCCACGTTGGTTCAGAGACCTGTTAGATGCCTATTAGTTTTTGGCTAAGTTACCCAGGTTACCAGCCTTCAGATGGGATCTACTCTTTGCTAATACGTTGCCATCTTTTAAGTGAAGTTTACCTACTTCTTCACTTTCTCCCCTATCTCTCCTTAACACCACAGCTTCTGGGATGGAAAGAACTGCCTACAGAAGACCCTCTGGTGTCCACTTACATCAAAGTATTGGGCCAAGAAATTGCCTTTGCTGACATTGACAAAGATGCCATTCAGCAAACCATGATGGTACTGACAAGCTATTGTCCTTCTTGCTTATGATGCTGAATAACTTCCCTTCCCTACCTCTTTTTACCCACTTACCTAACCTATTTCTCTGTTTTCAGAGTCTAGCTGGATCGTCAAACTGGCAGTTGGTGTTGAAAAAACTGTTGGAAGAGATCCAGCGAGGCATCTCGGTCCAATGGACCCTGCCTGTGGTGGTGGCTGAGCTGCAGTACACTGTCCCCACAGTGGTGGGTGTGCCACTGGAGTTCAGTCTGTCCGGCACCATGCTGGCCCAGGCTGTGGCTGATGGTGAGCTTGGGAATTTTCCCACAATAACTGCGAGTCCAATCCATCTGCTGAAATTAAAACACTCTATAATCTTGAAAAATACTCTTGTAATGTGGAAACATTAGTATTCAACTACCTTCAAATGGTTTGAGAAGAAATTAGCTTGTTTTGCCTGGGATGTATTTGTATAACTCTGGTTTGGTAATAATGCACACCTAAAGTATTTTAAAATGTAAAAGCACTGCCCAAGCACTTATTGACAACACTGTATCTCCAGTATTTATTGCTTCTGTTTGTTAACTCCTGTCTGTCCTTTGCAGTGGATATGCAGATATCACCACCGTTATCTGACAATTTCAGACCTTCAGAGTTGTTGGAAAACAACATGGAAATTCATGCTGACATCAAGCCAAAGTAAAAATTACACTTATATTTACATTTATATCTATATTTAGATCTATACTTAATACTTTCAATAGATATGTAATTGCACTTTGTTATAATAGAGGTGGTACTTCTCCCGGCTTTGGGGCAGCTGTGCTTGTCCCAAGCAGTGAAGTAGTGAGAAAGTAACATGCTGACCGGATGCTCCATGACCCAGCAGACATAGCAAGGTGGACTGTATCCCACAGGGTGCTGTGTGGTTCTGCCATTGCTAAAAAGGCTCACATTGCAACCTCTTCAGAGACTAAAGAAACTAAACTGTGAAGGTGTATTTGCTTACGTATGAGCAGGTCACATCGCCATCTGTCACAAGCTGGGGGGACTTCAGGGGGAAAAAGGAAATGTTTCTGGATCCACAAAACCAAAAGCAAAAGCAGCAGTAATAGGAAGAATAATAATTAAAAAAGGCACAACTTGAAGCTAGGATATTCAGGCACCAGCCTGTCCTCAAGCCATCTGTCGGTGACAAAGCAGTGAGAGGGTCTGTGTCAGTTTGTTCAGTAGCTAAATCCTTTCACCTTTGCAGTGGCACTTCAGCTGGTTTTTATCCCATTACAATACATCTCTTCATCCATCAGTAGCGCTCTTACAAGAAACAGAACAGCGTGAAAGAGCAGTTTTGCATTTCAAAGATAAATATGTGCATATTAATCTGTAATTATGCGTGGTTTTATTTCCACTCTTTCAGGGTGCACTTCCATGTGATGGCAATGATGGGGATTAATACACAATACTTTCAGAGTGGTCTTGAGTTTCATGCAGAGTTCAGCGCCAACACTACGATGAAATTTGATGTTAGGATAAATACGAAAGAGAAAAATCTGAAGATTGAAACCCTTCCCTGCCGTCAGGAGGTTGAGCTTGCAGCTGTGAGGTACAGAAGAGCTTGCTGCAGTTTCCTTGTTACCTGTTGCTGATTGTGAGCTCTCTCTGATAAAATCATGGATGTACAATTCCTTGTCAGGCTCCACCGTACCTTGGCAGCCACTCAGAGCTCAGTATTGTCTTTTGTGCACCAGCAAAGGCAGGAAAGCAAAATCAGATGTTAGTTGTGTGCCACTTATTACCTCCACAGGAGTGAAGCTCATGCTGTTTCAAGGAATATGGAAGAAGTAGATTTCGAAAAGAAATCTCAGCTTCTCCCCAAAGGAGACCAGCCAATTCAGCCATCAGAAAGACCTTCAAGGCCTGGCAGCTGGAAGGTAAGGAGGCTAAGGAGGCCTCCCACCCACTGTATTCCAGGCAGATAGAGAGCAGGCTGCTCCTCAGAGGGTCTGAGCACCCCCAGCACAGCAGCTGGCTAATCAGATCATAAACACAGGGCCTGGGCGGTTAGCAGGTGCCTGCCAGGTCCCAAACTGAGCATAATGTATATCCCAGGGGGTTCCAGACATATTTGTTCGCAGTCTGCTCACTCTCATCACCTCATGTGGGCAGGATTGCCTTGACAGCATGTCTTCCACGCAGTCATGGGGAGGGCATGTGACATTCAGATCCTTTGTACAGTATCCCATTTTTTCCAAAGCAGAGTGACGTGGAAAAGATGGCTCCCGGGCATGATATAAGTTTTTCTTCCCAAACCCTGAGGCATTCCCCACAGTGGACTTCAGCTTCTGAGGCTGGTGTGGGAAGGAGAGGTTGGCTTGCAACAGAAGGGCTAGTAGCCAAAAACTATGTAGAGCAATAGTCCCACCAAAGAGCTCTGCAGGTCCTCACTGGGAAGTGTGTTTGTGAAACACTGCCTGGGGAAGGCTGAGCAGGAGAGCTGTCCTCTTCTGCAGAACACTTTAGATGAAAACCCACAGCTTGCAATGCTTGGATCCCTAATTTTAAATAGTGCTTCCTTACCTAGGCAGGACTGTCGTCGACTCCCTTCAGTGGCAGGAGGAAAGATTTTAGGAGCTATGTCAAAATATTTGGTGGAAATATCTTTATTTGCCATCTTTTTGTTTAATGCAGCAAAGCCATGGTCCTAGTGTGATTTCCAAAGGATACCAGGAAGGTTCAGAAGAGGCACATCACCACAGTGTAGGAGGAAGATTTTATGCACACATCTCCTGTAGAAAATTTGAGAGTTTGGGATGTTCCACTTGTCTCAGCCTAAAGTCACGAAACTCTGCTTTCTTAAGAAGTAGCTTTCTGCACAAATTAGCTGAAGATCTTGAAGCCAAAATAGTTTTGAAGCCAGGTACAGTCATGACAACAAGTTTTTCTGTCAATCTCTGTGAACATTGCTCAAGCAGCTCAACTCTGGAATGTGTCTTGACTTTAGTTCAAACAGATGCTGATATCGACAGAATAGAGCTGGAGATTCAGGCAGGATCCAAAGCAGCTTCCAAAATAATTGATGTAGCAAGCTCAGGGGCTAAAGAAGAGGTTGAGACATCTCCATATGAGGACATCAAAGCTAAACTGGAGAAGATTCTTGGCTTTGAAAATGTATTCAAGGTAAGAGACTTTGAGCATATTTTCCTATAAATGAAGCCAAGGCTTTCCAGTAAGGAAAACTGGCATGGGAAAGCAAGGATTTCCTCTGGGAGGAACGGGTCTAGGTGAGTTCTAGTGCAGCTCTTGCAGAGTACAAGGCCAGGGGGGTTGCATTTCCTTGAAAGCCTGAGGTGAGCAGCTTGTCTGACACTCAGGGAAACATTAGAGAACTAGCTATAAACTCATAAACACTTTGAACTGTTTTTGGAGGTCGCAAACAAAACACGTCACCGTAAGAAACGGATTCACAGAAATAAAAAGTCTGCAGTGACAGATCTCTGGGCTGAGCCCAGTGCACCCCCTCTCTCCAGTTCATCCTCTTCTGCCACCACTGATTTTGCTGATGGTAAAGGGCCTGGAAATGCACATGGGAGGGATGGAACAAGGCGATCTGGGAAGAGCCGACACAGCAGCAGCAAGAGCAGCAGCCGAGGCAGGAGAAGCAGCAGCAGCAGCAGCAGCAGCTCTGCCAGCAGTAACATCTGCAGCAGCAGTGAAGACCACTCCGGGGACTGGCACTGCAGTGGGGACAATGAATATTCCAACCAAAAGGTAATTCACCCAGGCTGGACCATTTTATATTTCTTGTGGTGAATGCTTTTACATGTGAGAAAACTGCATGGACCAAAAAAGAGAAAACAGGGTTGAGGGCAGCTGTTTGCTGCAGGATGGACAAGGTCACCACCTAGCAGAGCTTTTCCTCCTTTAACCTTTCAGCATTTCACTTCAGAAAGTCTTACATTTCAGAAGATTTCAATTATTTTTTTTTTATTACTTTTGGTTTGGGTCTTTTTCCATACTCAGTACTGAACTTTTCGGTGCATTTCTCCAAAGTCAGTTCTTTGTCTTCTCTTATGTCTTCTTACATACTATCTATTTTCACAGGCAAATCTGCCCATTTACCGGTTTTGGTTCAAGCCAGCAGATGAACAGGTACATTTACTGCTGATACTGAGAGCAAGGCCTGCAACTGCTCACACTAGCTTTGCTGCAGCTACAGCTTAGTTCTCCAAGAATAAAAATAAGATAAATTAATTCTGCAACAGCTTCAGGTGGTAAACAACTTGCTTCAAGGTGATTCTCTGTTTTTGTAGGACCCAGAAAGGGAGGTCCTGAACAGCAGCATCAGCTCCTCCCCTTCTTCAGCTAGTGATGAAGGCATCTTTAGTGCAGTTTCTCAGGTGAGTGTCTTAATGTATAAGAAATAAAATCATATACTTTGAATTTCCATTTATCGTGTATTTCTAACAGAATAGGAAAAAATATGGTGATTTATCATATTAAATAGCATATAGAAAACAATGAACTGTTTCCTGGTTTATAAAGGAGAGTACGTTGGATGCCCGTTGGATTGTTTTCAATATTCACTCAATACAGGCCACATTTTGTAATGCAACTGGAATGTATTGCTGGATATGTTGGCATTTTTGTTACTCAGTAAATAATTTACTGTATAAAACAAGAAGACTTCAGAAGTGCTGACCTGACTGATCAGAAACTGGTTTCAGGTATATTTTTTAAGGCATAGCTCTCTTTAAATGTTCAGGACCTGACTGTGCCACTCTTCCATTCATTAGGTCTTCACTGCCGAGCTCTGGTGAGCACGCCCATACAAGGCTTTTGGAAAGACCTTGATTTTGCAATCAGCTGGTTATTCAGGAAGGACTGCATGGTACTTGGTTAACAGTACCTGGTCCTCTGTAAGAACTATTGCACAAAGTGATGGAATCTGGAGCAGATCTCATAAACGGAAAATTTTACTCATTTTGTGAACTACTTACCAACAAAATAGTAAACCTTATTTTGCTGAGGTACCCCCTCTGCACCAGTACCTCCTGGTTGTTAGTGCATGTATGTAGCTTGTGGAAATAAAGCACACAGATGTAGCTTCTCCCACTCATTTCCATGTAACTTGAATTCACCTCTCTTGTTTGTCTTTTCACCACGTTGTGACTTCCCTGAACTCTTTCCCAGCCTTCCCCATCATTCTCACCACCCACACACACCTTCATCCTCAGCCACAGCCTTGCTCTTTCCCTACTTCCCCCCAGGGCCCCTCTGCAGCTTCATCTCACCCTGGCAGCACAGGGAGGACCAGCAGCCTCACGGTTTGTCCCACCTGCAGCTCTGCCCTGGCCAGGGGAACTCCTGCCCCACAGCTCAGATAGGGCAGCCACAGCCCAACTCTGAACGGGGCCACGTGCCGCTCCTTGGGCAAGTACCACACTTTGGACCGTACTGAACAGATCCTTCTGTCAACACAAACTGTCACAGTTCTGAACAGGCAGTTAAATGATTTTTATCCAGAAGACTATTAGCTAAACTACAGGTTGGTAAGAGCACAGTGCTGAGCTGGGTGATACTGGTTCATTATACAATAACGGCCTACTCCATACTTCCTTTTGTTAGGCTGAAATGACTTTACAAAATGTTCCCAACACTACTGCTTTACTTGCATAGGTCATGACAGCTCTCCCTCGAAAGACTGATGCAAAACTATGTATGAACTGAAGAGATCACGTGATGATCTGGGATGCTGCCCCATCCTTTACATAAAAAGACTCTTTGAATGAAATTCCCTTTACAAATACTTGCTATCTGTGATTTTAATCTATTAATTTTAATAATTTGTTTGTCTTTGGTCTCCATTTCCTCTCTGCTGTCTTAAGCCTAAATTTTTGGGAGACAGTAAGCCACCGATACTGGCTGCAATCCTTCGTGCCATCCACAGAAACCAGCAGCAAACAGGATTACAGCTTGTGCTGTACACTGATACACAGCCCACGGGAACGAGGATACAGGTGTTTGTCTCAAGCATCACAGGATCAAGTAGATGGAAACTCTGTGCTGATGCTTCAGTAATAAATTCCCATAAAATATCGGTAAGTGTTCAAATAATGAGCAAATCAAACGTAGTTGAAATAATAAAGGTCTTGATATGTTTTATACAAAAATATATATATTCCCCTCTACTAGGGTTCTCTTAAATGGGGTAAAGATTGCCAGGACTACCAGATTGGTGCTCAGATTGCAACAGGGCAATTTGCTGCTTATCCAGCTACACAGATGAAGCTGCAGTGGACAAAAGTACCTTCAGTAGTCCAAGAAACTGCAAGATGGTGAGATTTAACTTTAGTTTTTGAAAAATTCACCTGTGTCAATGATCCAGATCCTTGCTAAAAGTCACCACTTCAGGACTGACACAGTTATACGAGGTCATCTATTTTTTAGCATGTTAGTAGTTTAGTTTTAATGCAATCTGTGCCTATTTTTAACTCTGAAAGTGTTTAAAACAAGTTGGCAATGCTTTTCTTCTCAACAACCCTGCCATCCAGACTCCTAAAGACTGTTCCACCCAATAACAGTTAAAATCTGCCTGCCTGTCCCCCCATGCACAAGGGCATGTATTACCAAACCTTGATACAAAACGTGTTTAACACAGAATGCACACTGCCTTATTGGGAGTACTTTGGTCAGTACAAATAATCACCAATTTCCTCAAAGATAGACTGTTTTAATAATTTTCTTCTTTTTCCAGGTTCTACTCATTTCTGCCAGGAGCTGCATATGTGCTTGGGTATTCCCAAAGGCAACTGCGTGGTCCCTCACACCAGGCAACCCTGGTTATGGCTCTGACATCTCCAAGAACCTGTGATGTGGTTCTCAAGCTACCTGAAGTAACTGTTTTCTCTATCTTTTATCCTGGGGCATTCAGTACTAATCAGATTGAGGGTTAATAGTCTTGTTTTAACCCACTGATTTTTTTTTTCATTTATTGAACTATAAAGAAGCTCCTATCACAAGAATTTTATATTTATACAGTGGTTCTGTTATGAAAATGTGTTATAATGCACTTCTCTTCTTCATGTAGCATGCACACACATGAAAACCAACAAAACCACTATCATAACTTATTGCATATTAACAATAACTTATTAAAAAGACTACTCCTTCCCAAATCCTCAGGAAGATAATAGGTTTTCCTGTGTCTTGGAAGAGATAATAATTGAGGTTGTGCAGAAGCATAATAGCCAAATAGCAGCTCTCAACATATAAGCAAGGAGAGGGTGTGCCCCTCAGGTAAGCAAACTGTTCGGACCCTGAGCAGATGGGATGTACAACTCCAAAAAAAGGCTGCAGATTGGTGCATATCGAAGCTCATTTATAGCACTGCTGTTCTATAGGTCGCAGATGTGTCTGGCTGTAGAGCTATTTCATAATACAGATAGAGGACCTTGTTCCTCTTATGTCTGACTTACACCTAGGTTCTAATTCAGATTTCAGTCAGTGCAGCCTCTCTGAACGTTACAGGAAAATATTCTCTCATCTGTATTGTATTTACATTCATGTTTGTTTTCTGACTGATTTTCAGATCACTATTTATGACAGAGCCATCAGGCTTCCCCTGCCATTCCCCTCAAGTCCAGGCACACCAATTTCAACAGTACCATCCCCTGACCAGAATGTCTTTTTCCAAGCAACACTTTCAATTATTGAAAACCTTAAAGGTCAGTAATTAGCCTATCTGCACAAGCACTGATTGATTTGGCAGATTTTATAAATATGATTTTCACTTTTGACGTAAATTGACATTATTTTGCATTCACTTAAATAATCAGTTTTACTTCAGATAAAAATAAACATATCTGTAGGAAAATCTGTGAGGCTGAAAATCTGTGAAGGAATGGCAACTTATATTAGTGAGATTAAATATTCAGTTGCACACCAAATAGTGATGCCAAACAAATCTATTCCCAACTGCATCTATTTAAACTTCATGGCAATGATTGCTCATGAAGGAAAAAAAAATTGCAAAGTTTATGAGAGGACCTCATAAGTGATCTCAGGTTTGGGGTGCTCTGTTTGATAAGTGATGTTCTGTAGAAGCTAAACCAGCTTCAAGATATACCAATTAATTTCACCTCCTGCACTTGATTCCAGAGGGATTATTGTTTTATTAATGCTGTACTAAGGGCTAATCACATTATACTGACTCAGGGGAAATCCTAAATGGAAAAGATAGAATAAGACAAAAATAGGATAAGACCTCACATTTTGCTAGAAATCAGTGGGCTAACATCATACCTATGCATATTTCTTTGGTAAACACCAAAAATAGTCCATATCAATTAAAATTGCTGGAAGATAATTTCTTATCAGAGCTGATAGGATTTCCAACAAAATTCCATTGCAGTGAGAAAGGGAGATGTTTACTCCAGTGTGGTTTTATTTCTTCACCATATTCTTCCAATCCTATTTATGACTCAATAAAGGTAGTGGCATTTTAGTTAATTACCTCCACTGTTTGTGGTATGTGGATTATTAAAAAAATCTCAGAAATTCTATTGACTGCAGCAAACTTAAAAAAGCCAAAAGGCCACAAACAGAGCATTGCACTGGTACCAGCTGTGGCCAGAATTTATCTCACACAGCAGCTGAATCATGAGTGGGTCATGTTGCTGTCTGGGGACTGGCAAATGTTTGATTTCATATTACTACAAATCAAATATTTTGTCTGAAGCGACTATTTTGCTTTGATATGGGAATAGGTTAAACAAGAAATTGTTTGGTTTTGGTGTTTTTTGAAATTACAAACCTAAAATAGAATAACTGTCTTTATATAAAATATAGAAGCCTTGCTTTTGAATTTTTTTTTTCAGCTCGTTGTTCAGTTTTCCAAAACACAATCACGACCTTCAATGGAGTCAAATTTAACTATTCGATGCCTGCAAATTGCTATCATGTCTTGGTGCAGGACTGTAGTCCAGAACTGAAATTCCTGGTAATAATAAAAAGAGTTGAAGAGTCCACTGACCTTACGGCAATAAATGTCAGACTTGCCAGCCAGTAAGTAATTGCAAACTTAATCACAAAAAGATGTCAAGGTGAATGTGGATGTGAAGACCAGATTGTTGGGGGGGGGGTTGGTGCTAGTATAAGTCTCATGCAAAAATTACTGATGGAAAGATTTCTAGAAGTGTCACTGGATTTGGGCATTTGTCTTTCAAAAGTGCTGCTGAAATATACCTAAGGTTCACAGTAACATTACTGCCAAAATTCGTCATTAAGTTGTTACCATTTAACCACCTCATTTCAGTTCTTAGTAATTATGCAGACACATATACTACAAATGCAAAAGAGACTATTGTAATCATTTAGTCTAGCCGCCCACACTAAGGTAATAGTTAGCACCCACAATCAGCAGAGATGTGGAGAGGTGGACATAGCTAAAAAAGGAATTAATTATCCCAGGTTAGAGGCACTCTCTTAGGTCATCCCTTGTTCTGTGCATAATGTTCTAATCTATTTGAAATTAACTAAAGACACGCTTTGTTTCATCTTGGAGCTTCTGCCATCATCGGCTCTGCTTCAAAAGTATAGTCTGAAACTCTAAATGGTATGGGATTATGCATACCAAAGTTATTGTCGGGACTATTCTTCAAAGCACATAAGTAGGCTTTGATCTGTAAGGTTTGCATTACAAGTAATTATTTATTTCTGAAAATTGTGTGCCTAACTGTGCCACAAAGTTAGGGAAATAGAGAAACTGGTATTCCCTGCACCTGTTTAGTGGAAGAACAGAGGATGCTTGTTTTATAGACTGTATCTTTCGTGACAAAGACAGGCTTCATCCCTGTATCACTCCCGATCATTTCATACCACTGTACGGATATGCTTTTGATGTACTTGAGCTTCAAGTTTCTTCATTAGGGAACACACTGCTCTGAAGAAAATACTGAATACAGACTATTCAGGCTGTAAGAGAGCCTCCGTGGGAAATCCACCTTTGAAATGTAAAGCACCTTCAATTTATGCAAATGCAATAGCAATTATCTTGTTCCCCAGCGAGGGTCCCTGTACCTCATGTCTTCCTGCCTGAATTGTGGCCACAAGCAGACACTCAGAGATGAGTAAAGCCAGGGAAAGGTGTCTTGTGAGCGCTCCTCCCGGCATGCTTCCCTGGGGTCTCCCAGCCTTCCTCCCAGAGGGAGCAGGTGACACATGCCAGAATGAGACAAAGAGAAGTAGAAATTTTGAGCTGACAAAAAAAATGAGGGACAAGGAGAAGCATTTGTTTATTATACCCATTTCCTTCATTTAAAGTGAGGTTGACATGTACGTTTCCAATGGACACATCCAGTTGAAGATTAATGGTGTTCAAACCTCAACAGATGTTCCATACACATCTAATTCTGGTAAGAGAGTCATCTTTGTATTTCATTTAATCTTTTCTGATCTTCTGAACAAGGAGAGGAAGTGATCCTGCAAAAAACTCTCAAGATAAAGATGCCCTAATTTGAGAAACGTTTCATCATAGGTGATTTTAACATACCTTCACACTACCTTTCACAGGGGGTGGCAAGAAAGTTGAGCAAAGAAAGATGCTGATCCTGTGTATCTGTGCAGAAACCAAACAGTGCAGAGATGTGGCACCTTGGGCTGATTACAGAGACCCACAGAACAAGCATCGAGATGTCCCCTGGCCACGACCACCCTTGGCACAGAGATTTGGCTTGCTCCTGGGCAGGGACCAGTACAATCTTTCTCATTTCCCCCCTTTCTCTTAAGACACACTAGGACCTGCATTAAGTGCCCAGAAATTTAACAAGTGATTCAGACTGGACTCTAAAACAGTAACATCCTTTTAAATGAAATCCCTTTTTTCCTTCTCTGTTGCAGATGCAAGCATGCTGATCAGTAGCGAAAAGGGTGGCCTGTCTCTAAAAGCCCCTGATTATGGCATAGATAAACTGTATTATGATGGGCACAGACTTGAGGTATTCTTTAAAAATAATTTCAGTGGGTTTGTTTTTAGAAGAAAACAATCTAAGTGTATATTTTCTTTATTTCCACAAAGGTTCAGGTTGCTTTCTGGATGGCTGGGAAAACGTGTGGTATTTGTGGGAAATATGATGCTGAGAAGGAAAGGGAATATCAAATGCCAAGTGGATATTTAGCCAAAGATGCAGTGAGTTTTGGTCAGTCCTGGATCATCTCAGAAGACCCCTGTGCTGGAGGTACTAAGCTTCTAACATATATTAGTATCACATCATTAATCTTCTAACATATTATTTATTAATCAATCACATGAATAAACAATATATGTTAGCTGTAGAACAATCATCTTATTTTTCACTATTTTTGTGATTAGTGGCCATAGATTAAAAAAATTCCTCATTTTCCTGAGTTTGGCAGTTCATTGCAAGTTCTGATTTTGGTGCATTTTTATATCAACTTCTTATGTGCTATGTCATTACCTAAAGTTTGTGTGTTCTGGATAAAATTATAAACTTAAAGCTCCCTAAAATGATATTAGTATCAAAAGTAGGCAGTTTGAGCGTTGACAAAAGACATCTTAATAGGTTCATACTTTATTTTCATTCTGTTATTTCCAGGCTTTTATTTTCCCAGGGAAAAAAAAATAATAAAAAAATCTAGCCCTGGCTATCAAAGTAGAGGGCATTTGAGGTGGAAAATTCCTATTTTAATTTCATCAGGGTGAAGATGTACTTAATCTGAGACCTTCAGCCCAGTAATGACTGTTCTTACTATCTAGGTTGAGTGTAGAAACAACATGAATGCACTGATAATACTACACTGCACCACATTTTGTGTGGAAACTAACCCTCTGTGCACTTGGTGGCATTTTTGGAATATATTCGTAGATCAAGCTTCCCTGAGGGACTGGTCCTGGAAAGCCTGGGTTAAAGAGGCTTGAGGACTAAGCTACTCAGACATGGCAAGGCTGGTTTGATGCTGGGTACAGCACAGAAGTGGATATGCGGATGTCTAGGAGCCTCTACTGCCCCAAAATGAAGTGATGTCATAGTTTGGGTAAAGTCGAGTGTCAGTTGATCAAAGTTTCCACGTGTCTTTTTGGATTTGGCCAGCCTTTGTCCTTGGGACTGTGCACCACACACCTGGTTTTCTCACAGCCATTGAAAGGAAATGGACTCGCTTCAATGAGATCAGTGTCATGTATCTCTGTCACTTGGTTCATCTGTTGGATCTTAGTTGCTAATTCTACTAATTAAGTACAAAACGTTTATCATATTAAATCTGTAGGTGCTTTAAGGGAATTCATGTTTTATAGCTTGCAAGCTGCATCGCAAATTTGTCAAAATTGAGAAGCCAGTTGGGTTTGAGAAGGCAGCATCAAAATGCTTCTCCGTGGAGCCAGTGGTTCGCTGCGCAGAAGGCTGTTCAGCATCCAGGACTGTCTCCGTCTCTGTGGGCTTCCACTGCGTACCAGTTGGTGAGGCTGCAGAACAGGTGCTTGTGCACAGCACAACCACTATGTCCAGCTGTGACTCTGTGAAAACCAGAGGTTGAGTGTGCTCCACGAGTACCCGGATGTACAGAAACACCTGACAAGAACTCTTTTTTCTTTTGTCTCATTTACAGACTCTGCTGTCAACCTGGAGGGCCAGGTTAGGCTTGACCAGAAATCCGAGGACGTCGTGAGCACAGTCTCTGCTCATATGGCGTGTTCCTGTGAACAACAGTCATGCCCGTCGTGATACCCCATCGCGGGATCCCCGTGTTTCTGGGTGCCAGTGTCAGCCTGGGCGGCCTGCAGACAGGGCTGGCTTGGGCAGCGAGGGCAGAGCTCTGCCCTCAGAGATCCACCTTCTCCCCTCACTCTGAGATCCTGAAATTAACTCTGGGCGCCTTGGTCGGGTTTGATCTTTAATAAACCGTTGCTGTGTCAAAGCAGTCACTGGAGATCATTTCACCCCGAACAAGGCGGGCCCAGAAGGCGGGCCGGGCCGCCCACAGACACGCACCACCCTCCGGTGGGATCGCATCGGCGCCTCCCCGGGGCTCTCCCTGCGGGTTGCGGGGCGGAGCTGCGCGGCCCGGCCGGCTCCCAGCGCGCCGCGCTAGCGGCACGGCCGGACCCGAGGCGGAAGCGGCGACCCGCCATGGGGCGGCCGTGGGGCTGGTGGCTGCTGCCGCTCGGGCTCTTGC
>VXBZ01008518.1:898650-921975 GCA_013399135.1 Heliornis fulica
CGCCCGCAGCATGGTGAACAGGCCGTGAGCCGCTGCCTGCGCTGGAGTGGGACAGACGTTTACAAAGGAGGTGCTGCGGGCTCCAGGGAAATGGGAGCGCTGGGGCCGGCGCCCCGCAGCCGCCCTGTGCGGCGGGCACAGCAGCCGACAAAGGCAGTGTTTAAAATTAAATTCCTTCCGGCGAGCGGGGAAGCGGCCGTGCAAGCCGGTTGGCAGGACACAAGTCCCCTGGCTTTTTGAGAGGTACATGGGAAATAATCACCCTGCTGAGAAGCGTTTGGAGCTAACGAGGGTGCTTGTAACCCCTTTTTCCAGGTCTTCGTATTCGATGTGGGCAAGGAAACCTGGAAATCCTACAACTGGTCAAAAATTACAACTGTGGCGGCTTTCGGCAAGTACGATCCTGAGCTCATGTGCTATGCTCATTCCAAAGGCTCCAGGATCGTACTGAAAGGTTGGTTACACTGTGAAAGAGTGGTTACTCATGTGATAAACAAGCACATAACATTTCACATTTACTCATATGCAAATTATTAAACGTCAGTAAGAGGATTAATGAGGGGATAATGCACACAGGGCTATGTAATACCTTGACGTTTTGCACAGGGTGGTATGCAGGGTATTACAAAAACAGTGGTGGTTTCTGGCACAGTAATAGCAAAACTGTTACAGCGACATCTAAATCGAAGTTCCCTTAACAGTCGTGGAAGAGGGAGAGGCAGGCTTGTATCACATAGCTGTTTGGGTCTGTGTTCTGGATGTTATGTGCAGTACCTGAAAGATGGAGTAAGGGGGGGACTGCAAGTAATTTTTAGTATCTTTCACTTAAATGAATCCCTCTGTATTAGGAGGAAGTGGTTGAATTTTAAAATCTGAATACTTAGGAACCCTCTGTAGGTACAAATGCTGATTAGAAAAACAAAGTCCATCTGGTTGATAAGGCCTTATGTGCTGTAATCAAGTTTTGGCTCTTCTGAGGCAAAAACGTCATCTAAGGTTACAATGTGGAAAGGAACAGCAGTTAAATGTAAAAGTACGCTTATTAAAACAGTAAGACACAGTCCCCCTGGCTCCCTGGAAATATTGGAAGTAAATAGACTTCAAGAAAGGAAGTTTACAGTGAGTAAAAAAAATATTAAGCAGAACTAAGGAGATTAATAAGGGAAAAAAAACCAAAAGGAATTTAATTTTAAACACTGCCACCTCAAAAATCTTGGTAAGCTTTTGCAAAGCTTGGTGGGTTCTCAAAATTATACTGGGGCGGGGGGAAGAAGATTCACCCCTTTATATTTTAGCAGTATGGATGTGGGAAGGTTTTATTTGTGTTTATGGTAGTTGGTTTAGTAGACAAACCTTTTCTCCTTACTATTACTGTGGTGCAAATACATTTTAACTCTTGAGGGCCTCTTGTCTAGGTGATGTACCTCTTAAGGAAATTGTTGATCCTGCTAAGAGAGCAGCGTGGATATCCCAACAGGTGGACCTTGCAAAACGACAGTACATGGATGGAATTAACATAGATATAGAGCAAGAAGTCAATGAAACCTCCCCTGAGTATTATGCATTAACAGATCTTGTTAAAGAAACTACAGATGCTTTTCACAGAGAAATCCCAGGATCACAGGTAATAATAATGTTCTTTATACAAATAGTAAGTTTATGAAACGCGAGGAGTTTTGAAAGTGCTGCTTAGTATATGAATATGTAAAAGTATGCAGATCTAAAGCATGACATGAATAGTTAATTATGTTAGAAATGATATGCTATCGTAAGAACCTCACTTTTTGACCTGTATGAATTTAAATGGAAGAAGGGTTTCACTGAGATTCATAGATAGGATGTTATTACCATGTGTCAGCTGGTGGTTAGTGTGGGTTAATGAATCTGAAAGTAGGACAAGTACAGCCTTCTGGTGCAGAAGCTTAGCAATGTTTTGGTAAACCCATCACTAAAGTTTTAAGGCTTTGCATCATGCTTCCTATTTTTGATGAGATGGTTTTCAAGCTGAATTTTAATTTCTTTGGTGTTTTGAATTCACTAATAGGGGCACTCACTCTTAGCTAATGTTTATCAATTGAACAGTTTCTTCTATAGTTTGTTAGTATCACTATGTTAAACACTGAAACATTTGGGAAAGACCTTTTTTTTTTTTTTTACAGCTTCTTTTAAAAAAAGAAAGCCAGAGTACTAAGAGCCACACACAATACTAGCTTGTTCCTCTTTCCTTCAGGTAACGTTTGATGTGGCTTGGTCTCCAGGATGTATAGATAAAAGATGCTACAACTACACTGGGATTGCAGATGCCTGTGACTTCTTATTTGTGATGTCATACGATGAACAGAGCCAGATCTGGACAGACTGCATTGGAAAAGCTAATGCTCCTTACCTGCAGACTTTAGTTGGTGAGGACAAAACACCTCCCCAAGAGTCACAACGTTTTCATTTGCTCACGAGTAGATAGAAAAGATTGCTGTTTCTTAGACAAGTTTTTGAGTGCTCAGACATGTTGTCCTAATGTGAAAACATAATCTCAGATCCTTAGGACACTACAGACACACCTTTAGCAGTTGTGTGTTGTACTTGTGGCAAGCCCTCATGATTGTGAAGAACATTTTTTAAATGACAAACAGCAGCCAAAGCAAAGGTGTCTGCTTGCAAACCTGAAACATTTGTCTCTTATCCTTGTGAACTGCTGCTATGGAATGCTGGTTTGAAGTGTGAGCAACTAGAGCAGTTACTAGGATCCAGTAGAGCAAGTATAGGCATATGCAGGTGGGAGGTAAAGGAGTTTGCACCTTAGGCTCTGCCTGGGGATCACACAAGTCTTATATTGGCTCTGGGTCTAGATTGGTTCTAAGAATAAAACGTGTGGGAAAATGCAGTAACGCATCCTAATTTTTATTTCCTTCAAAACTAGGATATGAAGAATACATTGCTATGGGCATTGAGCCTAAGAAGCTTGTGATGGGCGTCCCCTGGTATGGATATGACTACATCTGCCAAAATCTGTCTGAGGTAAGATGAAGATGATTCACTTGCAATCGTACTGTTAATTTTTTCTTTGGAAGGAGACAGCTAGATTTTTTGTGATCCTCTCTTTAGATTAAGAAATAGGTGATTGGATAGGTAAGTCTATAAAGCTGTGACTCACTCAGGACAGAGGCTTCTGTTTGGCTGACAACTGATGAGCAGTGTGTTAGCAAACAGAGCATTTCATCTCTCCCTACGCAACCGAAACCACGTGATACCCAAGCACCATGTTTGACTAAGGAGCTATTGGAGCTTCTTGTTATCTGTCTGAGAAAATATGATGTCCAAAGGCACTACAACCTTTGTATCTGCCTTCTCATAACAGTTTGTAAGCTCACTGCTTGGCAACTAGGTGCAAAAAATCACAGCAAAACCTATGGCTGTTAAAGTTTAGCAGTTTATGGTGTCCCAGACATTGTACTTCGGAAAAATATACAAGTGAATGAAAAGTGGGAAAGATAAGACAAGTGTATCAGTTGAATGATGTCCATCCAATCCTGTATTACTACAGAGTAAACAACATTCAACTGTTCTGATTTATGTCTACAAATAGCATGTCTGCCCTGGATACTAGAAAATTTGGCATTTTTGGGACCCCCATTGCGTCTTGTGACTTAGTTGTTGGCTGTACCACTATTTTGGAGGTCAGTAAGTCTGTGTAACATGAGACTTATGTCTTCTGTTTTTTGGTTTGTTTTTTTTTTTTCCAGGATCACATTTGTTCCCTTTCCAAAGTACCTTTCCGTGGGGCTCCTTGCAGTGATGCTGCGGGACGTCAGGTTCCCTATGGAGCCATAATGAAACAGGTGAACAGCTCTTTGTCAGGGGTGCTGTGGGATGAGGTACAGAAATCTCCATTTTATGAATACAAGGTAAGTGTCTATAAGGCACCATGTTGTGAAGTAAATGTTCATAAACCATAGGTCTTAGATGGTAAGTTTTTGTGTTTCCTACTTCATCTTTTCATGTAATAAAGGATGGTTGGATTTCCATATCTTGCATTTCTAGTCCAAAAGAGGTGTACAGTGACTGAAGACTGCAGACGTAATAAAGTTTATTACTTTTCAGCTTTCTCAAGAGATTTTATCATGTCAGAAAGGTCTTTTTGGCACAAATAAATCTACCCACTGTTATATTTACCGTGAGTGAGTTGATGATTGATGTAAATGAAAACAGATTCTAAGATGCTTAGAATGCATGCATGCTCTCTTTTGCATTTGGTGTCTACCTAGAGATAGCAAAAGAGTCCATGAGTGACTGTGCTTACATGATCAACAGTGTACACATTTTTGCCTTGTTTCTTTGGACATGATTATAAGTAAGTTTCACGTGCAGATGATTAAAAGATGTAAGCATGGTCAAAGCAGTGTAAGTTTGACAAAATTTCACGACCTCCTCTAAAACTGTTTCATGCTGAAAAAAGCACTTAATCTCTAACAAAGCTCACCTGTTAGATTAGATAGTGTATCTGAGATTATAACTATTTTTTTAAATTATTGAACTTAGCAAAGTCTAACCTAAGTAAAATGTATCACTGATTTATAACTTAGATTATGTAAGTAAAGTAAAAAAATAGCCAAGCATCTGACTTAAAAATTTTAATTAATTGTCTTGTGTGAAAAGTAATTTCTAAATCAGGAAAGTATCATTATGTAAATCTACATAGTTTGAGTATCTGAGATTTTGCTTGTAATTTTCACTGTATTCAGCAGAAAATGTAACAAAACTCAATGAATGTCAATGTATTGTGTTTATGTGTAGATAGTTATATAGGTACTGATGCTAGTGTTTAAATGTTTTTCTAGGATTCTCTTGGTCACTTCCACCAAGTATGGTATGATGACCCTCGCAGCATCTCTCTGAAAGCAGCATATGTGCAGAACCGAGGTTTACGTGGCATTGGCATGTGGAATGGAAATAGTCTTGACTATTCCAGGGAAGGTATAGCAGAGCAACAGACTGAAGCAATGTGGCAAGCCCTGACACCATAAGAACTATGATTTAGAATTAAGAAAATTGGTATTTTGCTAATTATGGCTTATACTATCAGAGATTTTGACTTTATATAAATGTACCATAATTACAAAAACTTTGAGAACTAGCCAAATTCACCTTGCTTTGTATTCAAAGCATACAAAAACTTTCATCCTTTAAAAAGTTCCAGTGTTGCTTTACCAGCAGGTTGGTTTGTTTTTCAAAGACTGTTGATGTTTTTCATTTTTCACAACTCCCATATGTTGGTTAAAGCTCGAATCCAGCGTGTATCTGGTACCAAGACCAAGTGGATTAACAGAAGTGATGAAATAAAGGCCCTCTGCTAAGGCTGCCTGGTGCAGCAGGTATTCATTCCAGGGTCACACAGTGCAGTCTGTTTTCTCACTTCCCACCCCAACTTATGTTTTAGCTAAGTAAGTCATCCTTGAATCAAATTAAACACAGAACACTGGAGAGACAGATCGTTGCTTACATGCAACTTAGAGAAACCTGTGCTTGCACTTGGTTACTCCACTAGAGATTAAAATATTTTATAGACTGAAGAAATGATGCAACATGAAGTCATTGCCAGGAAGATTATCAGGCTTCTTGTTAGAACAGAATATTCAATAAATTCCATTTTTGCTGTGTTTACCTATCACATAAATTCCTCAATTTCAAAAGCCAAAAATCTTTTACCTTGTCTTGAAGAGGGAATATTAATATAGAGAGGACTTGAATGACATGTTCTTCCATTTCAAACTACTTTACTTCATGAAAACTAGAACTCGGGAGCTTATTTAATGAACAGCCTATGTAATTTTCCACATATTTCAAGAATCATTCAGTAGTCAGTTGTTTATGTGGTGTTGCCTCTGAGATAACAAATGGTTCCATTTTCTTTCCAGTTTATATTTTTCATAAAAATTTTGTCTAGAAAAATTGTGTAACTTCTTTTTATAATATCTGTATTCATGGAAAGATTGGCTAGTGTTTACAGGAATTATTTTTTTTTTTTGTTAAATAAAACTGTCTCCACTAAGATTGGTAAACAGTGTTGTTTGTTTATGCTTTACTTGTTCCACAGCTTACAGCCCACACTGCTTCTCTGCTTCTCAGAACTGTTTCCCAACCAGATTAAAGTGCAACTGGGCCCTGCTTAAGTGACTCCGTTAATTAAACAATTTATTTAATTAGATATATTTAGTCAGTTGTGGAGTGGTTGTTTTGGTTCGTTTTTTCTTTTTCCCCTTGCTACATAGTTACTGGGAAAACACCAAGGAAGATCAGCACTACCACAGTGACTACTGGGGAGAAGACTAGAAGACTTCTTTGAGTGTCTGACAGCTGCTTGCTAGACAGGTGATGGAAAGCAGAAGGTGAAGCCTACTGCTGTCACATTAAAAAAATGTGGAAAAATCAGAGGGTCTGTTGGTTTTAGAAGAAACTGATAAACTTACTTGACATAGATAATTCAGAATTTATATTACATTTCATATTCATATGCTAAAATACTGCGAGCTAGTTAGTTGTAAAATTGAGAGGTCTTATGGTCCAGTAGCCTGTTCTTGTGTCTTAAATAAAACACAATTCTGAAGTACAGGATGTAGGATTCAAGCCTGAATTGAGCAAAAGTAGTTTTAGTAATGAATGTATTGGTGATTTCCTGTGAGAAAATTTCCTATTCACTTCCAGTAATAAATACAGCCTTGTCAGCTTTTTAGCTTGCATCAATTCCTAGCACGTTGCTGTACCATTTAATGTAATAGCATCTGGAATTTGGAATTGCAAGGAAGAAAACAGGAGAGTCAGAAAAAACTACTATCGAGAAGAGGTTTCTGATTACTCTTTCAGAAAATTGTTATCTAAGCACATGCATGAGCTTGAACTTAAAGAAAAACAGCATATACAATATGATACTGTGAGTAGGGCCAGGATCATCATTCCAGTTTGTCCAAGACGGCACTTGCATTTCCACTAACTACAGGAGAAGGTCCATTTGGCTTTTCTAATAAGAGATTGAACAAAACCAACTAGATGTGAAATAAGGTGAGATTATCAGAGATTTTTTCATGCTTCAGCATAATATGGTCATAATATGTTAGTAATTTATTGATAGACATAATTAAAAAAATATCCTTCAGTAAATAGGTACATCTAGGATTACTGTTGATGTAGTTCTACTGATGTATTTTAATAATTTTCCAAAAATTAAATCCTTGTGCCTGAAAATAAAAACGTGGTTATAGATATAGGTGTAATTGCTTAGTAGGCTTTCGGCTAATGAATGTGATGTTACACAATACACTAATTTGCACTTTTAAAATTATTTTGTTTTAGACATCTTACTAGGTTGAACTGCATGTTTAAGTATCTGACTAATCTTAAATTAAGAGTGAGATTTAAAAAGAAGCGAGCTGCAGTACAGCAGTAGCCTAGTATGCAAATTCCACAAGATTTGTATAGTTGGTGTCTTTGTATAACTTTTAAGAACATGAAAACAAATGCTCAGAAATTCTGAGCTTCCATATACATTACAGAGCTTCTGAAGACTTCACAGATGTTAGAGTCACGTCATCTCCCTAAGTTCCTGATTTTCTGGACTGGAGAATTAAAGCTGAATGAATCTTCTTCTGTATCAGTTCTGCTCTCAGGGATCGTAAATCTGCTGCTGCCTGCTTTCTCATCTGCAGAAAAATCAATGAGTTAAAGAACTGCAATTTAAGGAGGTTTTTGGAGTTGACATGCATGTGGGTTTATAGAACTAAGACTGAATTTTATACAGGATGGCTGAATACAGGATACATCTTTCATCTTGAAAATTTTACATGTGTAATTAATTGGATAGCCTAGTTCTATCATAGCTTGCTTCTCTACTTCACCTTGGTGTTTTTAACAAGACAACTGTGAAATTGTGCTTTCCACTCCTTGTCATACAATGGAGGAGGCATAAAGAGTACATCCACTTTGTACAGCCACTTTTTGATCCATTCATCCCAGTGAACAGGGGCATGGGCAATCTCTGTTATGCAGAGGACTCCTATTTTAAGTGTTCAAAGCTGAAAAGCTGTCTAGCTACAGTGAAGACCTGTACTACTTACTTAATAAGACATCTTACTTCCAAGGGGAGCCATAAGCAGCCCTGGTATGGAATAAAGCATCTGCTTGGAGAGTCATACTCTTTTAATATTTTCTTCTTTATATCAGGCTTATTTTTCCCTTTATCCTGGTCTGAGATTTTTTTTTTCTTCTATTAGCTACAGTGATCTACTGGTCAGTGCCTCACAAAGTATGCTCCCTCTATTACCTTTAGACTAAAATGGGAATTTTATGAAAATTGTGAAACCTAGTTTACACAGTGCCTTGAGAATCCAAGTGGTGGAATGCAGTACTCTCAAAACCATCTAATAACCTGGTGTCTGGAGTAATTTGGCTAATGTGATAAAGTTACAATGATAACTAACACAGTAGAACTATAAGCATAAAATAAGAACTGATTAGCAAATACTTACATCACTTACTGTTTGGGAAGATCTAAGGTGTGTTAATACATATTTTGACTGTTTTAATTAAAAGGCAGGGTACCTTAATTTCTATTATGAGTTTCATTTTTGTATCATCCAGCTTCCTCCTCAGTTGATCGAGTTCATGCTGCATTGTAGTAATCCGGATGATTGTGTAATTCTATATGGCACAACAACAACAACACTTTACATAAAGCTTTAGTGCATCCATTCATTGGGTGTTACATCACCACTCAGAAACAATCCTCTAAACAATTTTTCAACAACTCCCCAGCTTTCTTCCAGTCCTTAATGCATCCTGGGTGCCCCTGCTTTGTAAGCAGCCCGCTCTCAAAGGCTGCTGGTCCCTTCCGCTGCCAGCCCTTCATCTGGGTGTGGAGGTTCTTCCACTCCCTATTCCTTTGGGAAGTTAAGATCCAGATCAGATCTCCTGAATAATAGCACATTGTTTTGCAATTATCTTTTATGCTACTCCCCATTTATAATAAAAAGGCACACTTCAAATCTTTTTTTTTTTTCTTTTTTTTTCCCCCTCTCACAGGCTTACTATCACTGTAACAGTACATTTGTTGATGAGATTGCTACACTTACATGTTCTTTCTTAAGTGCTGAAAAAGTCCTGCCTATACAGCAAATCATTTCAGCAGTAGCTGTGGGTAGACCTATCATAGAATTAGCCTCTAAAATTAAAATCCATGTTTTCAGAATATAGGTTCTGATACTCAACTTGTGTAGGTCAGTCATGGTGCCTTGAAGTCAATAATGCCGAAGGTGGGAGGGTGTATGTGGTACTCTTTTGATGTTCCAAGAGTTTAAAATGCTATTAAAGTGCCAGCTGAAGCAAATAGTGGGATAAAGTTGTCCACGCAAGGAGCCATGAAGTGGTGGTAGTTGTTACCCCTCATCTCTGAGCTCCCCCTGTAAGCTTCTCCTCTCCCGGGCGTGTAGCTGCCTGTGCACAAGGGTCCAGATCCCACACAGCTGTGTAACCCTGGCTCAGACAACTGAGAAAAACCTGAAAGGTACATAGTCACACAGGGAAACACCTGGCAGGGCTGTCAGACTGAGGAATCACCATATCCTTGGGTTGAGTCATCAGTGAGGACAAAGCTGATGGAGAGGGGAAACCAGCAACAGCTGGGTCCCCAAAGCCTGATGCTTCCCATCTGACTGATGTAGCTAACCAGGGCTGAAGAGCATATCTGTGCTTGGCCTTATAGCTCTGTAATGCCTAGCTCCCTTCCCTGTGTGCTAGCCAATTAATAACTGCTGCATGCATGTTGTGCAAACCTTCAGGAGGCCTCTGTGCCTAGTCAGAGAGACCTACAGCCACCCTCAAATGAGCAACAATGCATCTGAGCATAGTGAGTAATCTAGTGATAGCAACTCTATAGTTACATTGCAGACATTTATATTAAGATAGCTCAAATAATGCACATTCATATATAATACACACTCCTACCTTTCAGATACAAGAAAGGGACATTTAAGCTTCAGATTTACCAACAGACTTGCTTCCATTAACACATTTAGAAAATTAGCAGATACAACTACTGGGAAGGTAGATTCCTTTTTTTTGGGGGGGTGTTTTTTGGTAGTTGTTTTTTTTTTTAATTCCTCTGAACTTCCCAAGATTTGATTCCAACAATATCACGAGACTCAGTTGCTCAGGTTGTTCAGGTGCAACCACCCCACAACTCAGAGATGTTTCTAATCCCCCAAACACAACTAGACTTCATTACCTCTGCACCTGAAGTAAAACCAGACACCATAGAACTGACAATTCATTAATCAAACTGGATAAAAGGGAATTCTGTTATGACTTGTTAAGTATTGCACAAACACAAAGCAAAACTAATTAATTGAATGCTCAGCCTCAAGCACTTCTTCAGTCCTTTTGAGAATGAGCTGCAGCAATCCTATACGTCAGATCATTGAGGGGTATCTGGCTGTTAAAGCTAGTTTACGAGTCATTGGTTGTCTAAGACCTTGTTATTTTAATTTATATTTTACATATACATATATATAAACCCCAAACTGCATAAAAGAGAGATTAAATGGTACAAACACATACCTTGGAGTTTGCCATATTGTTTGGTTGTTTTCTGCTATCTCTGGCTTCCAATTGCAAGAGTAATTTCTGGTGGTAAAGCTCTAAATCTTCTTGCAGTTTGTTTAAAGCATCCTCAAGCACAACTGTAGCTTTCTTAGTTTCAAAGTACTTCTTTTTCCATTCTTCACGAACTACACAGGAAAACACAATCACAAAAACTGTCCTGTGCACGATACCTAAGGTCTGCTGTAGACAGTAATAACCAACTGATCTTGCAAGATTCAGTTGACCAATGCACACATTAAACCATGGCAATATTTTCTTTTAAATAGAGGGGAAAAAATATTCATGAAAGTGACATTCAGTATAAATGCAACAATTTTTCCATAATCACCTGCAACAAAAGGCACTCCCTATCCTATCTGTCCACTGAGATACAACAGAAGGCTGTAACTCTGCTGGGACAGTGGTCTTAGCTCAGTTTTATACAGAAGTCCCAAGATTATGTGAAACAGATATTTGCCTTTGTACTTAACTGTGATGTTGTTAATGTGCTGTCGACAGCTGGCACATAAATCTCCCCGTATCTAGTGTGACAATCTTACAGCCACATCCTAGTTTGCAAAGAGTCTTAAATGATTCCTTCTTCCAAGGCGTATTTTAGGAACTCTGGACAACTGCTTCTGACAAACTTACCAGAAGTTTGACCCACCTGTGGGAGGACTTTACCATATGTAACTGAGAGTGACAGCACGGTAATCTTAGGAGGATATTAAATAGAGACTGGATCACTGTTCCTACAGAATATGCTCTTCCCTTCATACCTTGTGAAGAAACACGTTGACACATGCACTAATGGACCACTACAGGTCTGATGATTGATAAAAATAAATCAGTGGTAGAGACGCTTCTTAAAAGAACCTGCAGAATGTGTTTGAATCCTTGTGAAACAACCTTTACCTAAGTGGATAACAATTTAAGACAATGTGGGAGCCATTTAAGGCTTATCTCAGCAGGGTAAATTAGCTTGCCTTGCAGCTCCATGCTACTACAGATTGCTGCAAGTACCCACGTTTGGGTTTGTTGGTTTGTTTTTTTTTTAAACAAACAACTTCACTGTACAGCAGAGTATGGTGTAGCTGTGCCCATAGAGAATAACTTAAAGAACTGGCTTGTCACCTTTCAACAAAGCTACTAATAATCGTTGAGACTCCCAGTGATTTAGCTGTATTTAAGTACAAAGAGAACACTCTCAAAACATCAAAGTGATTAAACCTCATCTCAGAGTAACAGGAATGTGACTTGTGTGATAGTTTAAGTATAAACTTGAAAATAATTTTTAAAAGAAAATTTGGGTGAGATTTCAATGAGATTTTAAAATGAGATTTGTTAAAATCCAAGATTTGTCAAGCTTGTCACAACAGGTTTGTAATTTCCTTGCCATAAGCTGAATACCATTAGATAGGTGAAAAAAGAAGCATTAAGCTGGCAATTTGACTAGAAGCCCCGCTGACAGTAAAAACCTCTTCAAGCACCAGCTAAAAGCAGGTTTAGAATATGTCAGCAGTCCTGGGCCTCAAAGAGCAAAGCAGCCTGCAATAGCTCTCTGGGCACTGTACATATACATGGGACACAACTTGAATAATTTATAAAAGCCAGGATATTTTTAGATTTGGAAGACTGCCAAAAACAAAACAAAACAAAACAAAACAAAACAAAACAAATGGAAACATTGCAACATGAAATCCTTTCAACACCTTGTTGTACAAATAATCCTTTCTTGAGCTCAGTCAGCAAACCTCTCTCAATTAAGCTTGCTGACAAGGAGACAAACATTTTTGGGTTGGTGTCAGTGTCATTCCTCAATCACTCCAAATTCCAAAATACATTAAAAGTGTACCGTGGTATCTCCTCAGCTTATTTTGTTCCAGCAGTCCTTTAGCTTTTTTTATCAGTTCTTCTCTAGTGTCTTCCATGTGCCTTCTGTCTTTCTTCATTTGTTGCAATTGTTCTGCCATCTTGTTTCCTAAAGATACCATAATTATATTTAGCAAGCATCTGGATACTGTAAGTAGGAAGGATCAAGATTTTTGTAATGCACCCTTCATAAATCTTGCCAAAAGCTCTGAAAGAACAGGCAATGGATTTTTTTTATTTTAATAAACTATCTCTAACTTTTCAAAATGGTCAGTGTACTAGAAAAAGAAATCCAGCAACTATCCTGGCATTCAGACACACACAAACCAGTAAACACCCTTTCATATGCCTAGACAATGTATCATTAAAACTATATATTCAAGATATACATGCTGCATACACTGAAAAACTCTTTCCACACAAAGCCAAAAAAGTCCCCAAAAGACTATTTTCTGCTCAAAATGCTTTCTGATGTAAACTGTAGTAAAATCTAGCCTTAAACTCCATCTGGTCATAGGTGGAATAGTATCTCAGACTTTCCCTAGTCTGCAATAAAGGGTCAATCTCCTCACTATACTCCTCCTCTACCTCAATAGAAGATCCTCAGCAGCACTACTACTGGTTTTCTTTGCTACATTCTCACTGGAGCCAGCAATATTTCTTCTGGTTTCCTCCCTTTTTCCTTCAATACACAAGTTGGGCTATCTAACACTGGGAACCTGCCATGCTCTACAAACAGCCCATGCAATGTGTAGAATGTGTAGAATCTTCCAACCACAAAGTAAGATTCTGTAACAACACTGTGAATGAATGCATGCACAAATTCTTTCATTAGTAGGTATTTCTGTATTTATTATTTATAATACTTAACTATTATATCTTGACTAAATGTTCACCTCCCTGCAATTTCCTGGGATTATATACTCACTTGCTGTCTGAATTGAAGGAACTTGAGCTGGATTTACAGAGAGTGCTGGAAAAAGTGGACTAGGAGGCAAAATACATTCTTTTGGACAAGCAAGATGATTTTTCTTGTTTTCATCTGCCTATGGGGTCAAAAGACACAACTACATAGCACACAATCCCAAACAGTTGCATTAGACATATATCCTGAAAGTGGCCTGACTGAATGGGAAGGTTGAATCTGAATTCTGCAAATTAGCTTTTCATTCTGTTGCCAGCACAAAAGAGTACTAAATTACAGAGCTGGATCTCTGCAAATAAAATCAGAACACTTCTATCACAGACAACATACAAAGGAAAAATGCAGACTATTGCCCATTGCTCTTGTCCATGTCCATAACCCCACAGGTTACTGACATTCCCACACATGAGCAGGGCCTTAAAACTGCCATCTGGCCCATTGCTTATGAAGTCTGAACAGCCAATTTCTACACTAAAATTTATAACAGCAGATTTTCAATGTCATCATTATTTTCCTAAGATTCCACTACAACCATTTCTGCATAAGAGCTCACAGGTAACAGTTAACACTTATTAAGCTGCATGATTGCATGAGGGTGCTGGGTCTTCCTAAATATGTCCTTGTTCCAATAGTATGATTGTCACATGTGTGTGTTTCAAAGGATTTTATACTTTTTATCAATTTTGCTTAGCTTGAGAGAAGACAGATTTACCCCACAGGAAACATGAAATTATAACAATGTCAGCACCCAAAACAGTAAAATGTTACTATAAAAAAATCAGTTACAATTAATAAGACTGAGATAGTTATGGTATTTGTAGTTCCAGTTAAATCACCACAGATTTATAACTTTGGACGATTTAATTGTTTAGAAACATAGCTTTTTCATTAACAAATCTGCAGAGTAGCAATGTATGAATCAATTCTTCTCAACTACTCTCAAGTATTCATTTGAATATTTCGTATTTCTAATGAGTTACCTGTCTTATAAAATTAGACTATTGCTAGGTGGAGGAGTATGTTTATTGCTCCAGATTACTAAGAAGATGTTACCTTGTAAAACACACCTGATTTTCCAGTTTTTCACCAGGATGAGCTACAAACTTGCTAGTTCTGTAATGCTGCAAGCTAAAGATAAAATCAAAGAAGCAAATGAAAACTCATGTAATTGAATGGGGGCTTTTTTCCTCATTTCCTCACTTATTTAAAGTCTGTCAAATAAGTTTCTAGATATGAATTATTACTATCCATTATTCTAGCAGAATCATCATTTACTAACCTTTCATTTTTGTACACCAGTTCTGTTGTTTGGTCTTCTATTTTAAGGATTCCAGCATCCTGTGTTCTGTCTCTTCTTAGTTTGGTACCTTTTTGGTGGTCATTACTTTCCATGTTTTGTAGTTCTGTGACAGGACAATGATCAAAATATACAGATTACACTCACAAAACTCAAGCTGTTTTGCCTGTCAATGCCTAGATTTTCCAACCTGTATTAGAAATTCAGTGAATTCAATAAATAGTGTGATCTGTGTGGTTTGGAAATTCATGAATAACAGAAGAAAGAAAGAAAGGTGGGGGGGGGGGGGGAGGAGGGGGAAGGTATCTTGGTTTTGAGAGTTAGTATTTAACTAGATACAAGAAACATTATCACAGATAAGGAAACTACTTAATTATTTCACATTCTCTAAACTAATTCTGTATCTAACAATTTCTGCTTTTCAGAGACCGAAGATCCTCTACAAGTTGCAGCCAGCAGAGACAGCAAAATGTTTGTGATCTTAATGTTTTTGTAAAAACTGCAACTCTTTGAAAGGCATTTTTAAAATTAGAATACTGTCCTGATAGCAAATTCCCAAATTCATGCTTTAGCTATAGTTTTCTTAAAACTTAGCTTTACTCTTCCAACTTTCTATAACACATGCTTTGATGAAAAGATGACAATGAACAGTTGTACCCTTCGTATATTTAATGTGATGTTGGGGTGTTTGGTTATTCCGGCCTTGCTCATCACTCTGGTTTTCACGAGGAGTAAGAGCTTTGCCACCCAGCTTAGGAGTCTGATGTTCTTTGTGATCCTGGATGAGATGATTTTGCTGAGAGGTCTGTAATATCATATCACTCTTTCCTGACTCCCAGTATTCAGGATTTGAATGATTTGGTGTGAAGAGAGATCCACTGGATCCATTTTGATCTGCATAATAATTGATATTAGAAAGCAGAAATACTATTGTTAACCATTCTTCCTTCATCATCCTTCTTCACTATTAGGATAACTTACCTTTTTCTCTAATCTCTGTCTGTTTTTCTCGAACCTTTTTGTTATGGTCTTCCTTATGGCTTGTGTGTAATACTGGAACAGGTTCTTTCTCACCCCGTTCCACAGCACTGTGCACTTCCTCGTTTTCTAGCAGATGACTGCTTTGGTTTGGTTTTGGCTGGAAAAGACTGGATAATTTTGATCCATGACCAAACCCACTAGCTTCTGCATTGAAGTTGAGTCTTTCTTGAGTTGATGATGATAATGGATAAACATCTTCAAAGTACTCCCCTCTGGGTAATAAATATAATTCAGGATAAAGTGCCTAAAATATGCAGGATATTCATCAGACAGGACAAAAGAGGAAATGTGCAAAGAAAAGTTTCTGAAACTGATACCTTAAAAGCCATACAATACATACATAAGGAGGAGCAAATGCTTCCAGTTCCAGTTCTGTTTCTTGCTTTGCTTTAACCTTGAAAGATGAAGAACGAAAATGTAACCAATAAAATACTTTTTTTTTCATCAATAACATTGCATATCTCTTAATTTCTCCATTCTATCAGCATCTTTACATACTACATTTTTCTCTTAACCAGCACTTTCTTATGTAATGGCCTAATGGGGAAGAAGGAACATAGGCTACCATTTTATTTTCTGACATGGCACTAAAACTTATTTTTCAAAATCTTAAATCAGACCCACAAGAGCACATGGATGTACTGATTGTTTTTTATTTTTATTTTTAACCTCTTCACTTTCCTTTGAGGTACCAAGGACGTGATCCAACAGTCACAGCAAAAGTCTTAGACTGTCTTTACCAAAAATTGTTTCAAGCTGAACAGAAATGCTGTCTCACATAGTTTTTTCTGTTCAGCTGACACAATACTGCAAAATATTTTATGTATATAGGGAAAAAGAATCAATTACTCTTCAATATCTATTTGTATTTGTTGTCTCAATATTCTTTGTGTAACACACACTTTCAGATTTCAAGTCATCCTAAAACCAGAAGTCTGAGATAATCGATGTAGTTTTGGAATATGTGTTCCAACAGGAAAAAAAAAAAGGAAAAAAGGAAAAAAAAAGAAATCTCACCTTACATTTAAATAATGACATTGAACTAAACATGGGACCAAATTCTGTTTTCAGTAACAGCCAAGCAATGCCATTGACAGACACAGGCTGTATGCAAGAAAAGGAACAGCAAATGAACACAATTTTGGTTTATGTTTATTTTTACAGCTCTTAGCACTGCTTACACTGTTTCTATTGTAAAACAAAAGACTGGGGAGGGGGAAGAAACCACTCAACAAATATTTGATCATGGAGATGTAATTCAATGAGGTTACCATGACCCTAAACAACAAATAAACCTGCTAGTTGATTTATTGCTTTACACTTTGTTATAAAATTAAACATCAAGCAATGGTAAATAACCCAGATTAAAACCATAACTTTAATTTGCCACTAAAAATCTTCACTTTTATCTACCAATATCTTTAATTCTCTATTAAGGTAAGGTATTTTATTCAATCCCTGAAATTCTAAAGGAAGATGGAAAAAAATTTCTCTAACTCAGAACTATCAGTGAGGAAGAAAATATACCACCTTATTTATTATCATGCTGTTAAAACCATCTCGATTCTCTGAAGACATTTGTCCATTTTCAGATGAAGATTGTGTCACAGTCTTTAAGTTTCTATTTATTTATTGTACTCTTCTGTGGGGGCAACTAATTACATCTGATGCTTTACAGAATGTTTCTAATACACCTGTCCAGCTGCATCTTTGTATTTGGGGAAGTAGATGTGCTCTGACAAGAGCTTACACTACTGCATTTTTAAAAACAAAGGCTAACAGTGCTCCTGAAGTTATGCCTGTTTTTTTGTGATACTATCTAATCTTCAGGAATGAAATCTGTGATTTATTTTATAAAGGTGAAGAGAACTAAAGAAAAAAAAAATAACTTACCACTGCTAGATTTTTCCCGATGCATTTTAAAAATTTGAATTTATCTGCAACTGCAACTCCACCCAGGTACTCTCCAAGCTTGTCCCGTAGCGCCCTTAATGTGATGTGAGGAGATACCCTAGAATGTTGTTATTCATTAATACATCTGTAAGATCAAATAGTGATGGCTAGTTAGTTAAGAGGGGGAAGATAATGCTATATTCATGCTGGCTCGCACAGACAGAATGACCAAATAAGGGAACATTTTTGCTCCCTAATTACATATAGGCTGGAGAGTCTTGGTATGATTGAGTCAGAACATTGTATTATGTTATGGCAGAATGTATTACAAGGGCTGTCATAACATTAATTAGCAATATTCATATTTTAGGACCCACATACAAAGGGAGAATACGTAAGTAGCTGAAATTTGAAAATTACTTCTTCAGAATGCTCTTGCTCATTTGCAGATGAATAACAAGAACATTGGAAACTACTGTCATACTTTTCCATATGACAATGTTTTGTGGGGCCAGTTTAGGACTGCAGAACACTCCTTTTAAGTACTACGGGCCATCACTCTCTACTTTAGGGAGCAGGCACATTCCTTTGATTTTGTGTTCTCCAGCACAAATTTACAGTTGGGTGTGTGCATGTGTACATGCAAATGTATTTTAAATCAAACACTGCAGTGTGAACATTTCCACCATAGTTTGAGGATGAGAGAGCTGACACAAATATGAATTGCACCACTTAATGTACTACTGGAAATCATGCAAATATTAAAGTAATGAGCTCAGTATAAAAAATCACCATAGAATATAAAGGACCTCTGCAGAATAAAACCAGATACTCAAGAGGCACTCAAAAGTTCTGCAGCACAACATAAGCAATTCTAATTGCTCCCATGCCACATAAAATAAACAAGGGAATGAATTAAGGCCCGAGACTGTTTATCACTCACGCTGATTAAGTGTTAGTATACAATACAGAGAAAACTAAAATTTATGGGGTGCCCCATATTTTAGCCAGCATGACTTTGGCCCAGGCAGCTATCACTCTTCAAGCACTGTACAGACAGACATACCTTGGGGGACAGTACATACCATGCTCAGTAAAGAGTTTAAAGAGCATACTATCCCTTCAACTTGGAGAGGTCAACATGAACCTGTTCTCTGAACAAAAAAAAAAATGTCTGTTCTCTCAAACAGACATACTCCCTCATTTCACACACTATGTCTGTAAAAACACCCTCATTTTCATTTAATAAAATCAATATTTCAGTGAGCTACAATGCTTCCCTAACATTACTGCAAATGCCCTGGACTTAAGAGGATGCTCCTCAAGATCATAAACCTGCCATGGAGCACAGACATGTAGCAGAGGAGACATAAGTGTGAAGAATGGACACATCTAGGCCACAACGCTTGGTCCCTGTACTCCTGTTTGTTTCTTCCCCTGCCACTTTCTGTCTGTACTTGCTGCAGATAGTAGTCCAAATGTAATTTATTTCAAATGTATAAAGACATATGTAAAAAATAGATACATAACTCAAAACACATCCTTCCAAGGTCTTACATGAGAACTGAGCTGATCTAGAATTCAAATATCTCTCATTGGCTGTCTTTTCTTCAAGCTGATGTCTCAGGGAAGATATGCCCCTTGAGTGGTCTTCTGAAACCCAATAAATGCAAGCTCTTTCAGAGGCAATTCTCAAACTGCACATCCTTCACTGATAATGCCCTCCCAAACCAGAATGGAAATCTAAATCTGATGCATGTATGAACAGCACGGTAAGCATCTAGGTGACTATGATGTATCATGGGAGAAAATTATTTACGTCTAGAGAACATGAGATGCACAGCATCGAATTTACCTAAAAATTGTTTGGCAGTGTGGCTACTAGAAAAACATAATAATATATTTCTTACTTGCTGCCACTGGCTAGCAGAAGACTAGTCACATCTGAGTCATTTGCTTCAGGGTGTTCCTTTAAAAGTAATGCAAACTAGAGTTTATTGCAGCAATCTCATGTAGAAATAATAAAACTATGGCTCTGTGGTGAGGAATGAGAAATAGAAGATTACAGGGTTTGAGAAATCAAATTCAGGGGAACAAGAACTGAGGGCCATAGACAATTACATATTTTCCTCTAATTTCATCATTAATAGAAGTGGCCTTTACTTAGACCTAGGAATCCTGTGTTAAACTGAATTGGACAGTACTAGGATTGTCAAGCTGAGAACAACATCAAAATAGAATGAGTGCCAGCAAGGCTGCTTGCCTCCTTCTGGATTGTAAGAGAAAGCATTTTAAAAATATGGGGTTTGTTTTTAAAGATAATGATACACTGAACCCACGCTAGTTATTGCTAATGTTAATGTACATCAGCATTGCATAGTATCTGTAAGATAATTAATTAGCAATTATTTAAGATGCATCAGCAAACATCAAATACCCAAACAAATATAAACCCACTGAACTGAGCCTCAGTGAAGTAATTTTACAACAGGGAAAAGAGGGCAGTGACAGATGCCCAGTCACATGAAAGGATTTGAAGTCATCACTGCAGGTGTTTCACACCTCTGCTGGAGACCAGTTCCGCAAACTAAATGATTACAGGCACCAATTTAATCTGGTTTTGAGAAACACTTCAACAAAAGTTGTGAGAATGAACACATTCAACCCTACCTGCTCACACCTTACTGCTGTAAATTTTCTCAGCTACACAGTATATTGTCTTAAGTGGACCAGCCTAAATTTAAATGAGTTAAAACCCATATTCCCTGCAGTTTAAGAAACGCTGACAGGTTTCACTCAGGAGCAGAAAAGGTACATGTAAAAGCTCCATTTCAACACGTCTTTACATTATTTGATTTTTCTGCAACTTCTTACCACACTAGATACACAGAGATTTCATAAGTGTTTAGGAGTATAAAACAAACTTTCAAAGTTATATAAGATTAAAACTGCATCTCTCTGTGCCAGGTTTGGGCCTAGGACTGGGAACTGGGGTATCCTTTCACAAACTCCTCTAAAGAGCTACCTGTGAGTACATGTAGCACATGGTGTTGTGGGCAACCTTTCAGAAATACTACTGAAGGTGAAAGAAGATGCTCTAGTGCTTGCATGGACTTCCCCTTGAGAAACATGGCTTAAGCTCTTCCTTCAGACTGAGCTTAGATTGCCATATCCCTTTCTCAGGGAAGGGACAGACTTTTGTGTCTTCATTCAGCCACTCTGTCTTGCAGCTGGCCCACTGCCAAAAAGAATTCAAGATTTTACAATATAAATTATTCTGCAGAAATACTATCACTGCTCTGGAAGGGCATCTCAATGGTCTACATCAAGGGTTGCCATGGAGCTAAGCCTGAAACAGTCCAAAGAGATCTAACTCTAGTCACAGGCACCACTTACCCTCCAGAAATGATTAGAGAGCAAGTCTCTTTGACAAATTGTTCTCAGTTAAGCAACAGTCAGACTAAATTAGTGCAGGACAATGTAAGGACCTGCATAAAAGACCTACACTGTACATGAAGCCCAAGACTATACCCACCTTATAAATCCAGCAGAGATGAATTTGCTAGTAAGAGACACGGGAACTGTATTCAGTTTGAAATTCCACACTTCTTCTGGGACATAAAAAACATGGAGCTCCAGCAACTAAATAAAGAAAAGATGATTGTAACTACAGATAAATTAAATCCTTCTTCCAATACACTTAGTTGGACTTTGAATTTCTGGAGGCAGGAATTGTTTCTTTGATGTTAGTCTATGGCCTAGAAGAGTTAGGCTGTGTCTGACAATGATGACTAAAGAGTGAGAACAGCAATGAGCAGAGCAATTTGTGACTGTGCTCCAGCTGACAGCATCAAAATAAGTCACATTAGAGCAAGCTTAAAACTGAAAGCAAGAGAGCCTATGCTACTGCTATATGTCATTGTGACAGCAACTGACAGAGCTTACCAAAACCAGCTGATACACTAGAGCATGTCATGATAACAGAAATACTTCAGCTGAAGTCCTTTGTTCACCTCAGAAAAAGAGCAAAGCCCTGAAAGATTGATCCAAACAGCATGACCTTGCTGGCAAGGAAAAAAAAAAGTATTTCTGACAGTTGTTAATAATTTTATCTACATTGGAAGCACTTATGTGTGCCTAGTAATGCCTGCCACAAGAATAATTAAGCCTATTCAGAGCAAGGTTCACTTAGACTGTTTTCAAACCTGTGGTAGTTACGTGACTGTTACTGCCTGGGTCTTGGATGTTTTTAGTAAAAAATCAAATGGCATTGACAAGGGTGATGCCCTTCCTTATAACTAGAAGCCATGCAAATAAGCTTTAATTTATATTTCTGCAATTGGTGAGTTAATAAACTAGAATAGAATGCTTTCTATACATGCTGTGCTTTAAAAATATGGGTTTTGTTCCTCTCAGGTATCCTAGAAATATTGCAGTGTCACTTATTTTAATATTTTCTTATTTTTAATTTTGAAATCTGAAAAAATCTCAGTGGAGAAGTACAAAAACTCACCTGTGAAGTTCGAGGTTTCATTTGATTGAACATGTTGGTCACTGCACTTGATCACAGTGAATGCCAGACGGGCGTTCTAATTTTCTTTTTGATCAAAACATTATTTGAGTTTCATTATAATCTGTTACAAGAGTTAATCCATTAATAGCCTTTACTTTCATTTACTGTTCTTTCCATTTATGAAAATGTCAAAGTTGTTCCTGTGCCGAGGCGTAAAGTCTCCAGCTAACTGCAGACAAACTGAGTCAACCACACCTTCTCCACAAGTGAGTATCACCTAAGTAACTGGGGGAATTGCTAAACCACAGCCCCAGGGATTTGCCCTGGAGTATTTCCTCTCAACATTTTCTCCCCTTTCATAAAATACTGTGGCTGTACATAATTTTCAAAACTATTGGCTTCCTAAAGACACAGACCTAAATCCCAACAAAAAGGGATTCTTAAAAGGTCTGGGTTTCTCTCTGATAAAGGGACAATTATGGTGAACTTCAGCCAAGCCACGCACACTGGCCAAACACAATATTCCAGTGAAACCTGACTGTGCTGGGCAGCCACGTCAGAAAAATCCTTCCATTAACCACAGTTCTGCCCTAACCTCGTGATGACTTTTCTTAGTGCTCCCACTTTGAAGGCTCTTCCAGCACCCCAGAGGTTACAAACCTCCCTCAGATTTTCAGCCTTCTCTAGATCCTTGCTGTTCTGATCGCTTCAGCAGCTCTCCCTCGCAGCCCCACTAGATCTGATTCACCTTTTCCTGAGCACCTAGACCTTCCAGGTCTCACCCTGGCTCCATATGGCGGAATTAAGATTTCCTCCTGCAGTGGGATGCACTTAGAGGGCCCGTGTCATTACTTGCCTCTTCCCAATTACACCTCAATCAGTTCTCAGGAACGACCTGACTGGAACAGCCCGTCAATTCTCCACAGTTATTCCCATCGAAGTACACGGCCGGTTACAGCACAAGTTCTTCCTGCATAGATACCTCTCCCTTATGCCTGTGTTTCCGGGCCAGTCCCCGTCCCGACACACAAAGCTCGCAGGCGGAGAGCCCCAAGCACCGGTAACAAACCCTGATAGCGCCCTGCCGCCCGCCCCGGGGGTGCCGCCCCACCCCGCCGCCCGCCTGCGGACACGCAGCGCCTCCCGCGGCGACGGCCT
>VXBZ01008518.1:933015-966003 GCA_013399135.1 Heliornis fulica
GGTGAGCCGCGCCCGAGCCTGGCCCGGCGGATCGCTCGGGGGGTGGTGATACCGATGCCGTGACCCAGCAGTGTGTGCGCCTTTCGCGCTCGGGCACTGGCTACCAGTGAGTTAGGTTGGGGGGAGCGTCAGCTTAGAGGGAGTTCTCTTGCTAATGTGCCCATTAAAACCCGTAGAAGCGGATGTTAAAGGAGAACCCCTCCGACTAAACACAGATGTATTTCTGTGAAGCCAGGCTTTCTGTTCTGAGGGGACTCTTGGGCTGAGAGGTGTGTGGGTATGGCCGCTCAGCAAAGGCGCTGCTCTGCTTTGTGGGGACTGAGTACTTGGGTGTTTTGGGGAGCCTGGGCTATGTTCTGAAGCTCAGAGTGCACAATTCTGGGCCTCAGTGGGACTGATGAGTTCCATTTGTCCCAAGGTGGTGTTGCAAAGCTTGGAAGGTGTCTACTAAGTACATAACATACATATATAAACGCTACTTTGCATTACTGAGATCCTCTTACTAGAAAAGTGGAAAAGCAATCTGTTATCATAAATACATGAAGTAAATGGGAAAAGATCTAGAAATAACCTGAACTAGACAATCTCTCAAACCTACTTCTCTCCTATAAACAAATTTAACTCTGTAACTCAGCTTGCTTCACTGAGATGATTTCTACTTAACACAGATTTAAAGGAAAGATCAAAGGTCTCATTATGCACAGTCCCATATTTTTCTGGCCTCACATTTTTGTTAAGAGAATATATTTGAGCTATCCTTGTGCCTTAAGGATAAGTAATTTCTGTGGTAATTCAGGTTTGGGGGATTTAGTTAGGCAGATGTTAAACAAGGACTCACTGAAGCCATCTCACTGGCTGATTCAACTGTCAGAGATTGCAAGAGCATCTCTGAAAGTCTTAATCCAAGTTTCATCACTGCTGTTAGCAGAGCCAGTAGGCAATTCCAGATTACTTGTAGTTGCAGTTTCCAGTGCTGTTTCTGTTGGAATCACAGCGAACTGGTGTGCAGCGTAATTGTGTGAAGCTTGCTCAGTGCTTACGTGTGGAAAAAACATAATCTTTCTTCCTCCCAGCAAGAAGGAAGAAAACCTCCTCATATTACTCAAAGGCTTTTTTTACCAAGGTCTGTTGGGAACAAAATAATGAAACACAGTAATGCAAGATTTTCCTAGGGCAGGGGAGTGGCAATAAAAAGACACCAGAAATGCATTGTGGACTTGGTAAAATAAGATCACTAACAAGGTACAATTATAACTTCAGTAGAAGCCTCAACTAATAAATACGTGCATAGTATTAATTTCTTCATGGAGAAGAACCCTGGGTCTTTTGTTTATTTTAGTTCTGACCTCTGTTCTATGTCAATATTTTCACCAGGATACACTTTATTTATTTATTTATTTATTTTGCACAACTAATGCAACATTGCCAGGAAACCATCTTTTGGAAGAAGTTGGTTGGTTTAAAGAAGAAAAAAAGCCAACCATGAAAACACCAGTAGCTTTGATTTGTGCAAACCCAAGTAAATTCTCCAGCGGAGAGTGATGAAAACACTTATTCTATGTCAGCACTCAGGAATTTTGGAGTAAACCTTTCTGTGAATTACCTCTGACCCAGCTGCAGCAGTGGAAGCATCATTTTGAGTTGCACCGATAGACTACTGGAATCTTTTGTTGTGCTGACTTTTTAAGCAATTGAAAAATATCCTGGAATTAAGTCGAAAGGACAATCAATCACCTGGAGAAAGGAAATTAGAAAATATTTATGGAAGGAGATGACAAAAGAGGGCAAGGTGCTTATGCATTCAAGAATCTATTAGAGAAATGTTTTCATTGGTGATTGTTTTCCTAAATATAATAACAACTTTCTTTGTTGCTTTTTGTTTTTCTTAATTTCATTACCCGAAATGAGGTAATGAGAGAGAAGACATACTACTTGTCTTCAAGATTCATTATACTGAACAAAATGCCCCAGTGCAGTGCTCCAAACCAAACAAACCCTTCTTGGGGTTGGAAGAGTCATACGGCCTGCAGGTTTCTTCTTTTCCTCCTACAGAATACTATTTTTCATTCAAAAAAACCCACAACAAAAATAGATTCAGTTTGATTGTTGTTACCTTGCCTTGTTAGTCTGGGAAACTCCCTCAGAACCAGCATCCTTTGTGATTGTTGTTAAAGCAGGTGGACATCAGTTGGTAACAGTAATTTGATGATCCCAAGATTGACAGCACGGTTTCTGTAACACCTCAGTTCTGAGGATTTGTGGAGTGCTAGTAGAGCAGGGGGGCAGGGAGAAGTGAAGAAGTGACTGGTGTTTTTCTAGGACAAAATCCCCCGAGTTCTGCAGTTGGAAGCAGTACTGTCATGGATCTGAAAGTGTTGAGGAAAGAGAAATACACAGAACATGAGGTCACAATAAAACACCAGTAAGCTACTAAACTGCGATGTATACTCTTGGGGTCAAAGCTAGTTCTCCCATGCCTCTGTGGTGCTGTGTAGATAACAAAGTTGAACCCCAAAGGTCTTTTTTTTTTTGTTATGCCTGTAAGCACCTCAGCCTAGAGACTGCAGAGCAGTTAGTACAGCTTTGACTATGGCGTCTGAGCCTTTTCAGGACTCACAAAATAGATGTTTTTTGCACTCCCGCTTGCAGCCTCTCTCTGTAGGCACGCTCTGGGACTAGCAGCACCTGACTGTGTAGCAAAATTAGTGATAACAGCTGCCCTTAACTGGTAGTTCAAAGGTTAAAGTTTTTGCATTTGTTTTGGAAGACAGGACTTGCCAGCCACTGAAGACTGGGAAACACACCTTTCCTTTCAAGGGATCAACCAGACCACAGGTCTGCAGGTTTTTCAGAGATGAGAATTTCATCCTTCTGACCAAAGCTATTGCCCGCAGAAGATGCAGAAACACTGGACCAAATAGCTGTTGGCTGGAGCATGCTTTTCTTGAAAGGGAGGAACACTGGATTCCTGGCCAGGTCTCATTATTCTCTCTGTGGTTTACTTTAAACACAGCAAAACAGGCATGAGCTGGAGAGAACCAGTTGTAACCAGGTTTAGTCTTTAGGTGTGTGCCATTGGCATTAGGCTGGACCTGGGTTCCTCTTACACTCCTGACCCGATGTGCTCTTGGGCTTTTTCCACTGAAGAAAGAAAGGGTAATGTGGTCTCACCAGTGTGGAATATCCAGAGTGGTGGGAGATGCTCCATCGGGCATGGAAGTGTGTGTTTGAGCCATCCTTTAACCGAGGAAGGAGGTGAACATGGGCTCACCATAGTATGCTGTCACATGAACGACGGACATCTGTACCACCCCGTTTTGAGAGAAAGCCTGTGGTGCTTGTTACGTCTTACTGTACCAGGCCACCTGGGGTCTTTGCTGTAGCAAAGCCTCTTGTTCATCCAGCTAGGTGGAATCATGAAATAAATGTTGAACTGCTTAGCACTTTCCAGACTATTCCAGCATGTGGGCATACCCAGGGCTGCTTCTCCAGAGGAGCATTGCTTAGGGCAGCAAATGAGAATTACAGGGTGCCTATGCAGGAACTCTGCAGGCAGTTTTCAAGATCATCTGTTAGGGACTTACAGGCTTGCATTCCTTAGTGGATCTTGATTCCAGTATTTTCAGTCACCTAGGGCAATCTGATGGATCAAACGGGGAACATATGCAATAAAGTTGTTATTATTTAATGTTCCAGTGTGAACACTGGATCTTACAGTGTGTTCCCAATGCCTGTCCTCATCCTATAATTCAAGAGAAAAATAAGTTATTTTCATACACTTCTGGGTTGCTCTTGTTATTGGAAAGAAGGTATTATGTCCGTTATACAGGTGGGAAAATTAAACAAGTTTGTTAAAATTTATCAAATGTATCTGTGAATTTAGAATGCCCAGTCTAAGACACCCAATGCTGGATATTTTGAGAAAATTTAGCACCATATGTTCAAACCACAGGTATGTTCACTTAGGCTTACAATGGAATTTACTGTGTTCTGTGTCATTCTAGATACCAGATTCCAGATCATCTCAAGTTCAGCACCCTACAGATGAGGAATGTCTGTGCCTAAAATGAAATTAAAGTTTGCTGTGCTACGGGTGAGTAAGAACTCTAAATTACATTTTTTTAGTAATTTTTTTTTTCTGTAATGCCTGTACCTTTGAGAGCTTCTTCATGATCTTTGTGCTTGTTATAGCTTTTATGGTAAAAGTCCTAGGTTTAAAAACAATGCTAAAAAAAGTGAAAAGTGAAGGCCCCTCTGAAGAGCAGCTTTATCTTCCAGAGTAGTGGCACCCCTGCCGGAGGAGGTATCACAGCAGGACTTGCTGAGATAGCACTCTGTCAGCTCTAGGTCATTAACACAGACATTAAGTTTGGCCCCTGTGTGGGTCCCTGAGGAGCACCAACCACCTTTTTGGTAGACTTTGCTAATCAACCCCCGTTGTGCCCCACAGCTGATTATCCACCTGCCTTGTGACATGTGCCCACCCCATATTTCACCAATCTGGCTGTAAAGGTTCTGCAGGAGACCATGTCCAAGGCCTCCCTAACATCCAGGTAAACAGGATGAGCTGCTCTTCCTCCTCTGCTGAGCCAGCCTCCCCATCAATGCTTTGCACATGGTAAAGCCACTTTACAGCAGCTCTTCTCAAGTCACTTTTGTTTCCCTCAGATGCTTGGAAATGTCTTCCATGGGTATTTGCTCCACAGTCATCCTGGGGACGCGGGAGTGAGGCTGACAGACCTGTAGTGCCCTGGTTCCTCCATCCTGCCCTTCTTGAAGTTGTGGCAGTTCAGCTCAGTGGTTTGAGCAGTGGTTGCTGATGCATTTACATCGTTGGTGTCAAACATCTCAGAAGGTGGATGTAGGTCCATGTAAGAAAGAAAAAGCAGCAAAGCTTTTGGAAGCCTGAGAGAGCAGAACTTAAATAAACTAAGCAAAAAAGAAGCAAAAGAGAACATTTAGAAATAAGGTGCTTTATGTGGTATTCTTGCAAAAAAAACCCAACCCAAACCCTGAAAAAGTATTATTTAAAAATTAGGGAAATCCTGTAGTCTGCTCCATGTGAATGTCCACTTTTAAAGCTCGTTAGAGTTAAAAAAATTACAGCTGCTTTATATATGGATGTCAACACAATCATTAACATGTAGTTATAACTGACATTACAATAATTCCTTCCTACAGGACCTATCAAGATGGCATAGCTGGCCATTATCCTAATCTGGGCCGATCAGCCTGATGAATACTGGGCGACTGGTTTATTGCAAGTCTGTCAGCACTTCTGATGAGTTGTTAGATTAAAACTGCTAGATAATGGATTAATTGTATGTAAGCTGAAAAAAAAAAAAGGATAAAGGAGTTTGCTGGAGCTTCCAGTACCTGCTGCAGAAAACCAGGATACTTCCCCAAATACAGATGCTATGCACAAGAAAATTATAATTTGATGCATTTAGACTTTTTGAGAAGTTTATCCCTTAGCTAGCCATGGCAAAGTATTGAAGCAGCTTCTACTGTTTCCAACCTGGTGTTTTGCTGCTCATGGAGGTTACTGTCCTTTTCTGACCAACTGTCCTGCAGAAAAGAAGGCAGTCAGTGGCAATATTTCATCAACTCTGGGTATGTAGAAAAACTTGTGTTTCTTGGGGGGGTGTGGTCCTCTTTGTAGGAAGCAATGTAGTATCTTTCTGCTGGTGGCAATTACACATGGCTTGGGCCACCGTAATAAAACATTCCTTCACATGCTTGAAGAAGAAAGTTTGTCCAACATTAGAATCTGACTTGTTTCTAATCAGATATTTTTTCAGAATATGCTACCTTGTGTTTTCATTTTATTTATCAACTTCCTTTTGTTTTATATTAAAACATACATGTGCTCTACTGGAATAATTTCTCTATAGAACTTGGTATAGCAAATATTTTTGCTTCTTTTCTGCTTTCAGGTTGCCCACAGATATAGAAGAATTTTCTCCTTGTTCAAAATTATTACAACATAACTTGTAGGTGTCACTAAAGAAATAAGGTAACTATTTTCTTACAGAGTAAAATATTTCAAGTGAAACTGGTTTTCCCCTGGCAGATCACTCTTAACTCCACGGTATCAACACATGTTATCAACAGGTAAGCAAAGTATGTTGCTTAAATATGGTATTTTAATATATTTTGGTGTCTGGCTACATTACTCTCTATCTCTTAGTAGATACTTTACATTTTAAATTGGGAAAAAAATAGGACCATTTTCTCCTTGTCACTATTAAGAAATCGGAGGTATTTGTAAATGTCCATAACACATATTAGTTAGTTTCCATATTTGTAAGATAACATTTACATAAGAAACAGAAGTTGTGAAGTGATACAAGATAAGGATTTATCCCAGTGTTACCCAAATCTTTGGTAAGATGAGCTAACTTGATCAATGTGCATTTCAATATAGTTAAGCACAGGCTAATATTTCTAGGAAGCAAACATGCAGATCAGTTATCTGATGGAGGACTGCATTATGAGGAATAGTGATACAGAAAAACAATTAAGAACACATGGAAAAGCTGTGGCAAATGTGGGGAGTCCGCTGTCTGTAGCAGTAGGGATTTTGGTGTGGAAGCAGTGTGTCAGGGGCAGTGTGTCATGGCCTGATATCAATAAAAAAAAAAATCAACAAACTGGTTCAACAGAACTGTGTGGTTGTTTTGGCATCTGGAAACCCTTCTTACAGAAGAGACTTAAAAACTTAATCTCCTTAGCCCATCAGTGAATCACATAAGAGCTAACTCACTGGGAATTACATAAGTAAAAAGAATAATTGTAATTATTGAAATCTTCTGTTTAGCAAGGAAATCTTTTAAAACATATAGTGTTTGAAAGCTAAGAGACTTTTTTGATTATAAAACCAAAACCAAACCAACCCCTCACGCTAAGTGAGCCTTGAAAATAAAATTAGATATGCCTCTGAAGTATTCCTTGTCACCTTAAATCTTTAAATCAAAAAGACGGATTTTTTCCAAAGGAAGTGCTCTAGCTCCATCAGGATTATGTACAGCCATCACTTGTCACCTGTGCTGTGCAAAAGGTCAGGCTGGAGGACCACAGTGCTTTCTTCTGGCTGAAAACCTGTGATACTATGAAACATCAAAATGGAGGCAAAACCCCCCTCCCACCACCAAACACTTCAAAATATTTTATAAGAATTTTAGAATATCTGCCATCATATTGAGGTAGTATGTTGTTAGAGATTGCAATGAATAGATTTTTAAAATAATTTAACAGATAATTTTAGCTACATTGAAGGGTTTTTTCCTGTTTGAATTGCTAAATGTCAATGAAGAGTCCCTAGAATTGCAGCATCTCTTGTATTTAAGGCTACCCAGCCCCTTTCACCAATAAAGTTCTGTTTCTTTTCTTTAGTTCCTATTATTTATTCACCCTAGGATAACATTCTGGAAAGTGTATTTCTATATTTATAGTGATCATAACATCAAAAGCAAAAGGACTAAAGCTAATAAAACCCAAATGCTAATGCAAGAAGTAGTTCCAAAATATTAGACAGAATTTGGAGATTTACCAGGAGATTTCCTTTCCTTTTACATGATAAATTCTCAGTGCAGAACTTTTTTTTCTTATGTGTTGATAAAATACGACCATGCTTTCGGATGTTTATAAGTGTTAATCACAAAATAACAAAGGTAATGAACACTGTAGGACATTTAGATGGCAACATGTAATAAAACCAGTGTCAGATAAACTCTTTTTTTTCCAGTATGCATATGTAGCTCTTATTAATGAAACTCAAGCTGCACCTAATTACTAGTAACAGAAAATCACTGCTGCTTACCTCCCACGCATAGAGCCACACCTTGCCCTCCAGGAAATCCAGAGAGCTTCCCAAGAACTATCCCTAGCTCTGGCCTAGATTTCAACCTCTTTTATATCATTTTACAGTAGAAGCTTGTCAGAGCCAATCCGGTTTGGTGCACAGGGTTCGACTGTTCCCTGCAGTAGGAGACATAGGACAGAATCAAAAGCACCATTTCAGGAAAAGTTATGATACAAGATGACAAGGAAGAATTAGCTAAGATGATATTTTCCTTTGTCAGTATTTCCAATCTGATCATATTTCCTGCTGCTTGTGAAAATATTTTATTTCCCAAGTTTTTGTGGCCTTATTTGTGACAGGGAAAGTATGATATGGTTATCTTTGGTGGGAGAGGGTTGGGCTAAATGGTTCAAGCCAAATTCGTTTATTTCAGCAGGAGAGTTTTTGATGCATGTGAAAAGAAATGACAGCATTTGGCCTGATACCTGGATTGTATCCATCAGCTGACAAAACATCTGTTCATGGCTTCTGCGATTCGACTTGAACTGTGAATGTGCCAGTGTGGGATTTGGAAGACCTGTCTTGTTCTCAGTTTCCTTCTTCAGACATACTTCATGGTCTTGGAAAAATCCCTTCCTGCCTTATTCTTCCACAAAATTAGTATGAAAATGGTTTTGCTTTATATGGATAAATAAGCATATTATATTTTTTAGAAAGAAGAACAAAGGCTCAGCAAATTTCACAGGGTCTCCTCTCCTGGGAAGCAGAGTCACTGAAGAGGAGTTGGAGGCTAATAGACCACAATTGCTACTTCTCTGACATGGTGACTAGAATAGGGAAACTAACTCTTGATTGCTCAAGCAAGTAAATATTGAGAAAGAATAGAGAGGTTTATACTTCCTCTGCATCTGGCACTGATGCAAGGCAAATTGGAATGTTGTAAATGGGTTTTGTGTCCTAAATTCAGCAAAGAGTGATGAAAAATTAGAGGGATTTCATAGAATAGAGATGAGACATGATTAAAGGAGCGGGATGTTCTCCTATCGTGGGGCTCAAGGAGTTCCACCTATTTAGCTTATCAAAGAGAAGGTTAATGGGCACCCTTTACTTACCTTTCTATGCAGCAAATATTCATTTAAACATACATAACTTAGCTTTAGCAAACAAAGATCCAAAACCTGCAATCTTAATTTTTAGTTACCTGTAATTAACCATTGAGAGAGTTACCATGAATTATGATAATTTTTCTGTTGATATTTATACCAAGAAGTGATGTTTCCATCCTAAAATTATAAACATCTAGTTCAGAAAGGAACTAGTTCAGGGAAATCTGCTCTCTCCATTATACAGGAAGTCAAACTAGAAGATCACACAGGTCACTTCAGGCTTCTAATCTGTTAATTAAATAGTTTATATAAATTTAGTTTAATGGTTCTGTGATTGTTAATAAATAGTATTTTTAATCTTTCATGTTTGACTGCAGCCTCACCTAATCTCCATTATTTCTTACTGTATGTGGGTGGTGGGACTTTGTCATCGTACCAGCACCTTCATCCCTAGGGAGTTGCATCATTAGCTTGTTACTCAACCTACAGGGTTGATATAGTTGATACAATGCCAACCATAGAGTTGCTGAGATGGAGTGATGGTGTTACTAGAGATCCCAACAAAACTGCTCCAGCTCCTGCACATAGATTGTTTTTCCAGACCAAGTTCTGTTCTACTTTTTAAAAACATAACTAGAATATACTGCTTAGATGATTGTAGTCTCCTTCCAGGTCTCTGTTGAGGATTTTTAGCATGTCAGTCTAGATTTTTTACAACTGGATGTGTAATTTTCCAGGCTTTTATCCAGGCTGAGGCTGGTATTTAAAATTTTGTTCTCACTTGTTCATTCAGCTGTATTGTGCGTGGTAGTCCTGGGAACAGACTTCCACCCTGACAAGGACGAACATCGTTGCATCCATTGGCACTGCTGTTGTTTCTCTGGGCACCCCTCTAGCTTTGCATGGTGAGCAGCCCATCCTTAACACCATCTCACAAGGAAGCAGTCCACCTTTTTGGGGACACAATGATCTGCTTTCCTCTGGGCTCAAGAGTTTTCATCCCATTAGGCCTGTTGGCAGAAATTAAATAAGGTAATTTGTTTCAGGTGAGATGTCAGTCTGATACCCTCACCTACTGGCTGTATTTCGAGGTATTTATCCTGCCTAAGGAAGAGGCAGGCACTCCACAACTCTGCAATTCAAAACTCTTCGAAAACATCCATCCCCTTCATGTTTGTATTCGTAAATTGTTTTAATTATTCCCCTTTCAGAAAGCAAGTGGTTGCAGAGAACACTCTTCACCCTTTTTGTTGTCCCCCATTTTGGTGGCAGGTAAGCTCCTCTTAGCTTCCTGAACTTTTAAAGGCTTTTAAATACTTCTTAAGTTGCTAAGATTTTTTAACAGTCACCATGTAAAACTTCAATGCTACTGGTGTTCCAGTGTATTTTCCAACCAAGCTTCACCTACTGGGGTTTGAAAAGACCTTACATGTGTGTAGTACTAGCAGAGGAGTGAGTGGCAGAAACCAAATGACGTGCTTAGAGTGAAAAACATTTCAACAGGCTTTAAGGAAAGCTTTGTTAGTAGGCAAAGACTTAGTGAGAACCCACAATAATTTTGTGACTAATAATATATTAAAGTCAGAAAAATTGTTTAGGAGCCAAACTTGCTGTAGTATACCAGAAGGGAACCCACAGGATCACAGAATCACAGAATCAATCACAGAATCACAGAATGTTAGGAGTTGGAAGGGACCGTGCAAGAAGGAAGGCAATGAACAGTTTCAGTCTGTTAATAGTAAATACTCATCCCTCCACCACTGGCATACATCTTACTTGTACCACTACTACACATCCTAGCCAAAACCTGAGAACCACAGAGTTCACACAGGGTCGACACTTCAGGACCTAAACATATAAAACTCCCCTGATAAAATTAGGTTCTGGGACACAGAAGGCTAATGAGCAGTAAATAATACCAGAAGACTATACACTTAATAAAAAAGATTACAACCCAGCAACCCCCCTGCCCATTACCTGAGAGAGCTGTAGCTTTTGTACATGAAATGAAAGATGGCCCAGTTGTAAAGGAGACCCATACACAGGCCAAAGCAAAGGTGGACAGGCCACGAGTTGGAGTTACAGTGAAGTATATGGGTGTCTAACACCTGCAGTAGAGGGAAATGACTGTGCTGTATAGAAATTTGTCAGTCTCTGGGGCATCTGCAGTGACAACCTCCTCCTGGGATTATTCAAAACAGAAAATTCAAAGCAGTAACAGATTCAAAGCTGTATCAGCAATTAAAGAAATAGCCTGTGTTTGGTTTTTGTTTTTTCCTTTAAGTCCAAAACCTTGGGTTTAATGAAGAATATTGGCAAAATTTGTCTTTGTGTGCAATATTTTACAGGCTTATACCTTTTAATGTATTATGTCTGATCTCCAATGCTGTTGAGAATTAGTTGCATCATTTCTGTTGTAATTATGAAAGGTTACTGTCAGAAAAGCTGACTCTAATTTCTGAAGCCCATTCCTGGGAAGATACTGGAAAATCAGCACTCACCCTCAGTATTTCTGATCATCCTTTACCAGTTGCCTCTGATGGAGTAATACTGGCAGCTTTGCTAGAGAGCTTTTGAAAACTGGTCTCTCAAGCTTAGAAAATCTGTGTGAAGAAAGTAATAGTTATCATTCAAACTTGACGCCAGGCTCTAATTAATACTTCAAACACAACAACGCAGCATCAACAGAATTCATTTTTTTTTAAAATCTCTCTGGTACATTGGCAGCCACACCTATATCCTCTTAGGAAAAAAAACTTTTCTCCCAAACACCTTGCACAAATATGTATTAATCTGTGCCACACATCTGTAGGTTTCTCCAGAGTTTAGCTTGTCTAGTTTTTGACTCAGTTGCTCTTAGTGTCATGCTTCATACAATACTACCTTTAAATTACCCTGAACTTGCTTCAAATGCTATTTAGCCCTTGAAATTTCCCTTGCTCACGGAAGATGCCGTGCTTGTGGTGTACGTGGTAAGGGCCACGAAACTGCTCGGTTTCACTTTGCCTTTACCACACTGGTTTAACTAATCTCATCAAACTGGTTGTGCTCAATGTGTTGTGTTTAAGTGTCGCTTGATCCCACAAAATACTGGGCTTGTCTACCCAGAGGGGACTGGGAGCATGGAATAAAGATTAGTTTCTTATCTGCAGTACTGTGTTTCACTCTTATTGCGTGATCTGTCTAGCTGACAGTCATTTGAGTTGGACTGCCAAGCTAAGCCCACAAACTCAAATAGCATTATTATACAGTTTTTCAAAGCAGCCAAACCACATGCTTCATTCCTTAGATGGATCATATACATGCTGATTGTTAAAAAGGAGGATGCTAGAAACCAAAGGAATTTAGCATTAAAGAAATACTTCTTTTTACTGAAAAAAATATTGAAAATGTAAGTTCTCTGTTCCTGCAGGGTCCTGAGCAATGCACTTGCTCTGAAAAAAAATGGAAATAAAAACCCCATCTGTTTAGACATACAACATTGGTCTGACTTGCAAAAAAAAAAAAACCCACAGGCTTTGAAATTTCCCTATAGTTTTCCAGCAGTGGCACAGACTTCCTTAAGAAATTTAATGTATGGAAAATATGTGTGAACATGGTTTTTGTAGTCGTATTTGTGGCTTCTTAAAGGTTGTCCATAGACTTCTCTAGACCCAGGGATTGAAAATCATTGCCACACAGTACACAGACTTACTGTATTAGCACCTGGTAAATATATTTCCTTTACAGGGGCTTTTCTGAAAATGTTTGTCACTTTTCTTGATATGACCTGCAATGGACTGGTGCTGCAGGTCCCATGTGAATCACAATTTGAATTTAAAGAGAGGATCTTAGTTAGGGTACCACACTTCATGGAACATTTCCCTGAAACACCTGCCATTATTTATTTGGAACCTGGTTTATCTGAAAGGGTCTGTGTTGTCAGGCTTACTTTGGTGACCAGTAGTGGAGAACAGAGGGGGACATTTGCCTGAAGAGCTAAAATAGGACTACAAGGAGCTGTGTGTTTGCGGCGCAGATGAACTCACCCATCCAGAGTGAACAACCTCCCCAGGTTGTACATTACACCCATCATCATACAGTGACTTGATACTGTGTCTTATTATGCAGTTCCAGGGATGGAAGAAGCATAAGGAGTTGTGCAAAGGAAAGAGGGGTAAATGAATTTTGCTGTTAGCAGAAGAAAGGTACCTCTGTTCTTTTAATTTCTACTTTGCCATGTGGTGCCAGTACCAAAATAAGACCTGCAGAGATGCTTGGGTAAGAGATCCCCCCTCTTGGCTTCCCTGCGTTGGGTTTTTTTCCACATCATTTAGCAGGCAGGGTGCAACCCAGGATGTGTTCTTAGATCTTGAGGGAGGACTTGAATCTTCCAGGGGAAGTTACTTTTTAACCACACTGCTCATCTTTCTGGGTGCTAACAACACAAGGTAGGACTGAGGAGATAGGGCTTTCAGTCTTCATTCTGCCAGAGGCAGGCTTTGAAAGAACATCTTAACTTATTGAGATGTAAAAAAATTACCTCTACAGGTGGGAATAGCACTTCTTCCTGGTTTGGACACTGATAGTAGAACCATGAACAGCAAGAGAGGCAGTGGTCACCACAAGTAGGTTCATCTCTGCCCAGCTATGCATGGTCCTGCCTCAGAGAGGTCCTTCTGTCAAAGAAACTGCCCACTCAGATGCCCCCCCAGCATCTGCCCTAACAGCCACCCTGGCTGTGGTCAAGCCAAGGATGTGAAACTGCTACTGGGACATTTCAACCATGTCGGGACTACGCTGCCATCTTCTAAACATGGGTTGTGTCATAGACCACGAAAGGTTCAGATTTTATCCTTCAGGTTTTATGGGTGATTCCTGTATCTTTGAAGTTCTATTCCCACTGAAGATGAAGGCAAATTCCCACTGATATTAATGGGGTTAGGATGTGTCCTTGTCTCTATTTTTGCTGTTGTTTCCTTTGTTGCAGCAGACCTATTCCTTTATTAAAGCTTTTGCCTGAGGGAAAAAGAAAAGCCACATTACTAAATAAATTATGAAATATTTACATTTGTGAGGCCAACCCCTTATGCCTAGCTCCTCCTCCAATATTAAGATGACACTTTTTAATAGGCCTACAGTTTCTACGCTGCCATTATTCCTCTGTGGGATCCAAGACCAGGAGGTGACAAAACAGCAGGCCACCATGAGCCAAGTGACAGTAAGTAATATCTGGGTACAGTTGCTGATTTTGCCTCAGTGCAGTGAGAAACAGCTGCATTAGAGCAGTGGCTACTTAGTGCTGGAGACTGAAGTAGGATCAGAGATGAAACCAAAGGAAATATGGGACAGTCTGAACTATGTTTGATTTTTATGTTGAATTTATATCTTTAATAATAATCCCAAGAGCAAAGCGTTAAAGGCATCAGTTTGCTTATCACCATTTATGCTCTGTTTATGGTCTTTTGCATTCCTATTTACTTTTTTGCCTGCAGATCTCTTAGTGAATGAATGAATGAATGAATGAATGAATGAAGCTAGCTTTGGTGTCACGGTCCATAATGAGGCAATCGGCAGTTACTCTTGGGAATGTTTTGCATCTCTTGTTTTCATTGTAATATTTTATTGGCCTTAAACCTTAATTGCAGCTTCCTTCCTTAAAAAGAGATGATTTAGCATGTTCAAATATGTGTGGTTCAAACTGTTTAGCTTAGATTATTAATTTCTCCCTCCTACTTTTACATATTTCATGCTTTTGACTTTGCCTTGCCCCACCTCTCGTGTAGGTTTGGTAACGGACAGGTAGGGACTTTCTGTCTGGGTGTTGGTGGGTTTTTTTAATACTTGGCTAAATCAGTTCAGTTTATGCCTTGCTCATTTTTATTTCTCTGTGGCATAGGCTGTGGAGGCTGTGTCTATAAAATGGGCAAATGTTAAGTAACTATCATAGCAAATGAAACACCTTGTTAACTGGGTTTCTGCAGTTAACTCCTGAGGGTTCTCTGTCAGCAGGCTCAGGGTCTCTGACATCCCTGGTGTCACCCACCCTAATGTTTCTTCTGCTCTTCCCTTGCTTTTTCTCTCTTACCTTCAGTTGTCTTGTTCTCCCTTCTGAGTTTTCTTCTCTGTTTCTCTTGAAAGGTCTTTGCTCCCATTCGTCAGGTTCTTCACATCTCTGGGCAGTAGAGAAGAGGGCAGGTCAGTGGATGGCTGGGAACAGAACTGGGGTAGTTGTCCCTATTTGTGGTGCAGAGTTTCTTCCAATGTCCCATGTAAAACTGTTAAAAATCTGTTCCCTCATTCTCACCTTAACTTTCATGAAGAAATATTTTGGGCAGTAAGAAAGCGAGAGAGGAAAAGATGCAGATTTGCTTTGCACTGTACAAGAATTGGAGCAGCTTTCAGACCAGGGAAGGGATCAGTCTCTGAAACATGTGCTGAGATGGGCATTTTTAATCCTGAACACGCCGTGGTGGGCAGTGGTGCTGAGCATACGCATCCTGTGCAAAAATACATTTTTAAGACTGTGCTACATCAGGAGAAATAGTGACTTCTGGCTGGCAGAATTTTAGCCCAGAAAGGAAACCTGAAAAAGGACAGACACAAAGAAGCCTTGGAGCTTACTGCTCTCACACTTCAGAAAGTCAGAGTGGGGAGCCAAAACACTTGGTGATGAGGCTCTTAGTGAGCTTTTGGCCAGCTCCAGAATGTCACGGGGAAACGTGTCCTGCTGCAATGTGACACACTTATTCTCAGGCATTAATGCCTGTGAAGACAGATTTTTTGCATTATTGCATTGTGAAGCACAAGTGTGCAGCTACCTTACATGCAAAACTTCTATGATTAATAAATTAGGTAACACTAGTACAAGTGTACAGCAGTGAACCACTGCAGCACTCGACAGCACTCTGGCAGGCAACATTAAATACGATGCTTGCTCCTGTAAAGCTTGGAATAGCCGAGTATCAGTTTGCAGTTCCCAAGCTGCAAAGTGATCAAAGGAGTGGAAGAGTGTTCCTGATTTTTATCCCTCTCACAGGAGAATCAGAACAGTCACCCGGTATCTTCTGCCGAGATGTCAAACTCCCTCAACTGAAAAACATAAAACCAAGAGGATTTGCTTAAATCACTTGAGTAAAAGTGTAACATGGGTGTTTATAAAAAGACCTAATGCTTTGTATTTAACAGTTTGATTAAAGTGAACATACCAACTAGTCATGGAATAGCACAATCTTAATACTGGGATAAATCGCTAAAGATAACAATGGGATAAATCATAAAGATAAGCATACAATTGACTTGCATTAAAAATTATCTTGTTATGAGCTAAGTCCTGTCTGAAGCCACACTCTGAAAGTGCTAGAAGTGATTTCTGAGTTTGTATGCATCTTCTTTTGCTGCCTTCATACCAAATTCATAAGGATTGTGAGAAAATTCAGCAGATTAAGCCTTTAATCTCCTATCTCCAGTCTAAATAGAAAAGTGTCAGATAAGGCTAAGCCACTTGGGGCACCAGGGTATCCAGAAAGCGCTGATACTGATATTGCAGGCTCTCTGCCGTGTACTCTGAACAACTTATTCCTTACTACGAGGTTGTTTTTCCCACACGTCGCCCAACACACTTCTGCTCATCTCTCTTCCGTTTTTAAACTCGCATCTTTTGAAGAAACCCCTTGTGAAATGAGAGAGGTGTGTCATATTCTTGCATCACATTCTGAGCACAGTTAGGCAGTGGCTTACACCAAGCCTTTAGAAGACACTGCCAGCACCACTTCGTCTCCTGAACATTTTACCCAGGGCATAGGCAGCTTCCACGTTCTGAAGCAATTACTATACTAAGTACCCAGTGATGTATCTTTCCCAGAAACTGAAAATAAAGGTATAAAAGAGATCCACACAATAATTTATGGGCGTTAGCTTATGGGTGGAAGTTTCTCTGAGGATAATTATGTGTCTATGCTAATAACGCCAACGATTCTTTGATACATTAAAACAAATTCTCACAATGATGTTCTTGAGACTTTCATTACTGTCAGGAGTGAGGAGTGCATTTGCTTGAACGGAAGAGAGGGATGTGGGAGGCCCATACGCCTTCACAAGAATAGCCCTTCTTCCTCGACACCGCCGGCAGGCTGGAGAAGCCCTGCTTGGCTCAGGCGCTTAGATATATGTCCTGGCAACGTTCTGTTTGGAGAGCAGAAAACCACACCAAGTGTGCTGGGAGGGGACCAGCACATGCAGTTTGCTGGAGGTCAAAACCTCCTGGGTTTCACAGGAATTTTGCACTTTTAAAGAGTGCAAGGTGCACGCTGTGAGGTGGACTCTGCTGCGGCTCAGAAATATACCTGCCAAGTTCTGTAGGAAGTTCCAGTGCTGGGCTGAGTTAGCTTGTCCTGGAGAAGAGAAGGTTCCCAGCTCAGTCAGGGAAATTTCTCCCACAGCTTCCCTTGAGCTGCCGGCAGACAGCTGGCACGGAGCCCCAGGTGCCCTTGAGAAATTCTCCAATACATTGCTCATCTCTCCCACCATGAGAGCTCGGTATATTTGCAGTCATCATGGAGACACCCAAAACAATCCCTCCCTAAGGGTTGCTCTCTGACGGGGGCTCAGGCTGCCTGTGCCCACTTTCCAGGACTGTAACTGCCCAGCTGCGATTAAACTTCGTGCCTTTGAAATGTTATTTATTTATTTATTTGCCTTTTTTCTTTACTGGTGCTAAAGTCTAATCCTTTCACCTGTGCAAAACTGCACTCTTCCAACACAGCAAACCCTAACAATCCACAATTACCAGTGTTACAGAAGAAGCATCCTCAGGGATACAGGGGTTTGCAGAAAAATCATCAGGGTTTGTTTTGGAGCAGTGACAGGGTGAGAGAGCTCTGCCCTTGCTCTGGTTGGCGGTGGTGAGGGTAGGGTACATCCTGCCGGGTGAGTGAGCGGCAGGCCTGTATTCTGAGAGGTTGTATTTGCATTTCCTGCCCTCCGTGAGCTTGTCAGGCGTGCTGGGACCAAGTCTTGGCTTGTGGAAATATTACAAGCCAGTTTATACCAAACAATGATCCTACTGTTGTGTTTGTAACAAACTTGGCTGCAGTACAGTAATGTTTAGTGGATTAATAACGTCTGCTTTTGGCCTCTCCTACTCCCTCGGCAAACAATTTTCATGTATAATAAATGTTCTCATTTAGTGTAACTAGAACAGAGCCCAAGGGTCAGAATAGCCATACCTGCATGCTGAGAAGAGACTCTGTCCTTCCAGAAGAGAGACCAGCTCTCTTCCCTCTCCATGCCAGGGTCCAAGACTTCTGCCCTTCAGCAGGACTAGTTCTGCTGGGAGTTCCCTCTGAAATCGCAGAGTGGCCAGCGCTGCACGTCCCCTTCTGTAGGGAGATCTGTCCAGTCGAGAGGGTCACTGTGAGAGCAAAGGCAGCACAGAGTCACCAGGAAAAGCAGATGTTTTTTGAGCACTCAGCATTTTGAAAAAGAACAGCACATTTTAAAATGAACAGCTCTATGACTGTATACACAAAATATGCAAAAATGAGTGTTTTGCATGAATGGTTTATCACAGGGTATGTTGTGAAGGCACATGAGGTCAAGTGAGTAGAGCAACGTCTTGCCCTTGCACAAGAAGCCCGAGAGATGCGAACCGTTTAAAAACCTGTACGGTTTTTCTTGTTGATTATCAGCCTCTTTTGGGAAACAAAGAATCTGCCCATGTTTCATAATGTGTGTAGTAGGATATGCAAATATGGAAGTTACACAATGAAAACAAATTTGAATTAAAACTGTTTACAGTCAAAAAATGAGAGAACCTGAACTGCAGCCTTTTTTTTGCTACACCACTGACTCGAGTGTGTGCACAAGCTGGCTCTTTAGGTGCTCGCGATGTTGTATGGTAAAACTGCTTCTCTCCATCTTACACTTTATTCCTCCTCAGTAACAGCTGAAATGAGGCTAACTACCTTGATACAATACATACTCCTTGTCAGGAGTTTGGTGGAGCTTTGTGACAGCTATCCATTGATCAAATAGGGAAGGATAACAATCAGCCCTTAGAGTGACGGACAGTTGACTTCTAGCCTGGGGAGCAGGACTGTGGTCACACTGCTGTGTCAGGCAGTGGATGGAGACTTTGCTACTCAACTCTGTGACCCAAATTCCGCGGCTGAGCACCTACCATGAGAAATGCAGGTGGTGTCATAGGTCCAGGTGTCTGCAGCGCCACAGCAAACCTCACTAGCAGTGTCTCCAGCGATGGGTTTCTGGCCATTCCTGTACACCGAGGTCATGCCTGTGTAGGTCTGTAAGCGAGATATAAGAATTCAGACAGCGTAGGTTGGTGGAAAGGTGGGCAAGAGACATTAATTTTATCTTGACTTACAGGAGTGATGCCCTACCATCCCACTGCTCAGCATTATCCAGTGGCAATTTTCACTGCCACAAATAGGTGTTGCTTAACCACAGCTAGTAAAATAATGAAGATATGTAAAACAATTTGACAAGCATCATCAAGGGGTGGGAAATTATTGAGCAAATTATTTATCAAAGGTTATTTGGTCATATGCAGGGGAAAAAAACCCAAGTCCTGTTTTGTACAGAATATTCAGACTATCTGCATTATTTTCACTGCTTGCCTTCAGTCAAGAAAAACTGAATATAAAATCTATTCCTGTGTAACTCTCTTCATTAAGTGGGTCAGACACATTATTTCTTCAAGAAGGTTGCACAAATGTTTTCTGAAATTGAAAAGGTTTGGTACTTTGTAGGCTTTGTTGTTTGGTTGGTTTGCAAAGGGAAGGAAACTGACACCTTCCTGTGGCTGTGGGCATTTCTGTACATCTGGTGCAGAGAATCAGTGGTGTGGACGATGGACACAGCAAACCAGAAATATTAGTGGGACAGCCAACTCTTCAGTCTGGGGCTTATATTAACAATTTTAAAAGTTACAAGTGATATGTTTGGGAACATATTAAATACAGATACACTTGAAATCTGAACCCATGAGTGAATCAGGATTTTGCCATGTATTTGCTTTTTCTTTATAGCAAGTCCATATGCAAACTTCAGGTCCCAAGCTTGAGACTGGGGCTATTGAAAATTTACAGCCGCGTTTGTTGTAGTATGAAGATGTAGGTGAAATAACATCTACCTTCAAACATTTTATTCTCTTTTCATTTTTTTTTTCCTAATTGCCTTCATTTTTCCTTTGGCAGCTGTAAAACATTGTAACTAACCACAAATAACTTTAAAGATGGGAGACTGTAAACAGACCAATTTTTATCTTAATTTATTTTGCTTATACATTTTTTGGACATGTTTAATTCCTTATGAGATTGCTGTACATGAACAAAAGCACTAGAAATACTCCCAAGCTATCGGTTACAAATGATTGAAAGATCATTGTTTCTCTAAATGTTAATCATGTAAAAATTAAACCACACTGTCCACAGATCTTCTTGTCTCCCCAGTTGCATCAGCAATCAGAGATCTCCCCCAAGCTGAGCAGAAATGCTGTGACCAATCTCAATAATGCCAGGAACCCAGGTTGATGTTGGGGTACTTTTCTCTTGGGAACTGCCCAGCCCTCAGCTAACAGAGGTTTCTGTTGTTCCTCCTGTCCCATATCCAGTGTCCCTCACGAGCTCCCCGGGGGTGCCCATGCATGGTCGCTCACGGCGATGTGCTTTGGTGCAGCCTCGTGCAGCAGCATGTTGGTCCAGCACCCAGAGGGGAACAGACGTGATTTCCCTGCAAACCCCGTGCTTTTACCACTAACAAAGGTGAAGGTGCAGCACATCAGGAACTCACAGGGCCATTTTTCAGAGCAAAATAGGTTATCAGAGACATTTCCTACACTTTCTATGTATGGAGGGGCTGTGCAGCTTGGGAAGAGTCGTTCATTATATCTCTGTGGAAGCACCAGCGCAGCTTTCATAGTGGGTTATCAAATGCCTGAAGGCACTGTAGATGTGTTCATTCTGTGTACAGATGAACCCACCACTTCTCCAGGCTTGCTCAGCAGCACGGTTTAAGTCTCCAATGCAGGTCCACTGATCTTTGTATTCCCTTGAAACAGCCCATTTGGAATGATCGTTAATGGAATAAAAGGTGGAATTCAGTGGTGTCCCTATCAGGTTTATGTTGTAGACGTGGTAGTCGAGAGAGCAGTTTGAGGGAAGTTTTTGGCCAGAGTGCTGCCAGGATTCAGCCAACAAATCAGTCTTCAGCTCCTGAGCCATCCAGGCCACATAGATATCTGTGGAATAACACAGGATGGGGAAATTAGGTTTTTGTTTCCTTCATTTCAGAAAGAACTGGAAAGTATCACCTAAACCAGGCTCCTTTTGCTCTAATGTATAAGTAAGGCAGAGGGGATTTTGTCCCCACCACTTATTTTGCCTCTTGTTTCAGAATTCATTCCCACATTTCCTTCTGTTATGAACAATTGGCAGGGGAAAAAGGAAAGGAAAGAGAATTTCAAGCCTTTCTCGTAATACACACAAGAAAAGCCAGATAATTCAACTTCCATTTTTGTTCTTTGTTGCTACTGTTTAACAACAGGAAATAACTGAAAATCCCATGGTCAAATACCTTATTAAGGCATTTGAAGAACCAAATTTTTGCTTTGTGGGGCTGAGAAAACATTGTGATGAGATGGCATTTGCTCTGTTACATTTATTTCTAAGGTTGAACTTCTTTTTCCCCTCAAAGAAAATACTAATTGTCAAAGAATATAGTGATTGCTTATTTCTTGCTTGAGAACATGACAGGTAAAGCAACAGTTTCTCTTACCATCTATGAACAAGTGTGACTTTGCAAAGTGCAGAAAGGCTTCCCCGTGAGCTGACTGGAGCTTGGAGAGGTGGTGCAAGGGCACCGAGGGCAGCCTGGACCCTGCACAGAGCTTCTGCAGGTTTGAGAGGTCCGCTTGGAAGATGTTAGGGATGGAGCAGCTGTAGATTCCTGGATTATAACTCAGCATCTGGTGGTCTGAGAAAAACCCAAAGAAGCAAAGGCATGAAGAATGAAAATGGGTCAAGGCGAAGCAATCGAGAGTACAGTTCTGCCTCGGAAAGGAACCCTAAATCCTCCTTAATCTTCAGAGCCTATCTCCTGGAGGAGTTTAGTATCAAAGTACCTTATTTTAGCAGTGAAAACCATGTTTAATTGCTTTGTTTTCCAGCGGGCCTTGTAGCACATAAACTGCCTGGGAGGGACCACTCAGGTTGTCCCATTTACCCCTCAGTGTTCCTAGCAGAACTGGTAACCGGTGGTCCCCGGCCCACTGCCGCTTCCGCCCATGCTCGTTGTCAGGTCTACCAGCAGCCACATCATCCTCGGATGGCATGTGTGAGTCCAAGCCTGTCCATATTTACAGGACTAGTGTCCAGTTACGTTTTCCAAGCCAAATGCAAACAGAAGAGATGCCAAAGGGGTTTAGGGAGAACAGAGCTTGACTTTCAGCATCTGGATTAAATTTGCAAAAGAAATTTACTTTCCTGTACAGTGTGCATCTGAACTCTGTGAGTCCTTGCCATGGATATTGTAAAGAGCTGTGGAACAAACATGCTCATTAGATGAGTTCATGGAAGACCAGTTCATCAGGAACTTTCCAGTCTTTCCAGCTCAGGAAATCCCTGAACCACAGGTTACCAGAAGCTGGTAGGAAGGAGCAGGAAAAGCATTAGTATATGAATCTCATTTTCTTGTCCTCTTTCCCTAAACATATGCATTAATGTGCTTCCACAAACAGGAACCTGGGTTAGATAGCTCTGGGATGCAGCCAGCCTGGCCATTTGCACAGCATATCTGTTTCATTAGTGTCACCTGAGGTTTGAAACTGAGAAAAGAGTGAAAAACTGTGAAAAGTGCTAAGGAACTTTCCAGCATGACTTCCTGTAACACCTTTTGATCACTGCCACGTTGTTCTGAAGCTTATGGGTATAGATTTGGGGGTGTGTGTATTTTTAGTATTGGTATTTTGTGTGGCAAAAAGTACCTGGAGAAATTCTGGGTGATACTTTTTCCATCATTCATATTTCTGACAAATCAAGGCCCAAGCACTGGTTGCCTTACAGTTTTAGAGCTGTAGAGGATTTCAGCTGAATGAGCTATTACTCTTAACAATTATTAATCATCCTAATTTATATTTCCAAAGCATTTTGTGTGCATAGACCAAGTTTACCCTTGATATGAACTTGTGACTATTCTTATCCCAGTAGTCCCCATGGGGAGATGGACACAGAGGAAAGAGGTGAATTTCCCACATTTACACAGGAAACTGTTGGATAAACATCACTGAAGCCAACAATGCTGTTTCCAGGCCCCACTTGGTTTCCTCTCTGACAACGAAGGGCAAGAACAAGCAATTTTTGAGGCAAAGCCTCAAGGAAAGCAGTCAGAGAGGAGTGGTGGGGCAAGGGCTTTCTTAGGGAGAAGCTTTCCATACCTATTTCTGTGAACTGGTCATATTTGAAGGTTATACAGATGGCTGTCTGTCCAAAGGACTCCCCAGTAGCTGGATACTCATAACCATCCTCAGGGATGGGAGGGAACAGGGGCACACTGTGAATCACCCAGAAACCTTGCGATTTGTCCATGAGCAGAAACCCTGTCCAAAACAAAGATAATAGTTATTGCAAGTGAATTAAGGAGGAAAAAAAAACCATGAGATGACAGAGCTGTGTCCTGCTTTGGATTTGGGTTAATGACTACAGCACTAGAGTAGATTAGTGGAGACACTGATATTGCAATAAAGTTGCATTAATTCTCTTCTGCACAGCCTAACTCAAACTGTCCCTGTGTCTCTTTTGAAAAAAGCCCAGGACATATGGCCTGTAGTCCCTGAAAGGAGCTGCATGAGTTTCAACTCTTGAAAACCAAGAGACCATAAGCCCTAAGAGTTCTTCAACATGTCACAGACATAGCAAAGCCAAAACAGAGCCTGCAGCATATGTAACTATACAACAAGCCATGCATCATGCAAATCATATTTCTAGCTTTGCTTTAGGCAGGAATTTCAGATATGCAGATAGACAAACAGATGAGTTGATGCTATCCACAACCTTAGAAAGGAGAGGATAGTAGCTTGGGACTTTCCCTGTACCTTTGGTATGTCCTCTTTTCCACCCATTGGAGTGTGATTCAGGGACCTCATCGTTGTATATCGCGTATGCGATGCTGTTCCTCTGCAGGAAAACACACATTTCTGAAACAGAATATTCAGTCATCTAAGGAAACATCTTCTGCTGGGAACAGAACGAGAAGTTCAGGGCTTCTCTGTGTGAACATCATGAGCCTAAACCTTCTCCCAGTTCAGCTGACACTGGCTCTGCAGAAGTTACAGTAAAACAAACCTGAAGACTCAGCATTAGGGTCCTGGTTAATGTGAAGTGGAAGTTCTCTCAGCGATTGCAGAGGACCCTCCCACAAGAGGTCAAATACGCTCACTAGGACAACTAACATGGGTTTATTGGGCTTGCAAACAAGTTCCCCCCTCTTTTTTTTTTGTGCCTCTGTCTGATTTAGCAACCAGCTCTGGTGAAAATGTTTGCTGAGGATGAACATACATGAGGAGTGTTCCTATGAAGGACAAGCAATTAATGCTTTTTAACAAAGTATTTGCATGTGGCCACACCTTATTGCCCTTGAACAGAGAACTTCAAAGGAGTATGGGACATGTTTGAGTTTGTAAGCAATTACAGTGAGACCTGGGATAGGACAGCTGACCAGATTGCCAATAGTTGACTGAATTCTGGGAATCTCTTCTACATATAAATTAATGACACCCTACCACTAACCCACAGCAGAAATGCAAAGACACACCCAGACTCCAAGAATATTATGTAGATGGTTAAAAACATAGGCAGATCTTGTGGTGTGTTATAATAGCTTCACACAAATATAAGTGAGGTATAAGACTGCAGAGGGAAAAGGTAAAAAAAAAAAAAAAGCCTAGCAAGCAGCATATCACTGCTGAAGCAGCCACAGCGATTTCAGGGAGGAGACCAGACCAGACCAGATCTGATCTGAGACAGAGCATGAAACACATGCACATGGAAGGGCTCAGGATGAGCATCTGTAACAGTCACCACCAGCCCAGGATGGAGTTGGTCATAGCTTCAGATGTTGCTCAGCACGACTTGGAGGGGAGAAGCCAAAGGGATTGTGCACCAATGCTCACTTTTCTGATGGGCAATACTGTCGGTGTGTGAAAGGCTTGACTAGAAATTAGAAGTTTGAGGATAATTTCTGATTGCGGCCAAACCCACAAATAATCTTCCCGGCTGTCAAGACGCTCCCTTTTCCCTCTGACGTGTTTTAGTTAGTAGATCTAGTCAGTCAGGTCCACCATACCTCTACATGCTCATTTTGGCTGGTTTCATTTCATTTGCATGTAATATCAAGTAAGTGTACTAACAAAACGATAATTAAATGTCACTTGCCTCAGATTCATAGGTCTCATAGAGTTGCCTCAGTGTTTGTCCCAGAGCTCCCTGTGTCATATTGATGAGGTACTTGCTGAGCTGCCACTGTGGAGCCAGGGCATCCATGTACATGTATTCCAGCCCCACCATGGGAATCTCTCCTTTGGCATGTTTCGGCAACTTGTAAAGAACAAACCTGCAACAGTGAAGAGCAGTTGGCTTTTTACAGCCATCCTGTTTGAACGTGTAAATCAGCATCTGCTTCCCACCGGAGGATTTAGGAGAAGGGTGACTGTTCTGCTCCTTAGCTTGCAAGGGCGGCTAATGTGGCACCAGACTTGTTGCTGCAGCCAGACTGCTGTTGGCAGCCTGGAAGAACTGGAAGTAGCCCTGGTCTGGAGTCCCAGCCAGCCACCAAATCCCTATTGCTCTTGGTTCTGGTAGAGAACTTCTGGTCCCAAACACAGGCCAACATTATCATGGTCAACCTGGACTTCTGTTACCAGTGCAACTAGAAGAATGCATAATGTTATAATTTGCTATGGTGACACCACAAAATAAGCGTAAAGCCGTGTGATAATGTTCCCATCATACTTAACAGACTCACACTCCGCTGAACAGTTGCAGACCAGGAATTTGCAAACCATTAGCCAGAAACACAAATCTTTTCTAAATCGTAGTCGATATTGTCAGTAAATGTGTCAATTCATATTAATGTCCCTGGCAGAGCAAACAGGTTTTCCCAGTGCACGAGTCCATGGGATTAATTGTAATACAATTAATCAAGCCACTTTATTTGAGTGCTGTACCTGAGTAATTTATTTACATCAACAATAAGAACCCAGTGGCTTATTTTCAATCCTATACTATTTAACATAAATGCAGCCCAACTGTGCTTAACCCTTCAAGCATATCAGTGGGAGCAAACCTTGCCCAGCTGATTTTCAGCTGCAAGTTGGTCAAACAAGGCATCTCTGCAAGAAGGGCAGAAGTGGCAGGGCAGCATTTTGCTAGAGGAACATTTAATCCATGGAAAACATACAGGTGGAAGAGAAACACACACCACTGGTGATCCTGATAATCCACCTGTGTTGACACTGAGTGATGTTCCTTAAAAACCTTGTTGCTGATGACAGATCCCAGAGAAGTGATTGACATAGCAGGGCTGGGGAGAGCTGTCCCTGCATGAGGAGGCAAATCTTTACTTGATCACACCTTTACTTGAAATGAAGGTTTAGAAAAGGGAGGAGTAGCAGTAGTTACAGTAGCACAAGCTGATCCAAGAATTACTATACAAAGCCCTTCCAGACTACTTTGGAAGATTTATGGCCTGCTCACAGCCGTGTGCCTGACAAGCCCGCGTTAGCAGGGATGCTTACGGAAACGCCAGTAGTTGAGCTATCGGTGAACTGCTTGCGATTCCCAGTGGATACGTGCTTTGGCCCTTGCAGAAAGCCAGCTGGGCGTATTAGCAATTAAAGTCGTATAAAATTCTTCCCTGCTATTTGTGCATGGGAAATTTCCCAAGAGCTTAGGCATTTGTGGGAGCAGAAAGTTATTTTCCTGGGAACCAAGGAAAGCAAATCTGCTTATATATCCAATTAGCATTGTCACATTGTTTGCTTTTGACAGAACACAAAGGCAATGCAAATAATTACATCCTTGCTTCTTAATCACATCTTTACTTCTTCCTCCCTTTCCCCCCAAAACCCCCCAAAACAACCAACCAAACCCAACCTAAACAATGTGCACCCATGGCTTCTGTCCTTGACTTAACACTTCTCAGAAAGCAGAGTTTGGGCTTTTACTTGCATGAAAACCTTCCCAGAGAATACACTGCCCTTGGTTGGATAAAGGAAGAACTCTGCCCTCCCCAAAGAGCTGGTCCGACAGCCGCTTGCCCTGGCGCCACGAGGATGGCAGGACCAGCTCCCGAGTGGAATGAAAACACAGGGCAGATTGTTGCCAGCCAGCCCAGGCGCTGCGTGGGGGTAGGACCTGCGGGCACAGGTAGGATCATCTCAGATGCGGCAAGTGATTCCTCCGGTTTAGTGGCAAACCACTAAAAGGTGCACAAATACTAATGCTGACTAATCATGGACTGTCAGAGGATGAAGCCAGTGAGCAGTGGGAACTTGCACAGAGCCCATGCTAACCGAGTACAAAACCTGCAGAGCTGTGTTTGTTTGAAAGGGCATCGCATCGACAGATTTGGTTAGGAGGAAGCTTTTCTCAGCAGTTTCAGTTCTGCTTCTCCCATCAGCGTCATAGCAAACAAATGCAGATTCAAGCAAAAGTTGACTATTGTCAATAAACTAGGATGACCCCTGCAGAAAGGCAAGGTACTCATTTATTTGATCATGGCATGTTGGAAAGGAACCCCTCCCCGTGTCCTTTCTGATAAACTTGGCAGAAGAGAATGTGGTTTTACTGGTACAGACCCCCCTGTTCCCACCTGGAATGGGTTCACTTACTCCTAACCACAGCTTTCACAGAATTTCTTAGAGAATTTGGATACAAAAATTGTGTTCATTTAAGAAATGGATGGAAAATGTTTGTTTGGTTTGTGTTTTTGTTTGTTTTGGTTTCAGTCTGGAGTTTTTTTAGCTTTAGCATAGAAAGGCTCATTCTGCAAGGAATAATTGTGGTTTGCAGACAAATAAGACTCCTTGTACCTTTAAGGGGTTGGGCAGCAGTATCAACTAAGTCTGATTCCTGAAAAAAATCATGTTATCCAGACAGACCTTGGTAAGGGTGACAAGTCCCGGGGAAGGACCAGACCCTCATATGCTTGATGTTATGGCAATATAAAGTAAAGCCGGCTTTACGCTGCTGCTTGAGCAGCCTACCTGTGATGTGAGGAGCTGCTGCCATCCCTGCAGTTAGCTCTGTGTGCAGGAGAAGGGGCGTGCGAGAACAGCGCCTACTTCTTTGTCACTTGTAACCAAACTAATCATTGTGCCGTGAGAAAGACACTTTTCTTTTTTAAATTGGTTGCTATTTGTCTCTGAGACGCTTCTGTGCTCTTGTTTCACATTTTAAACCTGGGTTGAATATTATGTCATTATACTTCACGTCTTTCATCTTCAAAGTGCATTAATCCAATTAATCACTTAATACTCAAACCCAGGCTCTCTCCTGACAGCAGGTTGGTACAGCATCTGTAAGGCATCAGCAGCTCCAGCAGTGGGGAACAACCTCTGCTGCCCTGTCCCAAGCCACAGACGGTGCTTTTCCATGCTGATGTCCCTGCCCCCACCCCGCCCTGGGTGACAGCGCAAGGGCACATGTCCCACCAGGAGTGATGGGAGCACGAGGAGAGGGACAGACGTTTCCCCCGCTCAGCTTAGCACCCTCCACCAGCTGAGCCCCATGCTGGAGCCCTGGCCGGGTGCCCCGGTGAGCACAGCCTTGGCACCCAAACACAGGGTACGGTCCCTTTGATCATGAGACGTGAACGCTCTGTAAAACGGTGATTGCTCTGCAGTTAGTCATAACGAGTAGGGCGGCTGGGTCAGTGAGATGAAATCACATTTCAATAACCTGTCCTAGGGTTTTCTGAATGCAAAATTCAGCTACTGCTCCCAGGCAAAGAGGATTAAAACAGTGACTGCCATGCATCACTTCTCAGCGACCCACCTACTCCACGGTTAGTCTCAAGCGTTATTTACTCACCCAGAGTTTCTGCCAGCAACGCAGAAAGTGGTAGCAACTTACCAATCGACCGCCTCCCCATCTTCGTTCCTGCAGGAGATCTCAATTGCCCACAGCGGCACGGAGGAGACAAGCAGTAGCAAAGCAGGCTGACACCATGTGGGTCCCACAGGCATTTTGGCTTCTCAGCTGCACGGGGCGAGCACCAAGGAGGGTCTGAAAGGAGAAGTTGTGTTGCATTAGCTGTCAGCTGCTGCTCTATGATGCAGTAAACGCAGCCGGGGCGGCTGCCTGGGATGGCAGAGACAGCCTGGGAAGCCAGGGGACAGCCACAGACGGCAGGGCCAAGGCGCCCGGGAGCTGCTCACGATTTCCTCTAGCAACAGAATGGCAAAATGGTGGTTGTAAAGTTATGGTTTTGAAGAAACTTACCTCTGTATTTCAGGAGGTAAATTTCCTCCTTTGCGTTTTGAACATTCAGAATATTCAGGGAATTCTGCTTAAGAAAAAAAAAAGCTGCAATTACCAAACCCCTTTTTGTTTTCTGTTTAGTGCCGCATGACTAAGTATGACATTTTTACAGCTCTCTGAATAAAACTCTGTGTTCAGACAAGCCAAACAAAATCATTTCCATCTCACCACTTCTCTATCCAGGCCCTGTCGCGAGCACAGCCTTTACAGCGCTCCTACAATGAAGGTTTCTGGCAAAGTGCAGAGCTATGGGAGCTGGGGCTTCAATTGTCTGTGGGGATCGAGCCATGGGGACTGACAGCCAGAGAAAATGCCGTGGGGTCTCTGAGCCACAAGAATTTATTTACAACTAGTTTTGAAATTAGCCTGTAAATGCATTAGAATTTCTTTCAGGAACAAACACGTCTGAATCAAGCAATTTCACAACCAATAATGTTTTCAGCAATTCACACATAAAGAGCTTCCATTTATATTTCAGTGTGGAAAATACTCTTTCTCCTCCCCGTTATGCTCATATTAGAAGGTGCTGATTTACATTAAAATGTGTTGACCCCCGCTGTTGGCTACTTCAGCCTCAGGGAAAGGCTGGTGCAGTAAGCTCAGGATATGTTAGCACAGCAGTAATCCTCGCAGCCTTTGCGGTGTTTGGTCTCCTTTCTACATGCAGTAGGCTCCCCAACACCCTACCAGGTGTGTCGCACCTAACAGGCTGCCTTTGACAGAGGCAGGAGAAAACAGAATCAGGCCTAGCCCAAACAAACCCAACCACACCAGAGAGTCAGGATTTACAGGTGAGGAACGATACTTGAATTTTGCCCCAGACACACTTCTGATCCCTTCCTGGGATCTCCCGTGGGAGATCAGTGCTGTAGCACAGTTGTGAGGAAACGCTTTCAGCTCAGCGCATCGCACATGGAGCCTGACAGCAGTTGTGGAGCTGAGGCTGGTGGAGGAGGTGACAATCTGTCCCTGGTGCCAGGGACAGTCAGGAGCTGCATCTCGAGAGGTGCAGCCTGGCCTGGCAGAGCCAGGGACTGCAGAGGGCAGGGCTGTGAGTACAGGCTGTGCCTCTGGCGACTGAACACACTGCAACACGCTGCGGTGGAGGGAAGATGCCATGAAGGTTGGAATAGCCAGGACTAATGGAAAGACAACGAACGAGAGAGACTAGCTACCTGTCACTCATGTACACCACTGCCCCCCATAAAACTGGAAACTTCTGTCACAGCTGCTACAAATGTAGTGGTAGCCTGTGAAAGTGTTATTTCTTCCTGTCAGGAGCTCACAATTTATAATGGAAATATCTTCATTATCACAAGTAACCACAGAAATAAAGGCCATAAATGTTGTCTGTGTTTCATGGACTGAACATAACTCACACTTGCACTGAGCCCCTTTACAGCTGTCACGTATTTTCTCTGCAGATTAAGGATATAGAAGTCCTCAACTGCGAATATGGGAAGAACACGATCAAGTTCCTTCGCCTTCATAGGGAAGGGAAGAAGCACATTGTTAAAGAAGTGGAAGTGTGCACGCACCTCCGGCTGACTTCTGCTCAAGAGTACCTGGATGGAAACAACTCTCTTGTGATACCCACAGACACCATAAAGAATATTGTCCTTGTCTTGGCCAAAAAAAATGGGGTATTTTAAAATTTTTAACTAGCCTTGCTGTTTCTTATGGCTTCCTCTGTTAAGTGTTTGTTATACTAACTTTTTATTTTCAAAATGCATATGAAGGCTCTCTCCCCCCATCTGCCTGTCAGATCAGCAGCAAAGTCCCCTTTGATGGTTTGGGAGAAAATTTGTCCTCTCCTGTGCTTATCCTAGGACTTCTTTCTTAGTTCTCCATATGTTTTCCATAGATTTTTCCTAGATTTGTCACATAAGATACATCTTTATAAAAAAAAGAACAGACCATTCTACTGCATTATTCCTATACAGCACTTTTAAACAGAAGGTCTTGAAGTGAGACCTCTCAACTCTGCTGTGTTCTTACCTTCCTCAGCTGTATCTGTCGTATCACAATCTGTGGCACAAATTCTCTGCCTCAGTAACGAAATCCCATCTTCAGCCTGTAAAGCTTCATCAGATTATCTCTAGGGTTATTTCAGCAATGTATCCTCAAAGCGTAAGGCTTCTGTGGCAGCTCCTCTCAGTCCAAGGACTGCAGCTGGCTGCATCGCAGAATGGGAGATCTGTGATGCGACCCTGCTATCTGCAGCATATGCTGCAAGCTGATCGACCAGGCACAGCACACAAAGCCAGAAAATTTTAGCAACGTTGATCCTTCTCAAATATTTGTAATTTGTAATTTGAAAAATCTAATTTCATACATGAGGTAGATGCTTCTTTCTAACAATACTGTTTGTCTCTTAGATCGCCACTTTAGAACAATTTGCTATAGATATCTGCAAACACTTCATGACAACATTTTGCCAAGTGGCGTACGTCAAAACCTACGTTCAAGAAGTACCATGGCAACGTCTACACGAGGTATCTAACATACCAATACATTCAGTTTGTTTGTGCTGGAGCCATTTGGCACTCTCTTAGTTTGTGCCTCCAAGTGAAGGCAGCACTTCTACTCACGTGTCCGCTCTACATTGCAGAATGGCGTTCCCCACATCCACTCCTTCATATATGTTCCCGATGGGATCCGCTTTTGTGAAGCTGAGCAGTGCCGAAACGGTGAGAAAGGAATTTGCAACTTCTGTAAATATTTCTGCCGATGAGAGATGACGATGGATTTAGAGACAGCTATGGGGTTTAAAGTGCCACCCAACCACTGCAGAGGTCTAAACCAAAGAATACTTCTACAGTCTAATCTTTCAGTCCTTGATCTCTGAGTCATGGCTGCAGAACTAGCGTAGCTCGCATTTCTATGTATGTCCCAAACACGTAACGGTTACAAGAGCACATCCAGCAGAACTGCTAAATACATTGTAAAGAGATTTCATAGCCTCCTGGGAATGGCCTGCTGAGGCCATTCCCAGGCCTCAGCAGGCCATGTTTTTTAACATTATTCTGTATTCTTCAGCCTCGGCATTATCATTACCCTATGGAGAACATGCCATGAAACCCCACTGCTGTAGGGCAATTCCCTCATTCACAGCTATTTTCAAACCCTGCCTATGACTCACACCAGGAGTGTAAATTCAATCTGACTGTTGACATTTCATTTAAGCCATTTCTCAGACTGCTGGGAACTGAGCTGAGACCACTATGTTGTACCACATGGTGGGTTGAGCGGTTTTGGGTGTTAGTTTGGTATCTATTACTGCCCCAGGGTAACTCAGAACTATTCCCCATCCTACCCTCTCTCCGGGTTTTCCTAACGTGTCAGGATAAGGGCCACTAGCAAGACCAGTTTCACCTGCAGACAGGACATGAGTCCCAAAAGCTGTTTGAGCTTTGCCCTGTGTTCCTGCTGAAAGGGAAGAGAGAGCTCATGTAAGTCTCTCTTGGCCTGATTGTTGTTAATGTTCCTACTGCATCATTTTGGGTGCAGTTCAGTGCTCAATAGCACTGAATTAAAAAAAAAA
>VXBZ01008518.1:966033-991015 GCA_013399135.1 Heliornis fulica
AGAAGAGTTTATGCTTTTTTGAAAGGCTGCTGCTCTTAATGTACAGACTGAATTCAGTTTTTTCATCACCTTGAAAATTCAGTACAAAATTCTGCAATTTCAGGTCCTGCATAAACAAAAAGTCTTTAAGATTTACTGAAGAACCTGCCTTTCCTTCTTAGCCTTCCCTTCATGTAACCCTTTAGCTGTTTCTTTAGGATTCCCTGCTTAGGTGAACAATAACCAAAGAGAAGAGTTTCAAATCCCTTTTATTTTTCTTGTAAGAGAACCTTCTCTATCTTTAGCATCCACCTATGCACCTATCAGCCAGACACAGAAATTTATTTTGCAGTTAATCCTATCTTTTAACACTTTTCTCATCATTAACAGAAACCTAGTGAGGCTTAATAGAATTATAGGCTTATTTTTTGCCATTATATCAGCTGGTAAATGGGCTCAGAGCTTTTTTGGAACCTGAAATCATCATAAGTAACTTACCAGAGTCGACATTTGACAGCTGAAAAGGCAGCACAAGCTCAAAACATAGGGCCAGGACAGCACAAGCTGTGCCCTTCCAAACACACCTTGCCCAGGTGTTCTGTACTCCGGTATGAATTTCGGGTCGGTTGCTCCACAGCCAGCCAGACTTTCAGTAAATCATTCATTGCAGGAGCTCTTTCAAACAAGGCTATGTGTTTGAGTCCCAGAAAAATATATCTCCAGGTTCACTGATAGGATCTGTGCTACATTAACACCTGTGTATTACAATCTTGTACCCAAGCAATGAGTTCATCAAGATCTGAACAATCCCCAGAACAGCCTGTCTGAGGACAGTCCCTTTAAATTTCTGTAAAGCTTTAGTAAGTAACAGAGGGATGTAGCCAAACTTACAGATATACCTCCTTGGAATCATTCAAAACCAACAATGAATGTAAAGAAGAAATTGATAAAATGCAGTTTGGATAATTTCCAGTGACAGAGTAGTTTAAAAACATGAACCACTGAACAATCATGTCATTTCTAAGTGTCTATCATGGCATTTAGGAATGTCCATCACAGTGGAATTCTTTCTGATACAAATTCCTTCAAAGATGGTTCAAAAACAGTCTGTCAGCATTCCCAGTCTGAGGCAGGTTTACTGTGTGCCAGAGGTATTCCAGGATTAATTTTGAACTAGCTAGTGTGGGCACAGAAAGCAGCACAGAAACAGCAGCTTGGGCTTCAGCCACTACCTGTAAGGGCTCTGAATACACCTGCATGCCATAAAGTTATTTTGCTGTGAATCTGCTGTTTTGGCAGCTCTGGTCAGTGAACTTTTTGGTTACAAGTTTAGTGTGCTCCAAATGACTAGTCTTTAGAAGATGATAATCCACCCATGCAGCAGCGATCTACAAGAGCACATTTTATAAATAGTGGCTAAGAGCAAAGCTGCTGCCAGTCTGAACCCGTGGGTGGTATCTGTGTCGGTGCCAGTTCCTGCTAATTACCTGAACTGCAGGGATTTGCATTGGCTGCTCGCCTCCTGCTCTCACAGATGCAAAACTCACATCAGGATGGGTAGGTAAAGCAAATTTCTGACTGAGAATAGTCTGTGTTGTTAGAAAAGACTCACCACGCCTCTCTGGTACACTGTGGCACTAGTAGCCTATTAATTTACCTTTAGAGCAATTAGCAGTTCCTGAACTGACATCAGTGGGAACCAACCCAATGCACATCTCAGCTCCAGGGAGGTGAGATAAAGAGTGTCCTCAGCAATCCTTGACTGCAGGTCAGTAGATGTGATTCTCTGTTTTCTAGGCTGAACTCTGATTTCAGGAATTTCTGTCTTCTTTCTTACATTTCTGCTAACATCAGTGTGCCCAAAATAATATTTAGAACTGGCTAGGCATGCAAGAGAAAGCTATGAGCGTGTGCTGGAGAGCCCACTTCAAGGCTCGGGAGCAGTCACTGTAGGTATGCACCCAGGGGTTTCTGCCTCTCAGCCTGAAAGGAGCTCATGTTGTCTGGTGGTTTTGGAACACAGGTCCTCTGGTTATTTTTGCTGGAATTAAAGATCTGAAGCTGATGAAGACAACACAGTCTGGATTTGAAGGCTTCTATAAGAATGAACACACCACGCTTCCTGAGAGGCACGACAGGATTTTATGTGGAGAGCTCTTCTGCAAATGGTCATATGGCGAATGCAAGGATTTTGACTTCGACTGCATATGGTATACAGCAAATCAAATAACATTTATTACCCACACTACGATCCCAGAGTCTCTCTACTTCATAGAGCAGGCGTAAGGGCCAGATCTGCACTTGCTGAGCTCCAGCTGCTCCACAGACCCATTGTGGCGCTGGTGCTGAGCACTTGTGCCCAGACAGCCCTTGGCTGAGGGGCAGGGAGGTGTGCCTTGGGGGCGCAGTGCTCGATGACAGGCAGTATTTAAATGGGCAGGTCAGTGTCCAGCACAAAAGTCTTCAGGAGTCTAAATCTAACCAATTTAATCTGATTCATTAAATACTTTTAGCAATACCTATTTCTGAATTATAGAGCTGGGGAGGGGGGATTTGGGGGTGATGGGACAAACAAATTGTTCTTCCATAAAACCTCATGGCTTTGTATTTGTCAGAAAAGACAGAGAAATAATGAAAAAAAGACAAAACAAAAATAAATCCACAGCAAAGCATTGTGGATCTAGATAGAGACAGCCGATTCAAGATTTTATACGAACCTGTGTTACCTCTAGGAACAAAATCCGTGAGTGTATCCTTGAAGCCTTTTCTGGGCCACCCGACTGTGGGGAATATTCACCCTCTTACCAGAAAACTGTCAACAGTATCCAGATGCTCATCCTCTCCAAAGTGTCACAGGTATCTTCCTTCCTTCTGCTGATGTTTAACTTAAACAGTAGTGAATGTTAATCAGACCACTGAGAAGACACAAATGAGCCTATTATTTCCTCCAGAAGTTCTAAGTAAGACTGGAAACTGTTTTGTGGCACAGCTGGATGGTCTGAAAAAAGTATGAACACACTGAGAAGCCCATGTGCTGCTCCCCAGCTGTGAACACAATGGGGAGAATATAATGCAGTGCTGGCAGGACATGAGTAAAAAGTGAAAGGGGTGCTGCAACATTGCCTACATGTATAACAGATTGCATTTGATCGACTGTGCATATGAGAAGGCAGGGGTGTTGCACTGCTTTCTTTTACAGTGAGCAAAAAGGCTGCCAGGCTGCTGGCTGAAATGGTGCCCTAATTCATTGTCTCATCTGGCTTTGTGGTTTCAGGTACAGGTTATTGAAGTCGTCTTGAACAACACTTTTTATAATGTCTTAGACATGAAGAATCTAGGCTTGACCAACGACAAAGAAGTAAGTAAATGCTCCAGCGCCACTTGCTTGGACTTTTTTTTTTCCTAAAACCACTCAGCCCTAAAGAATAGCAGCAGTTCTGCATGGAATAGAGCTAAAGGGAGCAGACTTTCTCCCCCAGCTCCAGAGAAATCTCCACCTTAGCTCTAAGAGAGATTCGCACTTATTACAGGAGGAGAGTTGCCACCTTGTGTTGTTGGTAAAAACTGAAGGAGCACAGTGGGATGCTCTGGAGATCAAAGGGATCTCTTATGGAGACCACCTCTGAAAAATCATTCCTGTTTTCTTGAAAGAATTTGACCTTTGGTTATAATGTTAACCTGTGCAATTTTAACCAATCAGAACACATCATGGCATCCTTTCACAGAGCCAGGCAAGGGGAAAGCCTAGCCAGCTGCGGCTCCCTTCTGCTCCGTTGGCAGCACCACTGAGGCCAGGGGCATCCTTGGTGCAATGAGGTTACAAGTAGGTTAGATACACCACAGGCTGGCTCTAGGGGACAGAAGACCAGCACCCTAAGGAAGACATGAAGGGATGTTTCTGTAGCCATTCTGAGCCAAAGCAGAGTGGTCCAATGGTGGACGGGGCATAAGCCTGGGATCAGGCAGAGGGTGAGAGATAGAAGCAGTACTTGCTCCTCCCTCCACAGCTGCTGTAGCTGACAGCCAAGTCCAGCAGGAAGTCTATTCTGGTATCCTCACTTGAGAGAGAAACAGAGTTTTTCCATTCTCCATGAATAGTCTGCTTATAGTCTAGTCTCCCTCTCTAAGCCCTGTGACTGCTGCCACACTATCCCACCCTTGTCCTCTTTCAGGTGGACGTTACAAATCCACTTTTGCTTGAGGCAGCAGCAACATCTGCCACTAATGTTTGCAAGAGAAGGAAAGGGCTGGGACATGATTGTTTGAGGAGGTGAAGAGCTGCAGTTTCTGCTGTGATGGTGGTGGTATCAGAAATGACCTCTGTGTTTGTGCTCATCCCCCTCAGGTTCTGATTCCAGTGGAGACTCCCTACGGCTCCTGCGCCTGCACACTTGGCAGGAAGAAGTTCCTAGAAGCACAAGGCCATGTGCTAAAAGACGAGAGGCAGTTTGGACTGGCAGCTGCCCAGGGAAACTAAACCTCTTGGCTGCACTCACACCTTCCTGATAAACTTAACAGTATGGCTTTCCTATCAACGTATACTCCTTACCGGCCTCTTCCACTGCTGGCTACTTTTCCCTCTGTAAACTCCTGAGGTTGGGATTTCTGAAGGACCCTCAGGAATTCACAAATCAAAGTCAGTCCCTGAATCTCACTGTGATTTGCAGATTGAAATCTCCTACACTCTTGTGAAAATCCCAGCAAGAAACATTATAGTCAATTAATTTTTAAACCAGCTATTCCCAGACCTCATAATGAAACAATTAATTCGATGATGTCACATGTGTTTGACATGTAAAATCAGCCATATTCTATTAATGTTCCTTCAGTAAAATGAATATACAGGCACAAGACCAGATATTTCATTGATGTCACCTGTCATGATCCCTTGATGCCACACTGGTCTACAGTGCTGAGGTTCTGACCCAGTAACTGAACAAGGAAGCAGCCAGACACTGAATTGTTAAGGAAATTAAAAAAGCAAAAAAAAAGTACCCTTCCTATCTCCTTTGCGGTGTGAGTAGTTAGGTGTTGACTAATATCTCTGCATGTATTCTAACAGCATAGCTGCTGCTGCTACCCATCAGGCTATACAGTTACTATATAATTACTTTTATACTAACCGCTGAGGTGTTTAAGGTTTTGGGCTATCTCTGTAAGTTTAATTAAATAGTTCTCTTTAATAATCTCGTCATGACTTCTGAGCAGGCAGGAGTCAACCTGGGTAATCCTATTACTTTTGGGAGTGGTAAGAAGCATGCTAGACAGACCAACAACGCAGATCTGCCTTTAGTGACCCCAGGTGATAGCTTTGAGTGGAGGAATAAAACCATATAGCCACCAATTTTTGTCTCACAAACTGCAGCTGCCATATTTGCAACAAAAATCCAGCTCAGCTTCTGACAGCTTCTAGCTGCTGCTCTCCTCTTCTCTGAGCATCCTTTTCACAGACTACATGTGCCAGAGTGCAAATCCAATGGGAAGTGCCCAAAGTTACTTCTGACAACCGCAATCCAGTTGCCCTTGTGCCTTCTCAGTTTGGCAGACCTGCAGCGCTTCTCTGAGCACAATCACTAAATTCTTAGGCACAGAAAACGAGGGTCACATCTGGCACCGTGTGACATTCTGAGGTGCTTTGTAAGGAACTTGCCTTGGTGAGCGGGACATAACAGATGAAAAGGGAAGACACCATTCACAAGCCTGAGATACCTCCGGGAAAACACAGGACAAATGACACCACAGAGAAGCTATTCCAGATATACTGTTCTCTGGCCACTGGCCAATTCCCAAAGTTTTACTGACATCACTTTCAGCTTTTGCCACGGTTCTTTCTTACCTTGTTAGATTGCATTGTGTTGTGCTCCTGGGTTTACATCTTGCTATTATTTCTGCTATTTCTTGGTGCTTATAATTTATTAATGTATCTTTTAAGGGCAAATAAAGAGCAACATCAAAAAACAAACTAGTATTTGAATATTTACCAAATAAGAAATGAAAGCCTTTACTACTTAATAAATGCAAACACTGTAAGTAAAAGAAGTACATTTTAGTTCAGCCAATTTTACCTCAAAAAGTGACCAGTCTTGTTCCAAATGTCAGTTCGCTAACAAGAGATGGAAAAAAATATATTAAAAAGGATCTTACCAAACACTTAATCATTTACCTGTTCCTAAACAAGGCAGATCTTCACAACTCGCTTCCTCTCTACCTTAAAAGAAATATATTGCATCAGGCAGAAGGTTTCCTCCCTTACTATTTGTGCTTCACTTGTGGGCTTGTAAGGTAGCAGCGGACTAACCTATATGGCAGAATGAGGACACAAAGCTGCAAGCAGTTGTTTATTTAGACTTTCCCGTGGCTACAAGCACACATGTACAGTCCTGCAATGTAGTTTCTATAAAACTCCAGAGACATGCAGGCATTCAGCAAGTCTTTAAAGGCATCTTGGCACTGCTCCATCCGGCACTGCAAACCTGAGTCACTTACGTGGGCAGACTGCTTCTAAAGAAAGTACTTAGGCAGTCGGAAGTAGCCCACCCAAACTTTCCATATGCCCATTAGATACAGATAGCAATAGCATAAATCATTCGTGACAGCGGGACTTTGCCAAACTTACTTGCACCTGAGAGCTGACCAAATTCCCATTGGCTTCATTAGATCCAGGCTCCACAATGGACCTGCGTGATTTTAATTGAGATATATATTTTTTTCAGTTCCTGTCATGAGGAGCTATTCGAGTTGCTTACTGTGTTTTACACAGAGGCTGCTGGGGTGATTTACTGATGAAATCACCAAAGGTGAGAATAAGCAGCAGCTAATAAATCATGAAATTACCATTTAAAATACATCTTTTTGCTGATAACATGAACCTTGCTGGTGCTGGGCTACATCCCAGGATTTTATAGGGCCTGGAGCCTCCTACCAAAAGAGAGAGTATTTCGAGTGCACAAACATCTTGCTGTCATTTTAACATCTGATTCTTTCACATGCTGTTCATGTTCAATTCCGATAGCTGCCCAGACAGTCCAACCAAAATCCTTCTCAGCTACTGGTCATGCTCCACACACAACCAATGTCACACAGATAAAATACACCAGCTAAACCCACCATCAGGGTCAGTACAAGTGATCTGTCTCCACTGGCTATATTATTCTACATATATTCAAGGCTACCTGCTCTCCAACACACACTTAAACCTGTCAGCTTTTATTATTCATTACTCCTTTTTCTTTTTTCCCCTAAAATTTTAATGTTTTTACTTTTCCAATCTTGCTTTTATCAGGAGTACAGAATCCTGATTCCAAGTTGAACTGTGCTGACTTAAAGTGACCTAAAAAACCCATTCTGGCCAGAAATCTTTATATAAATATTTTTCAAGTCAAAATCCCGCTATTTGTTTACATACATCAGCCAACCATCTTCTTCCTGAAAAGTGCAGAACTGTATCTAGAAAGGAAACCTATTAAATGTCTCCAGGTAAGGGATCGAAAATGTCAAATCACACCTCAGCTATAATTAGGATATAAACTGTTTTCTGATTTAATAAGGATTGAACCTTACTGTTCATAGCAGGCTGATCAGGAAAAGACACAGACATACACACATACTTGGCCCCAGAAGTATACATACATATTTATTAAAAAAATAGACGTATAAATGGCACTTACTAGATCAGCTGTCACGTGACTGATCTCTGTCAATCAGATAAGAAACAACACAAGCTTGGGTTAGCTGTTCCATGGTTTTATTACAGATTGCATTGAGTTGTAGCCTTCCAGATCCATCCCAAATTGCACACCAGTTCAGCAGTTCACCTCTGCTCACAGAAAAACAGCTGTGGAGAGAAGCAGGAAAGGGACACACACCCTGTTGCTGCCTGCCAGGGAGAGCTGGAGGAGCCCTTCACAGACCTGGGTACAGAGCAAAGGGAATCATTCAGTCCCATGAGCTGCCGTTAGCAGGTCAGGTATTGCTGCAAGTAAAACTGCCTGTGAGCACAGGCCCTTATGGACGGAGGTGAACAGGGGAGTCAGCCTGGGATGGGAGTGTAAGGTAGCAGAGGCAAGACAGACTAGAAGTTAAGCAGGAAAGATTTGGAGGAGGGAAGAGTAGGGAGAAATACAGCCATAGTGAAAAATAACAAACCAAAGAAGGAGGAGAGACTTAAATAAATTATCAGTGGTTACAATACATCCTATCCAGCTACTTCAGAGCTGAAAAGAAAAAAACCAAAACCCAAACAACATTGGTGGAACTCAAAATTAGAAAAATAAAGGGGTTGAGAAACCTTTGGTGCAGAGAGAAATGTAACAGCAGAACCCAGAGTGCTCGAGTACTGAGGGGGCCACCTCTCAGGAGCAGCATTAGGCATATGCATTCCCACATTCCCATCTACATCCAACTGGAAACTCAAGCTTTAATGTTTCCACAATGTTTCCAAATCTTCTAGATCACACATATTTCCAGGCAGAGAAGCCCAGGCAAACTGGCATGTAGTATTTATACAGAGAGGAGGAGGGTGTGGGAGTATCCTTGCAAAACAGGGTTGCTACACCCAGGCACACACCAGTTGCCACACTTCTTCCTGTGGTCTGGCCACCAGTTGGGAAACAAACTCAGCTACAAGTTCCTTATTCTTTACTTCTTTCCTCCTGCTGCAATCTGTCCATACAGGACAAAGCAATGCTACTCTTGAATCACAGATCAGTGCAAATGATGAGCCTTCCCTCCCTTTTTTTTTTTATAAGATTCAGCTGTCTCAGAGTCAGGGGCATCCTCAACATAGCAAGTACTGCAGAATGTATGGAGGGGCAGCTGGATTATAGCAATCATCTCAAAAGGAGAAGAGAACATCCTGAGATGAGTGCAAGCCTGCCTATGCCAAGACATCTGATGCTGCCTTATCAGCAGATCAGCTGATGATACAGACCTCATAAGTGCTGACTGTTCCTTTAATGAATATGCTCACAAGTGCAGCATATAAATACAACAGTGGTCTCCAGTACTCACCAGCAGCCTTCAGAAGCAATGAAACTGTCATGTGGAGACCGAGGGCCACTTACAGATGTCATGGTGCTCTCCTTGGGCTCTCCAGGTGTTCGAAGTTGCAGTTGCACTCCCCAAATTTACAGTATCTACCAGCTAATGTTATTCTGGAAGTAAGCTGAATACAAGTCTGGGATGCAAAGGAACACCACTAAATCAAACAAGTCCCTAATTATAGGGGCTAAGCAAAAAATAATTTAATGAGCTTGTTACTTTTTATATTAAAAAGAGCACAGCCTTTCTCAACAGGAATGAAAGCTACTTATTAGTCTGTCTAGTATTCCAATGGAGATTGTCCTTGCAGGCTGTCAGTGGCTTAATGACAGCCACTGCCCGGTGCACCTTACCTGGGGAAAGACGTGGTCAAAACCTAGCAACAGAGAGGTGAAGGTGTACAGAGACCCTTCAGCACAACGGAACAGGACATGGATGGACTCTCCTAGCTGACATCCCCAAGCGCCAAGTCCTCTTGTTCTGCTAGGTGAAGAAGAAGCTAATCCATTGCCAGTGTAAATTGTCCCTCAGGTGGTGACAGGGTAAAGCACACTCTTCTTTATACTGCTTCATTCATCCTGCTGTCTGCTGAGCCAGCAACAGTTATGCTCTTCACATACACATCTACCATCAATTAATTTCCCACATGACTTTTGGGCCAAAATCCATTTCTGGAAGGGAAGGAACTGCTGTTCTGACTTGGAAGTAAAGGATCAGAACAAAGTGAGATGATAGAATCATAGAATTGTTAAGGTTCAAAAAGACCCCCAAGATCATCCAGTCCAACCATTAACCTACCGCCACCAAGTCTACCCTTAGACCATGGCTAGACTAGATTTCCTGGTCCTGCTCAGGCTCAAATTTTTCAAATTTTAGACATAAAAAGTGTACCTTCCCAAAACTCACAGAAAATAAGACCCCCTACTTTTTAAGTAACTACGACTATAATGTGTGGCAGTGGAAAAAAAAAAAAGAGTGTTGAAGATAACAGACTAATTAAATGCTTATTTTTTAAAAGAGGAAAAGGTTATGGACTTGGTAGAACTTGAACATGTTGGAAAAAAAGCATGGAAAAAAAAGAAGAGTTTATTTAGCAAGCGTTCACTGACAGCAAAGGTCTAATGTGACATTTTGCATGGGTTGTTTTTAAAGAGGAGTGATGCATGGGTGGCTGCTCCCCTTGCTACAGATCCTGAGGCTTGTCTTATAATTGTAAGAACAAGGAATTTTCTGCAAATTTATGATGTGCAGCAGTTTAGAGCAAGCTGTTTTAAAAGGGACAATAACATCCAGGGATGGGAGGTACCAGAAAGCAGAAAGGACAATTTTCTCTGGGTTGAGAAAGTGGCTTAGTGGACAGTCACAGCCTCCAGACTTTGCCAAGTTGCCTTCTATGTGCTTTGTGTGTGGCTCTTGGCACTGTACCTTGGACACAAAGAAAACATGCTACACACAGTATGTCTACAGCTTGAGAGGAGAGCCTGCATTAGTGCTGATGAACAATACCAACAATACATTTCACAGCCATCATATAAAAATTACATACTCTAATGCTTTTAAATAAGTTTAAGTGCTATGAAAGGTTAAGAGTGATGTGCACTTGTGGTAATTTGAAAAGGGAAAGAGGAGGGACAGGGAAGAGGAAGATCTTGGCTGCAGCATGTGCTGACACATGTTCTCCTTGTGCTGACCAGCAGTGAGGCAGGGGAGCCGACTGCAGCTTTGCTCCTTAAAGCTGCCTTTAGGAGGAGGAGGCAACTCTCCAAATTGCTGCTTGGGTGAGAAAGTGAGGAGACCTGCAGCGCTGAGACCACGAGCACCCTCCCAGCCAGCACCAGCTGCACAGCTGGACACTGAGAGCCTCACCACCACCCGCAGCACAGGGACTCTCCCAGCTGCGGGCTCCTTAAGGGCACGCCACAAACCGTGTTCCTGCACAGCTCTGCGGCACTCAGAACTGCAGCAGCGACATGGTATCCTGTAATGCCCATCAGTCACTTCCTCATCTCAACAGCAGCTGTGCTTTCTGCAAGAGGAATGGTAGCTAAAAATAATCTGGCTTTGACTTCCTCTTTCAAACCCTCCACTCTTTCAAAAAGATTTCTTTTTTGTTCTCCCAGAAACAGCAAGGAGAATGTAACAGACAAATAACAGAATGGTCACCTGCACAGAGAGATCAGCAGCATGAGAAAGCTCAGAGAACAGCAGGAAACTACCATAAAGATCGGGCACGTTAAAAAGAAATTGTTATGGCTCTGAGTACCATCCTCCAAATTCCCTTTCACACTTGCAAGGAGCTTTCTATTCAGTCTCTACTTGTACAGGAACCCGTTCACAGTGCTGATCAAAAAGGAAATACAACCTGGATGTCTCTGAATGCAATTCATTTGCTTATTAAAACACATTAAAAGAAAGCACAGGGTTCAGAAATCACCAAATGAACTATCAAGACTGTACAATATAGATTTTTACTCTTTGATGGAATGTTTCAATTCTGTGCCTTCCTCAGACTTACTAAACGTGTTGATCCCACACAAAAGATACAAATAGAAGAGAGGTGAATATGTAATTCATCCCTCAGTTGCATGGCACAGTGTATTCTACTCCAACAATAAAAGTACATCTCTGGACTGCTACATGCAGCTGCTTCACATAATATCTTTTCAATAAACATACCTATTTCTATATTGAAATATACATATGTAATTTTTCAAATTCCAGCCTATAATTAACCCAATACAGACTGCACCTGAAAACTCCCCAGGTCCAGGACAATGCTCTCTATTTGAATCCAGTCTTCTCTGGATGCTACCAAACTATAAGTAAATTGCATACGCAGAGTTCAGACTGACTTACAAACCTGCTGCTAACAGGCTGATACCTGAAGCGAGCACAGTACAAGGGACAGACAGAGAAACAGTGAAAACACCTGTCTCCTAACATGCATCGCAAATTCCTGATAAGTTGTAGAAAAGCTAGGATGTACACAAGAAAGCACACTAATGTGTAGTTTATGTATTATACCATATACCATGAGCTTTGCCTACAGCACCACTATTGCATGTGGCTGTATCCCTTCTCAAATCTCTACACCAGAAATGATCCGCATCAACAGCCACCTTGCAGTTGTCCAAGTCAGAAGTGAAGGCAGAGGCCCCACACGGGCAGGAGATCACAGGAGCTTCTCCTACTTTTCCCTAAATTCTCATGCCACTTGGAAGAAAGCACCACTGTCTTACCTTCTCCCTTCCCAGCTGCACCCCCTCACCATTTCCACTTTCACCACACTTTCCTGTTTATTTCCTACTTCCCGTCTCCTTTGCTCAGCCTCATTGATGCAACTCACATCCCAATTTCAGGGGTCACCACAAAGCTCTCTGGGCCAGAGAGGATGGTGAGCCCAGAGTGTGCTCAGCACCATCCACATCTTCCTGGTGCTCTGGGCTACATCACCCAGCTGTGGAGGCACAGCGCCTCTGCACCACCGACAGCTCTAGGAAGGGGTAAGAGAAGCACAGATGTTACTGGTGAACTGTGACCAGGGCTTCTCCTTCAGCAGTATAGAACACTGGATAGGAAAAAGGAGAAATAATGAAATCTTTAAATATCATGGCAAGTGGTGATAAAAGTAATTACAAGAACATAGAATATTAAGTAGGTTTTGGTAACTTTTTAATGGGAAAATGGAGAAAAACAGGAGCTCCAATATACCACAACAAAGAAAAAAAGTAAAGTAAATCTGTAAAGTAAATATGTAAAGCATATCAAATCCAAATGTAAACAATGCTTTATTGGGATACAGCAAGCAACTTATCAAATAGGAAACTGGTACAAACAGATTGAACAAGACTCTCTTTTAACAGAGATGTATGGTGACGAGACAGCTTCTTTCAGTTTTTAAAACAAGTATTCAAACTGTTAACTAAAGCATTAAAAAAATAATCAACCATTACAACACCAATGACAAACAATATTAAAAATGTGTAGAAGTTTACTCTTTTTTACAAATTTCTGCATAATGTTGGAAAACAAGTTATCATAAATTAAAAAGGAATAAAATGAACCTTTTTTCATTTTGCAAAACAACACAAACTGTTAGAAAACAACTATTCTTTACATAGAGCTACTATTAAAAATAGATGAAAACAAGCTGCAAATTTAAAGGACAGCAAAAAATACACAACCCAGTTTCACCCGTCAGCAACGCCTTCTGCTATCGAAGGGGTTATGTTAGTTGTACGTACAGCTTTAAACATTGCAGCATACCATGAGTAAACCTTAATAAGGTTAAAATAGGACCCTCTACAAAAAAGGGTGAGTTGGCAAATGTCAGTCCCATCCTAAAATTATAAGTAGTAATAATTTTAGTAGGTCTTTAGTGTAAACCAAAACCTATTTTAATTGGTTTCTCTCTCCCAGAGATGCATGTAAACTTTATTTGGGTTCTGGGTGGGGTTTTTTGGTATTTTATTTCAAGAAATCGAGAACATGTCTGGCTTGAAAATGAGAATGACATACCTCTCTTTTGTTCTGAATACAGTGATGCAGCTATCTCAACATACTCACTGACACTTCCTAAAAGAGAAAATTATTATGTACTATGTAAAAAATACACACCACCTCTCCCTGTTCAGACTCAGTATATAGAATATTGCCAACTCTATCCAATAGGATATATATTGAAATTTGGTTTAAATTCTTAAAAGATATATTCTCTCTTTACAAAGTTCCATCACATGAAACCAAATTGCTTATTTCTTTTTTGAGGCACAACATGACCCCAATTATATAATTGGCTATAAAGAGTTGTTCTTTAGATGTTGTGTCTGTAGAGGTTTTACGTGATATTCATAGATTTTCAGCGCAGGCCCCAGTTTTAATGAAAGTCCAGTCAGTACATCATTCCTTGTCATCAACAGTAATGATTTGCCATCAATTTCCTATAAGAAGAAGAGTTGATAAAGATATATGTACAAATCTAACAGATAAGAACAGCCATGCAGCAAATGGAAGACTACCACAAAGGATTAATGAGAAAAGCCTTTATTTTCCTGAAACTGTGTTTACAGCTGCTAAATTCTGCTGTTTGCTTTTCAAATGCTCACCTCTGCTGACTAAGGCATAAATACTATTTAGTATGAGCCTCATTTCAAAATTCCCTCCTTGTAAATCTGTTTCAAATTAATAGGTACATGTGCAGATTGCCTAATTATCAGCCATTAAGGGAAGGATACTCTTAAGAAGGCGGCTTATGAAGTGCACTTCAGAAGAATTACCATTGACAGTGACATACAAGTTTGGACTAGTTACTGTGTCTGCTAAGATCTTCAGATGCCTTCATTAAAAGGCTCACCTTCCAATGTGTCCAGGGGGAAGAGGGGAGAGACTCCTGGAATCTGGAGTTGGAGAAGGGCCTAACCGTGGAACTCAACACTGAGGGAACTTTCCCCACTTACAATGGAAGAAGCTAAAAGCAGCAACTTCCTGGCTCAGATGTCAACAACTCCTACTTATTCCTGCTTAAAATCCCCACTTTCAAATAGCTGGGTGCAGGGGTGTGGGGGGTATATTTTTCCTCTCACACCTTAGGTTTGGTTTTTTGTTTGGGTTTTTTTTTTTTTTTAAGACTAGGAATTCTATAGACTTACGGTTTTTCCACCTCAAAACTACCTGTAAATGATTTTTCCAAAGTTGAAATGGAAAAGAAAGAATCCACATCTCTCAACTCCCATCTCTGTTTTTGAAATGGAAACTACTCAGGAAACAGGAACTACAGCTACACACCAACACATTGACTGGTGTCCAGCAACACTGCCAGACCTCCCAGGGCCCGTCACAGCCCGAAGAATTACACAGCCTTACGGCAATCTTCTCCACTAGACTTCACACTGTTGTTTTCTTTTTCCTTTTATTAATTTGAATAAACCATTATTAAATGTGGAATTTATCAACAGCCAGTTCAAATGCTTGCATACACTGTTGTTGTCTATGATAATACATTGCCAAATTTTTGTATACTTATAAATATTATAAACATCCCACATCAATTTGTCCCACTGCAGCCTCTTCTTTAGAAATGTTAAATGCTGTTTTGGAAACATCAGATATCCTGTCCTTTAATGCAATTGTCTTGAAGACAGGAAGACTTGTTTTACAGTTCAGCATGAATTTGTCCAGGCTTATCTCTCTTATGATTTGATAAAGTTTATACATATAAAATACATGAACATACCATAACACAGTCAAAGATCAGCTAAAAGTGGAATTTCTTTCAAATCTCCCTCAGACATATGACTGCTAATCCCTTAGAGGAGCACAATCTAACAGTATTGCTAAAAGAAAAGAAGTTTCCATCTTTTTACCCAATTATAGTGGGTGCCTCTTTCCAATTACTCTTGAGAATGTTAATGGTTAAAACCAGTTTCTATCCTCTCTTTTCCATTCACCACAATTCTTTCTGTGGTAGTTTTTACACCAGTATTTTGCTCATTGCTATGACTGATCTGAAGTTGCCTTTTCTGCCGCTGTTCAAATGATGCTATGGAAGACAAACAGCCTCCAGCTTGGCAGGATACAAATGAAGTAAATCTCCAGAGCAGGAGAAACTCCAAGAGTAGGATAAAAGCATCTATTCCTTTCCCTGCTTCTTCACCAGGGTGTCCCATAGATTCTAATAACGTTAGTAACTAAGGCTCTGTTGAACAGAAAACTGATTCTCTAAACATATCTAGGTAGAAATGAGTGACTTTATATTCAGAATTCCAAACCATTTATAACTTTATGTATATTGTAAGCTTTACCTCTTTCACTTCTTTCCAGTTTTTCCACTTAAACCTGCTTCTGTAGATCTGTCACAGTCATTCTGCTTTTCAGTACCAGGTAAGATTCTGTGTGCTTCGGTGACTCTTCTGAAATTCTTCTTTGCTACTTCTCTATTTTCTGGACTCTTTTCGGGACACAACTTCAATGCCAGCTTTCCATAGACCTTTTTTATGTCATCTGCAGAGGCACCTGTCTGCACAGCTAGAGCTAACAGTAACTCCCCACCGTGTCAGGATGCCCTCAGCAGCAGTGGTATATGTCTTCAGCAAATAACCAGAGGACCACTTAAACTTCAAGTCCTCCCAGCACTCTTCCCACGCTTTCTCCAAGTGTCTCAGAACAGCAAGGTTTTACAGTACAGCTAACAAAGCATGGCAGCCAGAACTCTGACACAGCTCAGCTAGAAAGAAGCAGTGGACACAAGCTGGCATCAAAGCCCAGTTTCCCTTCTGGTAAGTCACTGCAGTGAGGCCAGCAAACTACCATTGTGTTACCCAGGCCACCGCAATGCTAAGGGCTAAGAAGCCCCACAGGCATTACTGAAGGCCAGGCATAATACTAGCATGTCCCAGGACACAGCAAATAGCTTCAGTTTTTGAGTGAGCTGCAGGCCCACACTCCCAGAGCTTAGAGAAAGCTTAGCCACACACAGGCAGTCAGCAGTTCTTTGAAGGTATTCACATCCTCATCCTGCATCTGATCTCTGCCCCTCTCTTCAGAGATCCTGTGGTCCCGAGCTTCTTGTCTTGTCTGATTTTCTGACTGACATAATGGCAAATTTTGTTATTGGGAAACATCTTTCAGTTGTATCTGTTTTCATCAAGTGAACTCTTTTGACTTGTTGACTTCAGTGGAACTCCAAGAAGGAACAATCATCACTTCTTACCAGCATTTATTTTAATAAAACATCCTGCAGTCCTTGAAATGTCTTCTAATTTTCCTTAAAATGTGGTAAGAAAAATTCAGGTCTTAAACATTCTTTGAGTCACTTGCTTTGGGCAAGTCCAGATGTATTCAGATTCATTATAACAAACTGTGGACTCAGTTTCTGTTGTGCAAAAGTTGAATGTAATAACAGATCTCATTATATTCTGGGTCATGGATGTTGCGTACAGAAACCAGCGTACCCCTACTGAAGCAGTTCAGTGGAAAACATTTTCTCAGTGTTGTGTGTGAAACAGAATACTTTCCTTCACCATTTACAACCTCATTCCCCTGCCAGTACATATCCCGGGCAGTAGCAGATCAAGTGAATTTAAGGTTCTGGGGCCTGGGCAACCTGCAGTACAAAATGGCAGAGAAAAATGGAGATGGACAGAGCTTCAGCTGAATGTCTGGTGACACTACAGAGAATGGCTACGGGTTCCAAGTGACCCTGACTGTACAGCCATACCTGGAAGGCCTGGGAGATCCTGATAACAGATACCACAAGTACACAGAGTTAAAGCTAGTGGTTAGTAGCAAGCATAGAAGACACAGATCACCACCACTAAAGAGGGTACAGCAGAGTCATTCCCAGCACAGAGAGGGAATGGGCTGGCAGAGCTGGCATGGAGAACCAGGCACTTGCTGCTTCTTGTGCTGCTAAGGGAATGGAGGGGGAAGGAAGTGGCAGTGATGTCTGCTACAACTGTCTGTCCCACATCTCCCCGGACACATCCTGGTGGCAGCTGCCAGCCTCTCTCTCCAAGGCTTTGGCACAAAGTGAAGTTGGCAGTGGAGTCACAGACACATTTCTGCCCATGGTTATCCCAGCAGAGCCCTGGCAACACATTGCTAAAAAGCAGCTTACTCCAGCTATCCTCCTGAAGTCACTTGCCCTTACTACAAAACGCTAATAAAACCTTTACGCTCTACTTCTATGTTGCTTTCCATCAGGCTGTTGCAAATTGCTTTGCCAAAACTTGTCAGTTAGCCTCACCTGGCTGCTGCAAGATCAGTAGTAATTACTGCAGTATTATCGACAAGCCAGCTGAGGTACAGAGAGGTTAAGATATTTGATGAAAGTCAGAGGTATCTGTCAGTATAAGGGAAAAAAAGCCAGAGGCTGCAATTCCTTCACCTGTGTAGTTTTTAGCCACATTTCTAGGGTTGTGAAGGAAATATGGATGCTGGTACAAAGGAATGGATACACTTAAACATTTTTTTTTTGTCTTTTTACTCATCTCCAAATCCTGAAAAATTAGTGGCAGCTGCAGAAAGAGCCTTGCTTCACCACACCAGAGAATTAACCAACAGCAGGCTTTTCACCCCCCAGAACAAGGAGCTAAATTTAGACACTCTATTATACTCATCAATTACAATCAGAAGGGATTTCACCATCTTCTCCATTTGCTGGAGGTCAGCAAGATTAACCTGCCCAACAGTAATGTTATCATACCTTAGATGTGCAGTTTCCCTGCAAAGCTGCCAATAACTTGCACTAGTTTGGTGCCTTGGAAGGTCAAGCCATCTATTTTGATAACTAAACGTTGGTAACTAATGTTGATAACTAATTTCCCGGTAGTCACAAACAAACCTGTAGGTTTATCAGGGAAGGTGGTCTGACAATCCGGAGATTTAAGTTCCTTTGGGAGGGTATCCCTGCTTCTTGCAGGGGGGGTGGACTAGATGACCTCTGGGAGTCGCTTCTAACCCTAATCATTCTATGATTCTATGATTCTCCGTGGAACAGGTAGGCCAACTTGCCCACCCTGCCCCACTAATACACCTTACTGGTGTGCCAAGAGGTGAGTTACAAGAGTGATGTGACTCTTAAGCTCTCTGCTGACCAAATCTACCAAGAGCAGCCATCCATTAGCATCAGCGGGTATAACGCCCAGAAATGAAGACCCAACCTCTTTCTTCAGCCAAGTCCTACAAACACACTGCTTCTATGCCTAAAAAGATTATCCCTCTTTATTGCTAACTTCTCCTTTCCCTGTTCACTTGCACTGTCAAGTTCAGTGCAACACAGCAACTTGCTTCTCAGGAGCCTCAGATTTTATAAGTCCTCATGAGTGTTTTTGCATGATACGCTTCGGAGGAAGGGAATTACCATTCACATTTAAAATAACAAGAAAGTGAAACTGAGTGGTTTGTACAGACAGACTGGGTCCAAGTCAGATATTTTGCTTAGATTGCTCACTTTTCAGATGACTGTTTTAATTGAACTCCAACCCATTATCCTTACCTTGTAGAACAATGTTGTTACTGAAAAATCATCGTCCCATGAATTTTCACCCAATAACACACTCAAATCCCATCACTGATATGTGATTTTCACTCCCATTTAACAGTATATAATCAGGACCATGGAAAAGATGTGCAATATGGGAAACTGGTGGTGGTCAGAAAGTATTTCCTAACAGATTTACCTGTTCTTGAAAAGCATTGGCTTGTTCCTCAAATCCAGCTGTTCTGAAGTAATTCACAACATCAATAACAGCCCAGTCAGCAGGATCCGGAGGTCTCCCATTCTCCACTGAACTGCAAGGTGCAAATCCAGACAAATCATCATGAAACATGTGCAAAGTGTCTGCTGTTTCTTTGTGCACACCCTATGTACATCCTCTCCTCCATCATTCCTCCAGGAAAAGCAACCTTTGATAGACCTCCCTCCACCCTGCTACAGAAGAGTCACTCTTGCTCTGTTCCACTTCAAAGACCTGATGCTGGGGATAACTGAAGTACCTCTCCCTTCAGAAAAGAAAGTTGTATATGAATCTTCACATTAGCCACAGGTAATCAGGATCTTTTACTGCAAGTGTGCTGTCTTTGCAGTTGGAGAACAAAGACTACCATGGCTGAGGTACCAAATCCCTGTTCTTCAAGACGGCAGCTTGTTTCCAGCTACCAACCACTTAGAAAGAACCTCAGTATGTGGTTTATTCTTTTCCCAGATGGGACCATGTTTCTTTGTTACATGGGCAGAAACTATTGGAAACCATATTTCCCTTGTAAAACAAAAATTATACCAAACCAAAAAAAAAAACACCAAAGAGAGGCAGCAATGATTGCACTAATTCTCAACAAAGAAAATTTCCTCAGACAGTTTTTGGGCTAATCTTTGGACAAATCTAGGGACTTCTAAAATAGCTATGAATCTGAGAAAACATCTGTTAAGCACGATCAGAATTAATCCCTTCTGTGATTGACCTCTGGCAATTGCTTTCCACAGTAGGAAAACCATTTAATCTGCCTATTACTATCTTTATCCTGCATTTCTTTTCTTAACCTGCCATCACCCTATCTCAGATAACCATTGGATATCTGTAAATTCTTGGTAAAAAGACACACAGTGAGCTTGACTGCCTTTCCTGTAGCAATTTAGTGGAATGAAGAGCAAGACATCAAAAGAAAGAACTTCTCAAACTAGAAGTGACAAAGTTCATGCCACACATATTCCACTGTTCTGTATGCTTCACTGTGATGCTGACGAAGAAATATGGAATACATACAGATCCAGACAGATGTCAGAATCCTGTCCATTTCCAGTCCTGAAACACAGATGCTGGACTTTTTTTTTTTTTTTTTTTAAACAGCCCTAGCTGGGAAAAAAACCCAAACCAAACCAGAACTGATATTCTCCCTACAGCATGTTTGTTCTGTCCTTTAATTTTCTGTCTTCAATTTTTTTTCCAGCTGTCACCACCTCTGTCTTGCCTAGACTTGTATTTTTTTCAGCAAAACAACTGAGTGAATCAAGGGCCAACCATTTTTCCACCCAGCCATGAAGAGAAGCAAACAGATTCACATATAGCGCCTCCCCCATCACTGTTTCTATGTCACCCCAATTTATACAACTACCTGAGCCCTGAGAATGAAGACTTGTGAACACAGTGATTTTTGTTTCTCCTCTAGCTTTTGGAATGTACCTATCAATATGGCAACAAATTCTGGCTGTAGGGACTTATGCTGCATCTTCAGTATTTCACTGTATGCTGCTCTTAGTCTTCTAAAAGCATTTTCTTTCACATATCCCATGGAATATATCCCAGAGCAATGAGTAAAGGGCCAGAGTTTCTTACTTCTGCTCATCAAGTAACGACTCCATGAATCACTTCACTGATTGTGATTACATAGAAAGGCAGCACTCAGCAAAATTGAAAACGAGACTATTTGGCCTTATCAGAGCTGTGCTTTTTTGCTGGTTTTTGGTTTGTTTGCTTTTTTTAAATCAAAGAATGTTTTTCAATTAAGATTTTTGGTGTTGTGCACATTCTGAGGCTTAAGAAGTAAAATGTGAAAAGTACCACTAAAAAACCCACAACCCACACTCATAAAAGCAGCATTTGAAGAACCATGTTTACATCTTTGCATTTTCCCTAAGATGCAGACTAACACTTTCAATGAATCATCTACTTAAAATTAAAAATAATCAAACAACCCCAAACAATTCACTATTTAAAAAAGTCCCACTATAATAAATCCTAAAAGGTATTTAATTGTTCCTAAACGGCAAATAAAAGATTCAGTCTGTAAAATTACCTCCTAACTGTATTTTGCTTACTTCTCCAAGCACTTAAATTTCAGTCTAAATAAACCCTTCTTCCCACAACTCCATATTCCAGCTCAGGTGTGTTAGCTGTTCATGTAACTCTTCTTTCACTGCTAGGGAACAACAGCTTGCTCCAGCCCCATCCCAGGATCAACTGCAATGACCTCAGGGCTCCACCTTAGTCATTACCTAACCACCTCATGGAATAGCACCATGCAGGACCTCCAGTGTAGCAGATTCCCAGAGCTACAGCTGCAGAAGACTCACAGGCATGTGGCAGACTGTTGGAGGCTGGCTGCATTTTAACCCTTCTACCCACACAGATGCTCGTCTGGCTCTTAGACTTTGTCTCTCCTCCTTGCCCTGCTGATGCACATGGTTCTATTCTTTAGACAAGAAAAAGGAACATAAACCAGCCATAGCTTAACCATACACCAGTTCACATCAGACATCCTGGATGCTGTAAAATCTTGAAGAGAACTGGCATTTTAGGCTCTGTAACAAGGTGCTAGATGCACGGATAATGAATGAAGGTTTGTTTGCTTTTCACCACTGTCCCTGTGCCTTTATTGCCATCATGTGGCAGAAACAGCAGGCCTGAAAGGGTAGAGCTGTGAACAAACAGATTTTATTCAAGCTATTTATAACCACTTCAATGAAATGCCAAATACTTCCTGTGTAGATATGCACACACGCACACTGTACACATTCATTTAGAAACCACAGCTCCTGATCATTTTAATTGCAGTCCCCATCAGTTTAAAAAAGCCACCTTTGCAATTAGTAGTTGAGCCTTTATCACCTAAGCCTCGGGGGGAAATGATTAAATGTAAACTGTCCTTGCTTTGACTGCCTCCCTTCTCATCACTGGAGAAGCAGTACTGCCAACTGAAGGTGGCTTCTGAGGGACACACACCATATAATCTATTCACAGACACTGAATAGGGAAATGCATTTAATGTTGGTGATGTGTAACCAATGTCTCCAGTGAAGGGGTGCATGCTGATTTTAATGGCTGCCATCAGATCTTCTGATGCAGTGTCATAACCAGGTGCTCTTACCAGCATCATGAAGCGACCATTATTATTATTACTACTACTACCATTATTTACTTTAGTGTCTGAGAGCCTAAGCATTGTCAAATTTCCTTGGAAGGTTTATGGAAAATAGGCTTGAACAAGAAGAATGAAGTGCAACTTTGCAGAAGTGTTGCGGTTTAAAAGGGCAGATTAAGAACTCTAGTACTTGTGTTTTTTCAACTGTATCCATATATGTATATACGTATACATGTATCTCAGCATGGCTTCTATATCCCTAAAGCAGGCTTCTTTAACCCTAAAGCAATGCCAGATTTTTCCACACGGACTCCACTTCTCAGATCATAACATCATTCAGAATTGTTAGATCTAAGAATTGCTGACCTCCAAAACAGTTCCTACTGTTAGCCTACAGTCTAACCATAGAAGAAAATTCTAAAGTAGTGCCCACCATGTCTCTGCCTTATTCCCACCCTAGGTCTGAAGTAAAAACTCAGCAGTTCAGGGCTTCTCCAGCAAACCACTTAAAATATCTGGTCCAGAGAACTGCAACAAAAGCCGCTACTGCTTCACAGCTCTGGATGGTTGGGCCGCCAGCAGAGAAGGATATACGTCCCGCTCAGAGAGGAGATGTCCACAGGGGGCACTTCTGGCCATCAGGCAGCAGTTCTGCAAAAGCCACTCGCAGACAGGTGAGCAGAGGTATTGGCCACAGTGCTACCGTTTGCCATAGTCTCTGGTTGAGAGGAGAAATCAATAGAGAAAGGTATCCCCCTAACTTAAGTGACTAGCCTCTACACCTCTCCATTGCTATGCAGGCTTCTCACATAATGCCACTTATAAGCAATTCAGTGCCTCAGAATATTCTATTCTGAAGATGAAATACAATAAAAGTAATTGACAATAGGGAAGGTTTGAAATGAGCAAAGATGGGGGTGACCACCATTGCCAACTGCAGTAAGTCAAGCTGCAATCAAAATCCATGTGCTGTTTACATAAACTGAACACTATGAATTCACTTACTTTTTGACATCCAGAGAGCCATTTTCATTGTTTTCCATGTCAACATCTAGCATGGGGAGGATAGAGGTTTCTTTTACTTCGGCAACTGATCAATAAGGGGAAAAAAAAGTTGTGTTTAATTTTTGGTAGTACAAAAAGAGCACAATAATGTAACAGAAACAAGCATTCTACAGGGACATGATTGTGTTTCCACCTGAGAGCAAAGGTGCTGTCAAAGACTGCTTTTCCTCAGAAGTCTGGAAAAGCTGATAATAGTTAATGAACTACAAAAAGTTGACCTGTGCTTTAAATACAAGAAATATTTCACACCTGAAAATAAAGAAAGGTAACATTACATTTGATTCTTCTTGAAATTAATAAAATTGTAACCATATATACATACACCTACAGATTGACCTGAGACAGACAGATAGATACCAGGAGCGCTGATTATGCCTTCGGTCACCCTGCAATAAAGAGGATCTAAACAGACATACAATTTTATCCCTAGCAAGGTTTTGAAATTCACAGCTTTGTTTCACAAATGGGGAATCAGGTGTATAAATGAGCACAAAGTGCCTTACACCCATCTCACGCATAAAGCTAGTAAGCAGAGTTACTAGCTGAGTGCCAAACTCCTGAGGCCTAAATCACTGTCTTATCCATAAGACCATCTTTCCTGTGCTATCACAGCTTCTTCTGTGGGTAGATATACTGAACTTTGAAAGGAAAGGAGCATACGAAGGACACAGGAGAAAATGCAGTGTGCTTCCCTCCTCGCAGCATGCTGGAGCACTTTCACCATACAGCTTTTTCCACCATTGCACGGAGCATGCAGCAATGACCCGAACCTTTTATTTCTGTTCTCAAGTAAGCCATTTCTATTTCAGACAGCACCAAGGAACTGACCAAGGACTCGGGATGTTCTTGCTGTAGCATTAATGGACGCCAGTGAAATGTCACAGAGCTCTGGGAAGTACAGAATAGAGCAATCGTGCTCTTCAGCTAAAACTTTGCAAAAACAGAGCATAGCAATTAATACAGCTGTTAAAAAGAAGGGAAGAGAAGAAAGACAGACCCTTTATTACACAGCTAGCAGTATGCAAAGCACCAGGGAAAGAGAACAGTAACAAACTAATCGAGAAGATGCTTCTAGCTGCACCGCCGACAGACCAGCCCAACGCATTCCCTCAAACCACTTCTCGGTTCACCTGAGGTGACTGTCAAACGACACCCGCACCGGTCTGTCCGCACCAGGTCCCCTCGCCCCGGCCGCGCAGGACCCGGCAGCCGCCTCGGACTCGGGGGAAGGCACGACACCGTCCGCAGAGCCCACGGCCCCGCGCAGCCACCCGGGGGTCGGGGGATGGCTCCCGGGGCTCCCCTTTCCCCCTCGCCACGGCTGGCCAGGAGACGGCTCCGCCGGGACTGTGTGACACGCGTTCACCATTTTACAAGCACCTCCGAAACCGCTCGCCAGGCAGCACTGCACCACACTGTCATTTTTGGCTGGGAGAGGAGGGGAAGAGGGTGGGGGGAAGCAAGACAGAAAAACCTACCTACGAGCAACTAAACCAAAGCATTGCTACAGGCTGCTCCGGAGCGGCGGAGCCCCCGGCTCCCG
>VXBZ01008518.1:998906-1018819 GCA_013399135.1 Heliornis fulica
AGTAAACATTAACTATAATTAGCAGAGAAACATCTAGGTTTGATCATCCTTCATTTCTCTGAAAAATGTATATCCTCCCTACTATAAATATGATATATTTAATGAGCCAGCTTAGAAGCCCTTTTCAAATTTGGGGCTTGTTTTTATGACAAGTCTTTGAAAGCAGTGTAGTTCTGAACTTTCAACTACACGTCACACAGAAATACTATTGGGTGCTACTAAAACAGAACCCTCCCAACCCTCCAAATTCTAGCCTCTAATGAAAAGAGGATTTATCAGTCATAACACTATGGAGAACATTCAAAATTCTAAAGGATTTAAAGACAAAATCTATTACATAAACAACAAATGCACACAACTGGTATTTCATGCATTACCTGACATATTATTTGACTGATAGAGCCCAAATTTCTCATTCCTGCTCTTAAACATTTTCCAAGTCTCTCACCCTTACTGCACTCTGCAGCTGGCACATTATATATGCTGTTCCATGCCACATAAACGTGCCATCTACTGGCAAATGAATGCAAGCAGAGCATCTTGTTACAGAGCAGTGAGGTGAAGGCAGAATCACAATTTGTTTCAGTTTACAGGCTTTAGTAGTAGTCTAGAACATAACTGAAGAAAAGCATGAGTTATTACTCAAGAAGCAGTTGCAGAGTTAAGATCAGTCTAATAACCTTAGGCATAATATTATGAAGACCCAAAAGCATAGCTTTGGGTCTTCAAATCCTAAGTAAAAAAGCATTTGTATTGATATTCCAGGCTTAAAAAACCCAAACTAAGTAATTTAAGAGTCTTTAGGGAGTTATTTCCCACCCCAGGCTTCGCTGCAATACTTACCTTAGGAAGGAAACGTACCTTATACCCAGTCCCAATTTGAAATTCCCTCAGAGAATGAAGGAGCTCTGGGTGCTTTGGCCATGGAGGTGGCTCTCCGATGTGGTTGCCCTCTCAAAGCCACATCCCTGGGTTACGTCCCAAGCCACAGAGCAGTAATGTCTGTAGTAGGAGAATCACACTCCTGACATGAACTAAAGAACTAGCATTAACAAACTATTACTGCCAACATTGTGCCCATGACATCATGTAGCCCTTACACCAGCTCTGTTACAGGACAATGTTTTTACTAAGCTACCTGCTCAGCTCCTCTGTTTTTCCCACTGGTAAGCAAGCCAGAGGCAGGCTTCTCCATACGCATGGCAAGAGAACAAAGGGAAACAAAGAGGATGCAGTTATTTGGGACACATGTCACACTTTTTTTTTTCCTTTTAGGGTGGCAATTAAAGATGAGATTATTTTCTAAACTCTGGGCATTTATGAAATAACCAGATACTGATTGCATAACCCCAATGAACCTACCTGTGAGGTAGGTAAATTACATTGTTGTACTCATCCAAGGTGTTACCTGTCACTAATGGAGTCCTGACACCCCAATCCCCATTTTGTGCAAACAAGTAAAAGGTGATGACAGCAGACAGAAGAAATCAAAAGGACAAGCCAATCAAGCACTGTTTGTTGAACTGACCTTCACCTTGGTAACTGTATGTACATTCAAAGTAGCAATGTAGATATATGGTGAAGAATAATACTTCCAGTAGAAGACAGTTCTTGTGATACTGTTGTGTGGCCCAAAGCACTGATACACCACACTACCTGTAAGTAAAAAGGTGTTGGATTTCTGTTTTAACTTAATCAAAATATCTTGATAGAAGAATACAGAAAGTTAATCAAGCCCTGCCAGCACTCCAGTTTTCCCTTTACTGCCCTGATCACCAGTATTTTTTCCTGGAACTGACTGGACACACCAGAACATACCACACAACGTGCCAGGCTGCTGAGACACTGCTCCAGCTTACAGCTGTGTCCTTTCCAATCTTTCACGGCATCCTGGAAGCAAAGGAAGAAGTCTCTGGCTTCTACTCCCAGCAAAGGAAAACATCAGTCACTGTGGTTGCATACATATGGGAACAGAACACTGACCTCTGTCCTCAAACTCCTTCCAATTGGAAGAACCTTTTCATCCTATAAATCTTTTGTGCTGCAACTGTGTCCACATGAGGGGCAAAGCGTTTCCTCTACCTTGTCTTTAGCAAAGATGCCTCATGCTCAGACAGGCTACTTCTCTTGCAAAGAGCACAATTTGCAATCAGACATGAGATTGCTACTGTGCAATCCATCAAAATCCAAATCTTGTATGCTGGGCACGAACAAGGAATGTGTGAGCCTGTCACTGGGTCTTTCTTACATGCTTCACTGACGACGGGCAAGCCAACACCACAAATATGTTGCTTTTAAAGCGGAAAACAGAAAGCCATGTAAACAGAGTTTTTAGAAATACATTTTAGCAAACACACTGGTATTTGACCCCCAAGGGAGGGAACAGGACAACCAGGCTGTAAGGACTCTAAAGGAAGTTTTACTGGCTTCAAAATACACTACTGGGAACTCATCCCACTGATTACTTGGAAACCTTGAGTTTATCCCACTGGCATAGGAACTTTTAGTAATAGTAAATTTAAAGAATAAAACACATTTTCAATATAGAATCATAGAGTTGTTTTGGTTAAGGGACCCTTTTAGATCATCAAGTCCAACCAGCACTCTAAACTGCCATCCACTACTATACCATGCGCCTCAGCACCGTATCTAACCTTTGCCTTTTAAATACCTCCAACACAATATACCTCTATATGCATATGCACTATATGCACATTTCCTTAAGGCAGGCATCCCTTCCTGTTGTATAGAAAAAGAAAAAGGCAACAATAAAAGGTCAAAAATGTGACCAGACCTCACATTTAATTCGAAGTTTTATTCACCATCCAATTCAAATTTTGGAACATCTTAGCCTTCTATATCACCCAACACTTTACATACATAAACTCCCATTAAGATGACAAATATTTACCACCTATGAGACATTTAGATGCCTTCGTGGAGCTCTCACCCTTTTACTGGAGGTGACCAGTGCTCAGCCTGACATCAGGCACTCATATTCAATCCCTTCTGTCAGGAGCTTCAAGTCAATTTCTTATGCTGTCAGTTAAAAATATTTTTAAAATATGTGCAAGCCCCAGACCTGTAAAACTACAGTGGACATACAATTTGGGTTTTGTTTTTTTTTTTGTCAAATACATCCAGAGCAGCTATATGCCCATGCTGGAGAACAGAATTGTCTTTTTACCAATTTCTTATGGAGTAGTTCTCAAATTCTTATCTGGAACACGTTCTCCTTACATGTGGCATATTAGAAGAACAACAGATTTGAATGATACCATCGAGTGGGCTGCCCGACATGCTGTGCTCACATGGGAGCCATGGTAAAAGCATAAGATTGTATTTTTGCTGTTCCTTAGCTCATCTGTAAAGAAGTACCAAGGTCTTTGAAATGTAATACAGCATTTGTACTACGAAACCAAGACCACCACAAAGCCACAGCAGCAGAAGCAGAGAGGCCACAGCTCTGCTCAGGAAGCAGGGCGAGGAGGAGGAGCTGCATTACAGACAGCAGGGACCGGAGCCTCTCCCAACAACACTTGCAGAAAAAGCCTCAAGACAGACAATGCCAAGACCATGAACAGTCTTTACTTCTATCAGTTGTTTCACAGCACAATGAGACACAGCACAGAGTTTGTACAGTGGATCTGCAGACAGTTTAAAACCAGGCAATTATCTTTAATAAAAAGCATTGAGTCTGAATGTGAAAATATGAAGACAACAAACAATATTGCAGCGAATGATCACCTTGCTTGCCTCTGATTGTCTAAGAAGTCCAACTCACTGACTTATGACAGTACCTGTACCGTTCTCCGCACCACCTTCTCCAAACACCCTAGTTAGTGTAAAGCTTAATGGGTCCCAACTACTGTGTGCAGTATGTGCCATAACCTTTTTTCCTCTCACCTTCGAACCCTGTCTGCAGTGTGTGGGGAGATGCAACAACTCTCATCATACAACGTTCTGATTCACAAAGAAGCAGCACAAGTGTGGTACATAATTTAATTTGCACTTCCGTATATAAATGTTTACCATATTGCACACTATCGCAGCACTTAAAAACATCTAATTATTTGCAAAAATTAGTAAAATACTTTAAAGGATTTAAAAATAAGGGTTTTAATGCAACTGACAAGATAATAAAAAAGCAATTTACTTAATGAGATACAATCCTTTATGTTGGAAATGAAAGTTACATACAACTAGAGTACAATTAAAATATACCATATAGTTCAACACTTAATTCCTCAAATGTGTAAAATTAACAAGCTTCTACTGTCATAGATATACAATTTTTCCATATTGTGAAAAGGATTTTTCAAATTAAATACAGGTAACATAATATTCTGTAGTTATATTTTATGACTGTGTTTAAATGAGAGGGTTGTATAATACTCACATTGTCAAATGTACTCACTAATGCCTTGGAAATTGCACACTTCCCCTCCTTTTCCAAAATAGAATCTCATTTCCATACTGAAGTCTATTATGCCATATTGGAAAAGTATTTTACTTGCTAACAGGATTTTCATAAAATTAAAAAATAGCATAATATCATGGCATTAAGATGACTTTTCCACTTATGCCCACGTAGAATTTAATCTGGGTATCAGACAGACATGTCAGAACCAATTTCCTAGACTTTTGTCTTATTGTACACGCAAGATGAATGATTACAGTATTTTACAAAACAGAAAAATCTCTGAACCTTACTAGAATTATAAATGTACTGATTAAAAATTAAAATCATAACAGAATCAAATTGTGATCTCCAACATTTATTAAAATCTTTTAAAGTTCATAAACGACAACAAAGTTACTGTAGAATTTATCGCATACAGCTAGCATACAGCAGCATGTCCTTGGTCTAAATGAAATACAAAAGATTTTAACATTTTCATACAAAGGATTTCTTTAAATTTATTAATGTGACGATATATCTTTGTTACATAAAATTTGCTACAGCAAAGTATCTTATACTTTTCTTGCACATATGTAAATATGGGTGGACAAAGACTGCATTCAGTGTCAGCCTCCTAATGACGTTGTGCAAAAATGCTCAACAACCTAAACATACAGAATGTCGGATGGTACACTTCATACTCTTCTGTAAAATGTCTACAAAGGCTTTTCTTAAAGGAGTGTCATACAGATTGAAAGGAAGGCATGCCAGCGGGCCATTTGCGCTGACATTCAAACAAATACAATGGCTATGTACCAATATAGCTCTTTTATTTTTTTTCCCCCAAAAAAAACCCCAAACCAATTCATCTTTGTATGCATGTAAATTGATCAGAAAATATGAATCTAGTTGAAACTGTTTAGATGTGTTGTTTTAAGACAGGTCACTGAGACAGCCAGAATCAAGTGTACAAATAAAACTACAACGAATAAGTTTAAAAGCAACCCCCCCCAAAAAAAGTGCTGAGCCACTGATTATTAACATTGAAATAAATGTGTAAAAGTGCCCAAAGCTAGCACATGGTAGCAATACCTTTTAAGTCAGTTGGTGAGAGTATACAAAATGTTAATTAAGCCCGAACACTTACATCTGTGTGACCATACATTCTGTTTGATTGAAAGAAAGTAGGTTAGAAATGAAGACACAACGCAACTAAAATAAACCCAGCTGTTGCAGTTTTTAAACTTTGTCTCTTTTCTTCGTGAATGAAGTGCTGTAATTAAAACAAAAATGATTGTAGCAGTACTCCATCCTCAGTTTACTAATATAGTATACCAGAATAAAAACTTGGCAATAACCTCTTATTCTTAACAGCTAACAAAAAATAACCGTGTTCATCCAGCGATGCATCTAGAACATTATTTTGCGTTTGCTAAACCGTTTGTTTTTCATAGCTAATGGCAGAGCGCATTTTGCTTTTTGTGGTGGGTTTTATTTTGATGGATGCCTTTTTTAATCAAAAAAGGCTCAAAACAAGGATTACTTTGGGAGCCCAAACATTGGCTTGGAAAAACAAAAAAAAAAAGAAAAAAAAAAGAAAAAAGTGTGAACCAAAATGAACCATATTCTTTACAATACTGACCAAAACTTCCTTTAAGAGTTTAGGGTTCATGTTCTTAAAGCTATTTCACACCTGCCAACTGAAATGCTGGTAAGTTGACTTGGTTACCTGTGGTCCAAAATCCAGACCAGGTGGAAGTACTCCCTCTCACAAGACTGTAAGCTCTCTGTGATACAGTCTGGTTATGGCAATTTACCTCCTGCCTAGGTGGGAAATACAAAGGAAGGAGACGGTGACGAAAACTGTGGGGATGTAGAAAACCAAGGCACGGGGTCTAGCTACTGTCCCCTACCTAAGCCATCCAATTGATTCTACTGAATTTTGGTCAGTCTCCAGGAAGAAATGTTCTTAAGTTAATTTAGCAGACATTTATATGGCGATAAATACTACCTTCAAAAATGCTAAAAATGTTGGCTAGGTTTAGTCTGAGCTACTAAAAAATTATTATAAATTGTAGCATCAGACACAAGACAGACAAGAATTATTGGCTGGCACAGACTAGAAGCAACATTTATCTTTCACTTCAGTCTAAATCACACTAGCCGCAACACCTTCCATTTCACTCACACAAATAATACATTATTCAAAATAAAATGGAGCATTCTTGGGTAAAAAACTACTTCATTTTAAAGGGGGAAAATGAACAATACACAGAAACAAAGAACGACAGAAACCAAAGTTAAGTAGGAAAGTGGTCTATTATTCTGTGTTACTGCACAAACAGTGCTTGCTTAATTGTGCCTAGTTAGAAGGGTTGGTGCAAACTGCACACATGGAAGATGGCAATAAAGACCTCAGTCAGCTTTGTGGAATGAAGTAACTAGGTAACTGTTTTGACATATGATGGTCTCAGCTCCACCTCATCTGTTAACAGAGTGCAAAGATCCCAATGTGAGCCCTGATGTCATCTTGTCCTCTTACTCCTACTAAAAATCAGCAAATTCTTTTGCACATTTTTCTGTTAGAGACGCACGGATATCTTCTTCTTCATAGTCATCAAAGTTGCTGGTATCTCCAGGGCCTCTGCACTTTGGTATGAATGGAGCTTCTACCTGTATTTGGGGAAGGAGGATTTAAAAAAAAAAAAAAAAAAGGCACATGAAATGTTACTGTCCTCGCACCTTTTAGGTTTTCACTGTGAAACAAGCACAACAATATTCTCATTATCCCTCAAATCCTGCCAAGAAACCAGGAATAACAGTGATTCAGCCTGAAGTTGTGGTACATAAATAAAACCAGCCTAAGAAGGTGCAAGCTTAGATGTATGAATCTAAGCTGGAAAAGACAATCTTACAAACATCAGTAATAAATTGCTTCCACTTCAAGACAAAGTTTAGTTCTCGCAGAAGGACCCTGCTCTGAGCTAATCAGCTGCATGGTGTGGCTCCCCGCACAGCCAGGGCTGCCTGGAACAGTCACACCATCATGGGAGAAGAGAAGCAGTAAACTGATTGCTATCAACACTACTCAAAAATCTCAGGGCTGTTTGGAGCCCCTCTCCTCTTACTTCCCAACAGTCATCTATTTCCAAATAAAAACTAACCTAATGCAAGTTGAAAGCAATTTGTTCTGCATGTTCTACAAGGCTCCCCCTAGGACCTGAGAAGCGACAGCCTTCTCAAAACTTGGCCACCACTGAGACTTCACATGATGACTTAAAGGGCTCAAGAAAAGATTCTGCGCAAAGCCTGTGCAGCTCTAATTAATGATGAAAATCTCCTTCTGGTAAAGACTGCCTGCACATCCTCTCAAACCCACACACGTACTCTATTAGCCTTGTGAGTCGGTGCTTCTTATATCAACTTGGGAGTAAGCCATTCACACTCAGCTATTGGAACCATTTTCCAGGACCCTCTTAACTGCTGCTTCTTCAAGCTTTTTGAGGCTGGCCTTAAAAATAAAGTCCTTAGGACTGACTACAATGTAACAGTGTCAATTCCTCTTCCCCAATTAGTGCACTTCAGCCTCTACTCATCTGGGAAGCTAAAACTAAAAAGGACCTTATATGAGAATATTAGTCTGCACCTGGTCATACCTGCATTTTTGCTGGCTAATGGCTTATGCTGCCCCTACACTGTCAGAGAAAAAATGAAGAAAAAATAATAATAAAGAAGGATTTTTTCCAAACTTGCAGACACTGAAACGTTATTTTAGGGAACACACTACTAAATTCCACCTTCACTCAGCTAATATTAATTCAATTTTTAATCCTTCTAAATCTATCACACCTCATATAGTTCAAAATTAACCTTAATTACTTTTAAAAATAATGTACATTTTAGAATCAACTGAGGGAAGCAAAAGGCAGGCTTTGGGGTGGTGATGCGGGCAATGATGGTGAGGAGATGGTGAGGAAGGGAACAGAGAGAATGGAGGGCCAGGGAGAAGGAGAGATACTCTACTGAGACAGGTCTAAAACTGAAGTTGGAGGCATGATTATTAGTACACATTTCTCTTTTTCATTTGACAGATGCCAGATTTAACCACCTTTATGGTAAGCAGGATTACAGCAAAATCACTGAGGCGATGCAAATGTAAACCTGGAAATGCAAAGTACCTCTCTGGGGCGTCCCAAGGAGAATGTGTGCCAGAGGCAGTGTGCCAGGGAAGCATAAGCAGGGCAGGTGGGGCTGAAGCTGAGGCAGGGGATCAGTCCACACTGAGCTACCATGAACTGCTCAGTGCCCCAGGTAGAGTACTGAGGGCGGGGGGGTGTGTGTATGTGGGAATTAGTAAATTAAAGAGGTACAGCACAGAGTAATACAAACTCAACTCTGATGACCCTGGGTAATAACACTACAGACCCCCAAGGAATAACACTAACTTTCTGGATTTATAGACTGCCACAATTGTCATGCATGCACCACTGTGCACCTAAAACAATATACACATTTAGGTGATTTAGCATGAGAATATGCAATCTGTGTACACACCTAGCCTACAAAAGCACACATTTACCATTACCTGAATTCTCCCTATGTGTCTTCTCAAACTGATTGTCAATTACTTCCTTACAACAAAGCTCAAAGCACAAAAAAGATCTTATTTGCTGTTGGAATTTTAGAACACATTTAAATGAGATGCCTCAGACCTTTCCCTGTTATCTTCACTAAAGAAGAAGTTGCTAAGAAGATTACAGGACATAACATTGGTTTATAGCAGAAATACCTGTTTAGCCCAAAGTACAACCGTATTATCAGGAAGCATTTTAATAAAAAGCTACACTAACACACAAAGAAAACAAGGGTTGATCTTATCTGAAATATTAAGTAATTGCCTGGTTCATTTATGAGTGCAGCACAACAAATTATTCACATTACATTAGCTGCCAAGGAACACTACACTTACTCAGGGAAGTACATGCTGTGGGGTAGCAGCCAATGTGAAAAGCTGGTATAAACTCAAAGTTTATTGCTCTATTTCTATAATTGCTTAAATGATATTACAATCCATGCTGTTGTTTCAGTACTACAGTATTTATTACTTATAATTAGAAACTTCAAACTTAATCAGCATCAGTTTTCACAAGCCTTTAAAACTAGTAATAGCTATTCTAACTGTACTATTAGTTCATGTTTTAAAATATTTCTTGTTCCCCTGAAAGTGATTCTCTACAGCAGTTCACTAGCATTGATAAGAATATTTAGCACACTATTAAAACATCTGATTTGATATTACGGGGCCTGAGTGTCCCTAAACAGCATACTGGGGAATGAAACTCAGCACATGTAAAACCACCTTGTAAACAGGCATTAAGAACAGATAATTACAATTCTGTAATGGGCAATTTTTTCTTAAAACATCTACACTTAATAGAAAGGATACAAGATGTGTTAATTGTACCCTGTCTTCTAGTAATTAATACATCAGTGAATACTACAACAACTGTACTGTCAGTCTGTGTAGCCAAACAACCAGTTTCTTTTTAGAAACTATTGTTAGTATTTAGGTTTGGCCTTTAAAATACTGCTGCTACAGCAGCAAGTTCATGCCTCTATAATCAAGACTGTTAGCATTTCAACAATGTAAACCAATTCCTTGAAACGTTGCTGCTTGAGTTCAACCTTTTTACTAGATGCAAAATTATTTCTCCACCTGAGTCTTCTGGGACAACACCAACGAATATTCCAGTCTTTTATGGCTGTCTATTGAAAACCCAGGAATTCAGGTTGCATTTAAGAGAATCAGTTCTTACAAATCTGTTCTATCAATTCACTAATCTACAGATACCGAACTCTGACTCTACCTTGAAGGGGAGAGCGAGCTTTGGAGCTAATGGAAGACAGACCTAGACCGGATTATCACCATCCTCATCCCTTCCCCGGTTTCCTGGTCCAGCTCTGCTTCTTTCATCCTTGTAGCCTCTGCTTGAACCGGTGTCTTAATGGCTGCTTGTGCTCTTAAAATACACTCAAGTGCCTCTGTTGCTTTCATTCTTATGCAAGTCTGAAGTTCATAGTGCAGAGTGGGCATGGACTTTGTAAAAACCACGTTGTATGTCAAGCTGGTTGGGCAGGGCTAGAAAACCATTCCAAAACTCACCACGAAACAGCATTCAGCAGGGCACTCTCCCTTGCTGAAGCTAACGAACTGTTGTGTCAGAAGGCAAAAGCTCCTCCACAGACACTGTAGAATGAGTATACATGTTCTATATCTGATCCTGCTCCAGTCACAGATAAAAGCATGAGCAAGGAAGAGGGAGCATAATCCTTTAGCAGCGAAAGAAAAGCTCTAGTTTTGGCTAGAGCTCCTCCACACTGAAGCACAGTCTTACTGCTAAGAGCTAAGCTGGAAAGGAAAACAGATTCCTCTGCTGTGGAGGTGTACTTATAGATTCCACTATAGCATGGGTTAAATAAAAAGCAAGAGAGAGAGAGGAGATGGCTCATTCTGAGATGTTCCAGAAATAGACTAAAGCACAACACCTGTTAAGATAACATGAATGCACACACAGGTCCAGGGTAAAATACCAACACGAAACAAACAATCCAATCAATGTGAGCTTTCCACAGTGTTAAAGACTGAAGTGCTTTCACCTTTTATTAGTTTAATTAAAAGCAACAGATTTAGGAAAGCAAAAATAAGCAAAATTATTAGAAATTTTACTTCAACTTCTTAAAAACCTGTAACAATTTTGATGAGGAAGGGTCTTACCTTTCTCTGATAAATGGCAATCCAATCTGTAGTTGCAAACCACTTGTGATTCTTTATGTCATTTACACCATTCTTGAGATTTCCATATCGTTTGGTCAAATCTACCTGGAGTAAATTTCTTAGAAGATCCTTTAGGTCTGAGCTGAAGTGTGATGGAAACCTTACCTAAAAATACACATCCACAACATTAAAAACAATATACAAATTTGATTCTTCCCCCTGTGAAGCACAACAATGTTCACACAAGAGGAAACATCAGGGCCACTTGCTATTCTTCCTCTAAAAAACAGATCAAGTAAGAACTCATGAAAAAGATCAATATTGTTGTAGGTGATTTCTATTTCACAGAGCTTTAACAAAAGCACTACCCTGTGCATTTACCGTTTTTAAACTGTAAGTTTCTAGATCTAATTGAGTTAAGAAAACATAATTTAACGTAATATTGATTTAAAAGCTAGATTTAATTTGGTGTTTCATCAGCATATTATCATCTCAATGAATTCTCAACTACTTCCTAGGGATTTTAAAAAAAATTGTATTATACATACACAAAAATATAGAGGAGATACAGTGAAGTGTAGCACACCTGCAGCATATAAATATAGACAAAGTAACTGAGCAGTCAGCAATCGTATGTGAACATTCAATCTGGAACTTCATGCTATTTTGTAATCCATTTCTGATAACTAAATACACCAACACCAGAGGTCTTACATAAATAACACAGCACTATTCAAAAACAGCAAGAGTGACTTGCCCATACAGTTAATTCAAACCCAGCTAAGAAATATTTAAAGACATATGGGATGTATAACAATAGGGTTTTAATAGTAAAAGATCTACTGACACTATCTGGCATGGGAGAGAGAAAAAAGGGGAAGCTTTGTTTGTCATGCCTGTAGCCTCAGCATTTTACACTCCCTATGTTCAGCTGATGCATCATGATGTAATTGCAGAACTTGGAATTATTTAACATAAAAACATGTTGTGAAACCAAGAGGTCTGATAACCAAGGACACTGCTTCAGTTTACCTGCCAATATGACTCTATTGCTGTACATGTGAAATTCACAGGTTTTTAACTCATACAGTATTTATGTGGATAAGAAGGAAATAATAATTCTCTACTTTAAAAATGGAGCTAGGTGCGCAAGGTAGATTAAACAAAGACTTAAGGCTATAAAGAAAACATACTGCTAGCTGAGAACTGAAAGTTTCCAGAGTTCATGTGCAAAGCTGTGTGTAAGCATCCATCCTTTTTTTTTTTTTTCTTTAGAAGATAAATATTTCTTTAACAAATAGATCTTCACAAATGAAATCCTATACATTCATGGAGACAGATAAAGGCTCACATTATTACAGCCTTTTGAAGACCAATCACCTTGATTTAAGTTCCTAGACAGGAATCAATCTCACTGCAGTGTGCTATGGTGCCTGCTGAGGCACTTCCCTTGATTAGAGTTACAGTAATATGTAAGGTGCAGCACAGCATGTGTTTATGTAGGAACAAGGAAGAGGAGAACTGTAAAACAACCAAGCGAGCACACAGAAACATGAAGAGACAACACTTGCTGGTAGAAGAAAAAACAGAACAGTCAGATTTCCATGCTACCTGGCACAGTAAGAGATACTAAATGAAAAATAAAAGGGAAACATTGGAAATTCTTTTTAAAAAATGTATATAGCAATGAACACTGAACAGAACATTAGACATGTCTTGAACTACATGACTGACAGCGTAAAGAAACCTACTATGAATTATAGAAACTCTAGCTTCTCAAAAGCTGCAAAAAGAGTTATAGAAAATAGCTAGGCAAATTAAGTATACAGCTAAATAGTTGTAAATGGTTGTTGGATCATTTTTATCCAAGCAAAAAGGATATAATACCATAATGTCCATAAATTTAAATAAATTGCATTTTAAATTTGAAGGCAGGAAACAGATTTTAGAACTTGGTGGAGTTTTTTTTAATATTACTTTAACCATGTCCATACTTACCAAGTATACATTACAAACTTTTCCTATATTCTTTCTAAATGCTGTCTAGTAGTCAGTGAAATCTACAGCTACTCCACGCACACAAAAAAGTTTCTGTAAAGACAACTGTATTTGTGAAAAATACAAAGAACCTTCACACACCTTGCCAGACACAATCTTCTCATAAATCTGAATGGGCTGATCTGCAAAGAATGGGGGATATCCAGCTGCCATTTCATAGATTAACACTCCTAGTGCCCACCAATCCACTGCCTTGTTGTAACCCTGGGTAAAATGAGAAATACCACTGTTAGTACATTTCTCACATTGTTTAAGATTTTCAATATATATCTATGGAATAAAAAGAAAGCAAATACATTATTGCTTGTTTTACGGATCTTGCAACCGAGTTCAAACTAAACCAAAGCTCACAGATCCCAACAGCAATATGCTTAAAACCTAGTGCAGTGATGACAATGAAATATTTTGCATGCAGTCCTGTGTTGACTTTCAGTGATATCATTACACCGATGCGTAACTCCTGAAGTGACAGAAATGGGGAAACTTAATTTATTTTCTTTATTTAGTCATTTAAAAAGCAAAATATCCTTGTTATAGAACAAATGAAAAAATGTTTTGAAGCTTAGGGAAATTTCATACAACACTTCTTATATTGTGTATATACCTTTTTGCTTGATTATCTGCATTTCAGAACACTCATTTTCATACTTAGCAAACCAGCTATAAGAGCTTAAAGTTTTACAGTTAATTAGCTGTTACAGAGTAACTTATGATCTGACCTTAAAAGTCTAAACAAAATCATCAGTAAATCCTATGTAATATTAAAATACAGAAAGCCCCATCAATCCCACCAATATTATGTGCTTTCTGAGATCTTTTACAAAGCTCAGGGCTGGAACTCATTTATTTCCTGAAAAATCTTATTATGGAGAATTTGTAGTAAGCACATTGTGATTTCTTCGGCTGCTTTATCTGCACAGGGGCAAAAAAGCCACATATAAAGATTTTCTCCTCCTCCTCAAAAAAAAAAAAAATTATTTCTACATAAAGACCTGCAAATAGCATTTAATTAAACCACATATGAAATGCATATGCACTCTGATTGTTTGTAACATGAGCAGTTCCATAAACTGTAAGGACATTTTTCTTTTGCAAAACAGGAAGGATTACAGCTGAATAGTTACATGGAAAATAATCTTTCTTCTATGTTCAAACACCTAATGCAAATACTAGACACAAACTGATTAACAATAAAGCTTAGACTGCATGTACTTTCTGTGGAAAGCCAGTGGTCTGTCACATCTGATTTCATATGAAGTGCTTTAAACCTGAAACACTCAGCAACTAGTTATTTAATAAAAACTGATTCACCCAGCATGTGGCTCTTGCTACCTCTGGAGCTCCTGTGACTGGCTGTTAACACTTCAGAGTGTCATCACTCAGAGCTGTTGTTCTGCTAAGGATGAGTTAAATAACCTAATTACTAATTCCTTGAATCCCTAATTTCCTCACAAGTTAACTGAAAAGCATCTGTAGAAAGTTCTGGACAGTTATGCGAAAACCCTTACTTCAGAGTAAGTTTTAGTACACTAAAAAACCACTAACAATGTGAAGATCGCATTTTATGTATTCATAGTGTTAACTAGTTGAGATTTGATTTTTGAAAGTATCAGTAACTGTTTATCCCTCAAAAGTTAATAATTGTGTGACAAGTTTTCACTGCATCAAAAGTGTCACTGAAGAACCAAATACCTTGCTGAGAATTATTTCAGGTGCCAGGTATTCTGGAGTTCCACATAACGTCCAAGTTCTTCCTTTTACTCTTTTTGCAAAGCCAAAGTCCGTGACCTGTTATCAGAATAAATAAATTGACTGTAAGAAAGTACATCTCTAAAAAATAATTTTAAAATTAAATACTTTAAACATATTGTGAAAAGCTATTTTATATATAGGAAAAGTTTGTTTCCAAAATCACACAATTATAGTCAGATGTACCTTTAGTAGCCACTCCTGGTATTTCCAATTCAGACAGACAGAATGTTTCTCATAATAAAATCAGTAAATGAAACAAAATATGGATTCCTCTCGAACATTAACTTAACTTAAAAAATCAGTGGGAACTACAGCTTACAAATCTTCTTCATGTACTGCGATAACATTAATATTTTTTTCGTGTACTTTTCACATCAGACTGTTTATACTGCCGAAAGTTTAAATAATGTGACTACGAATAAGATATTTATCTCTTCCTTTAAGTTAACAAATAAATGGATCACAAAAAGGGTAAAGATATCCACCATCTTGTGAATTTAGAATTTTATTGCATAAGTGTATAAAGTTTATATGTAAAATTAGCGTGGGAATAAGACAACATAAAAAAGTGCCTTCCAGTAACTTCTGATTATCTGAATATCTTTGAAATCAGCACTAGAGTCAAGTTTGTTTATTTGAGGGCTGGGGTGGAAACACAGCAGTGACCATTCACAAATGGCAAGTTCTCGCCCACGATAAATTCTTCATTCCACTGGTCATGTTTTCTGCAGTATGGTTCAGAATGATCCTTTCTGTAATTTTTCCTGGATCATGTTGTGGAATACATACAGAAGCCAGGGAGTTACATTCTAGATCACCTGCAAGCTATCAAGTCTATGCTTGTTTGGGGATCCATTTCTTTTGCTTCTTCCTTCTTGGCATAATTTTCAACCTATTCCCTGAGAAAACATACTATACCACAATGATAATCATTGCTTATTATGCAATAACTCGTGCTGACGTTTCTGATACACTAGTGTCACAGTTAAACAAGCCAAGCTTAAAACTATCAAGGCAGCTTTTGCTTCATTTTTGGCAGGAGCAACAGCAATCACAGCTGGGACTGAACAGAGGGAGTGCCATGCTGACTAGACAGAATCATTTCTGTTTGTGAAGGCACATCAAATATCCTGCAGACACAGGACCAAACAGTATTGGCTTTACAATTCAAAAAGAAAGCGAGCAGAGTTTCTAAACAAAATTTAGTTGGAGATGTTGTATCAACATATGATCAGCCATGATCCTAGCCCCCACCCCCTGCCCTTCCAGCTCTGCTCAGAAGTGAACCAACCTCACATGGGAAGAGTGACTGTTGGACCAATTATGATTTGCAGTTTGCCCACTGTCACAAAAACATACTATTGTTGCACACAGTCACTAATTCTGGAGTAAGCTGCCCACAGCTTTGCATTAATGGTGCTCCCCAACCACATTAATAGAACTTGTATTTCCTTTTCCCAACAGTGTAATTTTATTTTCCATAAAAATTATTTTGCTGTTATAAACAACATGAGATAGAAACCCCTCCTGCTTCTCTCAGACATTTTTATTGTCTATTTTCATATTAGATCCTGCTATGGCAAAAGGTGACACAATGAAGAAAAGCTTCTTAAGGACTGCAAAGCACTGCCGAGTGTTTGCTGCTGTACACCACCTTCCTACTTGCAGTTTAGCTCTTTGATGTAAGAGCTAAAAGGATGAGGAGGTGCCATGAGAGCCTGCTGTAAAACCCAAGCCATCAGTTGTAGCACTACAATTGTGATCTGATCTCAACCCAGCTCTCACTCCAGATGTGCTAAGAAGGTTAGACTCTCCAAGGGTGGGGTTGACCTGCCTGAAATGAAGTACAAAAGCATTTGTGTTGACACCTAAGCTGGTTATCCTAAACCACTCATATGAACAATGCAGAGAACCAAACATTTTAGGGCGTCTTTCATATTCTTCTAGGGTATATGTATAATACAGGGCAGATGTATAAAATATAAAATGGATGAAAAGAACCATGCAATCACCTACTTCTCACTACAGAACCCAAGGGAAACCTTGACTACTTGCTCAACCACAGATGGGTCCATTGTGCATACTTAACTTTAGTCAGAGGAAGTGCAACCCATTGGTTCTACCCATTACTAAGCAGTAAGGCACTTTAATGCTCCCCAAATACATGCTAACATGCCAACCAGCTTCAGACCATTTATTCTAAACACATTTGCTAGAATTACCTAATCCTACCCTGTAAAGTAAGGCTTCACTCCCTAAATATATCATACAAATAATATCATACCTGGATGTATCCTTGCTGATCAATTAAAAGATTTTCAGGCTTTAGATCTCTGTAGATGAGGTCTAATGAATGGAGGTACTCAAATGTTAGCACTATCTGAGCTGCATAAAACCGTGCATGTGGTTCACTGTGAAGAATTAAAAGAATATTAAGCACCCCGATGTTATGCTGAAATACTGACAGAACCATGTAACTGCCAGGGAGAGACAAGTTAAGTATCTTTTAACTGGTTGTTTTACTGTGTAACAGGAAAAAAAAGCCACACAAACAACAATAAATTTAGAATTGATAAATTTAAGGAATGAGTGTAAGTCTTGCAACTAAAATACACATGCAAATAAAGAGGAACGTACCCCACAATATGGAGTTTAGGCTTCAAATTTTACTTTCAGAAACTATCATCTGTTTCAGTGACAATATGCCTATGCCTAGGAATTCCAAGACTATGACGCAGCGATCACAAATGCCTGCATTAACTAACTGAAAAATATGACAAGTTTTTCATTCCCTGACTAGTCCACTGAAAGAGGGTTAGTTAAGTTCAGTTGCTCCTTCAGAACTTTTTCTTCACTACTAACAAATCTTATAAAACCCTCTTCTGAAATTATCAACACAAGGCTTTTTAAAGGAATAATGTCATTAATACTCCTACCTGAACCTTCCGATTCTTCTTAGATGTGAAAACATTTCACCACCAGGAACATACTCCATTACCATGTATAAATTAGAATTGTCCTAAGGAAGCAAGTAAACACACACAAATAAATATTTGGCATGCTAGAGAATCTATAATGCCCACAGAGTATATTTAATGAAAAAAATGAAAATGAAGAATAGCATCCACCCAGTGACCTTAGCAAACATAAAGCAACACTGGTAGAAATTCCTGAAAAAGTGCAGACATGTGACAAAAGAAGCACCACGCATCTCAAGAAACCTACTTTAATGTAAATCTGACTCGAGATATTCCTGATGCAGAATGGTGTGTAAGTGACCCGTAGGAAGAGAGGACAGGATGCCTACTGCAAGACAAGCCCTTGCACCCCTAGAAGTTCAGAACTGACAGCATGAGGTATTGTCATCTCCTACAGCCTTAGTCTCAAATGTCAAAACCATAAAGACTGAGGTAGACCATGTTTGTTCATATTAAAAGGTACTTAAATTTAAAAAAAAATAAATAATATATTATACATTTAAAGGACAACATTACACTACAAATTAGGAAAATATTTAATTTCTTACAGACTAACACATACTGTCATGGAATTAGAAATTGACCTTGAAGTTCTTTCCTTTGCGGCGCATACTGCAATTAAGACCCACCTCAGGTATAAATGTGAATGAAAAATATCTACAGAAAATTATAAATTTATGATACCATATACTGGTACAGTAATATGTCCCTTGGTTTCTCTCAAAGATAGAATGATGCCTAAAAGCTGCATGCTGTAAAACACTCAGTTTTCATGCAAAATAATGGAAAACTCCAAGAGTTTAATTTATTATTTATTAATAAATTAAATGTTAAATGTTTCATCTATCTATAGAAAGATGTATCTAAAGATATACCTGAAGAGCATCTGAAGCCTGAGCATGCAATTCCCTAAAACCCAAATAGCTACTTTAGAAATAACACTTACCTTAAAAGAATACTCCAGTTTTACAAGGAAAGGAAAGTTCACCGCTTGTAATATTCTCTTCTCATTCAGTGTGTGTTCTATTTGCTTCAGTTTGACAACCTTGAAGAGAAAAAACAATCCTTGGTTTAAGCATGACATTTTTTAGTCACCGATAAAACTTTTCAGTGTACAATGATTAGCTGAAAGCAAGCTTGTAACTGTACAAATAATGAAAAAACCTTATGGATTACTAGTACAGTAACAATGCTGAGAAAGGACAAAAAAGTTGAATGGCATTTTGAAGAGTAACACTCTTGCAGTACAGTTTGCAGATAAGTCTAGAAATAAGTGTTTCTCATGACATGCTGGGTACAGGAATCAAGAAGGAAAACATCTCTATTTTCTTAAGAATTGCTTGTGTTTGTAATACATACTTCTGCAGCAAGATGACAGTTCAATAAAATCCATTTGATCTTTGGACCCTTTGCTGAGGGAGGCAGGAAACTGTCAGATATGTTTAATTATGAGTTGTGTTATGTGCAGAGGTGTAAACTAACTTATTTCATATAGACTAAACTATTACTGAGGAGACTAAGAAGAAAACAAATTCAAGATTTCCGTTCTTACAAACGGTTGCTACTCCTGCCAGACCTTTCAACAGGCTTTGCTTTTCTGCTTAGCAAAGAGCTTCCCAAAAGCACTAAAAAATGAAAGGCCACCTTCTTGGAACCCACTGCAAGGTTAAGCTGCTAACCAGGCAGCAAATGGCAGGTTTCTGATCATTGCTCTTCCTCAGTAATTACCGATTGGTGTTCTTGTGTTAAACCCCACCATTGCATAATTAATTATTTCCATTTTACTTAATCCCAAAGATTAAGAGAAAATGGACAAGAGTGATCAAAACAAGTCTGTTTTAACATGTTCTGAAATCAAATCTAACTGCTATAAGTAACAGATAAGCAAGATATTCCAACACTGGCTGAAATGGTGTTTAACTTAGGTAAAAAAGGTAGAACCTCCCCC
>VXBZ01008518.1:1021622-1076445 GCA_013399135.1 Heliornis fulica
GGGAGCTGGGTCTCTTCAGCTTGGAGAAGTGGAGACTGAGGGGCGATCTTACTGTTTATAAATATGTAAAGGGTGAGTGTCAGGAAGATGGATCCAGGCTCTTCTCAGTGATGGCCAGTGACAGGACAAGGGGCAACGGGTCCAAGCTGTAACATAGGAAGTTCCATCTGAATGCAAGGAAAACCTTTTTCACTGTGAGGGTGACAGAGCACTGGAACAGGCTGCCCAGAGAGGTGGTAGAGTCTCTTTCTCTGGAGATATTCAAGATCAATCTGGACACATTTCTGTGTGATTTTATCTAAGTGATCCTGCTCATGCAGAGGGGTTGGACTAATGATCTTTCAATGTCCCTACCAAATACTAACATTCTGTGAATCTGTGTAAAAGGCAAGTTTACTTTAGTTTCTTCTTGCCTGACCATTATAAAACAGTCTTTAATTAAATGACACATTGTTCAAGGTCCAGGACCCCAAATCACAGTATACTGGAACTGCAACTCAGGGAAAATAATTTCATTATGTCACTGCTACAGTTCCATTATATAAAATTACTCAGGAATATAATAATGCTTAAGTGCAAGCATTTACACTGAGGCAACGCTGACTTTCATTTTGTCAGTTGCTGATTGTTAAGTTCTCTTTGCCAGATTAATACTTTTGCAATATGATTTTTATTATACAGCAGCAAAGTTATGCATAGTGCAAAGTAAGAAGGGCTCTTATATTGAGGACCTTGGAATCTATAACCTAAATAACATACTTCTGAAAATCTTGTTGAAACCATGAAAAAACAATTGTATTGATAAATTCCTTAGCATCCAAGAATTCTATTTTATTTAACATTGAAACTTTATCAAATGACACAACTCAATCTAAGAGTAATAAGCTGTTAAAAAAACAGTCTGGAGTAACAACAGATATTGAGGCTGCAGAACTTGAGTTTTCAGTAAACTGTCAGTTGTGTGACAGGTGGTCTGGGAGGGAGACTACTGATCTATCTATGCAGTAACCATACATGCAACAGGATTATGACATTATTATGCATGCTAAAGTAACACCTCATGGGATCAACAATGGGAAATAAGTTATTTGTGCAAATTGTTAAATTACGGTTCAGAAAGGAAAATATTAGGAATTTCTGATCCAAAGAAACTACCACAATTATGAACTACTTTGCAGAAATGTATTTATTTATTTTAACCACTGCACTACATTTTGCTTTTGCCAAAGAATATATAGGCCACCTATATTTGACACCTTACAACAGCTAAGCAAAGAATATAACTGAAAGTATTTTATTAATATCTGGGACATTACTTAGATCATCTCCAGCATGCCATTTATGTTACTGTCTGTTGTAAGAATTCTATGCAATCCCAACAACAGAATCTTCGGGCTAAAATAAACTGTTTATAAAGTATCAACAGTATTGCAGTGAGATCTGCAAAAACACAGTAAGTGAAATAAAGTTTAGCCAGTTACCAGAAATTTGTCTACATCATACTCTTGTACCACAAAAAAAAAATACTATAAGTTACACCTACCTTCTGTTTGTCCAGTATCTTCATAGCATAATACTGTTCTGTGGATTTATGTTTCACCATCATAACTCTCCCAAATGATCCTGTTCCAAGGGTTTTTTGCCTCTCAAAATCATCTAGGCCAGCAGTATTCTATGTGTACAAGGATACAATTATATTATTTATGATAAAATTGTCTTTGGGTATTACAACTGTACTATTTGAATTAATTTATGAAGGAAAATTGAGTAAAATTAAATTTATTAAACTACAGCAAACTATACCATTGTTATTCCATGCCTGCTAAACTTCCAGAAGATATTTTTACATTGCGCTCATTAAAACAAGAAGAGACTTATCCCAATTGTATCAACAATTCTGTAAGCTATCCACACAGATGACATGTTCAGTGAGAAACCATTAGCAGTAAACAATTTAATGTGCAGATTAATAGCCCCCTCATGCTTTGTAAACAAGAATATCAAAACCCCAAGCTCTAGAAACAGTTCTATGTAAGACCTGCCTGAAGAGCATATCACTGAGTAGATTTTCTCAGATACACATTAACAGGGCATTTCAAATGCTTTTTAAAAACAGTGAACCTTCTGCAAACCCTCAAGTTCAACTTTTGAAGGATTTCACTCTAACAAGATCCTTAACTTGCCCCCAAGCCCCAAACAGTAGACTTAATACCCTTAATTTCCCTTAATACCACAGGGGAAAATATTAGCAGAGTGAATTACAGATGTACCAACACTTACTGTTAAAACTGAAAGTTTCTGATTTACTGTAGAAACAACAATTACCTAGCAACAACTATCAGGGTGCTATCAGTATTGTTCTCATTCTAAATCCAAAAGACAGCACTGTAGCTATTAGAAAGCAAAAGCTTATTAACTCTATCTCAGTTGAAACCAGGACACCAGCTAAAACATGACAACAGATATTAAGCCTTGTCATATTGATGGTGAACTTCCTTCTTGGTAAGAGAAAGCTGCTGTCCAGTATGAGCACTTTATCAGCTCATACAGATCCAATGTTCTTCCTGATGAACTTCAATGACAAAACTGAAATTAAAAACAGAAACTCCTTTTCGAACTGCATTGAACTTATTTCTGTTTTTTGCACTGCTCATTACAGACTGATAACACATTCATACTAGCCAAAAAATGCAAGAGGGAAAATTACTGAATATTTAAATGACTGATACCTGAGGGGGGCTTTCCCATTTTCTTAAAAAGTCTTCTTTGGCTTTGGCTAGGAACTCTTTCACTGAAAACACACAAAAGAAGAGTACAATTTAATTAATGAAATTCATCATGGATTTAATGCAGATGCTTTGTTAACAAAGTATGTAAACTTCATCATCAACTTCTCTCTTCAACTTGTAATATGCTATTTTCACCACGTATGAAAGCAAGCACCAATGCCTCTAGAATGTCTACAGTATCTCCAGGCGATCTCTAAGCTTTCTGGAGTAAATACATCATTCTACACAAATTACTTAAACTACATCAGCTTTAATAACTCACAATACTGTACATGCAAGCAGGCTTTAAGGTGATGCAAGATATTCTTAATTCAACTGGGAAAACAACATAAACACCTGACATTTATAAATAGTTGCTTCATAAAGATGGACTTTTAATCTATTTTTGTTAAATAAAAGTAGCATTTTCTTTCAACTGCTTGAGCGTAGCATCAATCTCTTTTATTTTTTCCCCTGCTATCACCTTTATTTAAAGGCTGTTTGCAAGCTCAAGTACCAAATGGACAGCATTACTGCAAGCAAAACCAAAGCACAAGGCTACAACGACACTGCACATTAGGCATGCCCACAGTCAGAGAATATATAACTAATATAATATTGATTTTCCATTGACACTGAATGAATGTCCAGTAGCAAAATTCTGGATGACTGTTTAAAATGTGCACCAACATATTTTGTCTAGATCCTCTTTAAACTGTTCTGTTATTTGGATCAGTTATCAGCCAGATCGATGCAGATTGCCTAACGCAGTCGTAAACGAGAGGTGTTTCAGACTGGTGTGGTTCTGAAAGAGTCACACAATTGAGACTAAAATATCATACTGTTTTTGTGTTCTCTGAATCACTTCACGTAATATAATGTTAATAACAGTGCATTTTTTGTAATGTGGTGTTCTGCCACAAGCAATTTCTAAAAATACTCAGCAATGTGCCAAGATTATTCTGGCCAGTATCTGGAAATATATGTTTTAGCAACAGTATTTTACTTTACAATGGTCAAAAAACTAGCTTCATAAGGGGTTGCAAACAATCATCTGATGAATCAGAACTTTTTTGTGCTTTTCAGAGAATACTTGTGTATACACAGAGATTTTTCCAAAAATTAATTTATCACTCTTCTATTACTGGTACTGTAAGAGCAGCACTAAAAACACTGGCAGCTCTGCAGAAGACTGGCTGCTAATCTATTTTTTTTTTTGTTTTGCCTTTTTCCCCACCTCTCGCATGTGCGATGGGACTCAGCTATTGCAAAACACTCAGGGGAGGTCTATCGCTCCCTATGTCATCGATGGAGAAGCATCGATATAATGGAAACCTGAGAAAAATTCTCACAAGTTTTGTCTAACCAGTTTGTCATGGTTAGAAAAGTTTTCAAAGCATGATGTCCACCCAATAATTTTGTTTTAAGACAAGCAAGAAATATCAGAGAGGAGGAACATATTTATTACCCTAAACTAACAGTTAAGTAGAGTAAGAAAAATGTATCTTATATCAAAGAACTATTTTTAGTTGGCATTAAAATTCACAGTTAAAAATATTTTTGTGGGCAATCAGTAAAATGTTTGACATATCTGTCCCATGTGGGAGAAATATTTCCATTGTTTTTAAATTATGGGGGTTGCTTGTGCAATGACTTTAATGATCCTAATTTGAGAAAAGGACAGGATTTCCTGTGGCATGGAATAATTTCTCAACACAAAAAAGGAAGCTAACAGTGTCCAAATTCATGTCTGATGATCCATCTTCCATTAGGAGAATAGATGACTCGATAAAGTGATGACTACTGGAAAAAATTTTTTAAACATCAAAGTAGCTTGAACATTATTTTCTCTTAATGATAAGAAAAAGCCTAAGATAATCATTAACAAAAAGCTGAGCCATCAAACTTAAGTGGCTGTAGTTTATATGTAGAATTAATATTTCCAAACACAGCCAAAACATGAAATAATTGGTCTCACTTTTTTACATGTTATTACAGAATATCTTAAATACCCCTCATTCTATCTCCATTGTTCATATAAATATTTTAAGTTTCCACATATTTTGCACTGAAATATTCTTATCCAATATTTATAAAAACGTACAATAACATTCACATGTCATCTTTGTTCTACTTATGGAATAAAAAAGTGTTTATGAAATAACGTGATCCAGCTGGAAATATTCAAATTGTGGAAACATGAGAAACTTCTCTCACTTCTAGAGTATCAATAAGCCACAAGCTCTCCTTCAACAAAGCTTCCACCTTATTCTACTTTTGCTCTCTTCTCCTGGAGAGCAGCACTGAGCACCTATTTTCAGAAAAGAGCTACCTAATGGCACTCTTATCTTAACATTGCTCTTTTTAAAAGCAATTTCATATTCTGTGGTATGTTTTATTAGAATTACATTTTTTTTCCTAATGAGAAAGTGGGTCAAATTGTGCCTGACTCTCATTTTCAGAGATCACCTGCGCTCCTACACCACAACACAATTCAGCAGGTGATTTCAAACAGAACAGAGGGATTGTAAGTGCATACACTTCCGCCACTCCTGAGAACAGGACTTGGAATTTGAAACAGGGTAGGTAGGTACTTTTGGAAATTATCTCTTGATAACAAAACATTAGTTCTTGCTACAGGAGAACACATTTCAGTTTTGCTTTTCAAGCGCAGAATCGAAATTTACTCCAACTGGAGAGTAGTGGCCACCGGTATTATTGCGATGATGCAACAAAACAGCTTGCTTAGATGATGCCTTAAGACATTTTCCTCAAGTGCACATTTTTAGCCACTTTACATTGTTATGCTGTGGCTCTTGTTTGGTTTTCTAGTCTTTGAACAGTTCCTAGCATCTATGACTTTGGGCACTAATGAAGGAATGAGCATACCAAAAGTCTCTATAGGTTCCCCAAGGGGTTGCAGGAACATTCACCCACACAGATGAGATGATGAAGAGAGGAAAGAAAGAGAAGAAAAATAAAAAGTTTTATGCATTTCCACAACAAACACGTAGAAAACACAAATACATTCCACCCTTTCCCCTCCCCACTCAAGAACAGACCCTGTAATAATCCAGCCCTTTCCCACACAGACACGGTGACTCATGCTAAAAAAAAAATAAATCACAGAATGTTTGAGCAAAGAAAAGAGGAAAAAAAAAAACCCCAAAGGCAGCTAAATTCAGTATGAAAAAAAGATGATGCATCACAGAAATAAGCACAGCTTACAAAACTTCAGGAGATCAGGTTGGCATCTTCAATAATTAATCTATTCCAAGACACACACATCCAAGGAACTGCTGCTAACAAAAGTGTATCTATCTTCATGGCAGCATGCTGGATCATAATAAAACCTGCAATCGGGTGATCTTCCCACTACTTAGCACTTTGTTCCAAAAGACAGCAGGTGTGAATTGCATGGCATGTGGTGGATTACACAGAAATGGCAAGCAGTCTCAAAAAAATCACAACCAAATTTCAGTTCCATTACACAACAACGGCAACGACCCCCCCTGAAAAGTCCAAACAGCACAGCTGAAGCTGCTGTCTGCAAACCAGAATGCAGACAGGAACCCTATACGGTCGCCATACAAGTAGTATTTAATTTCGTAAGACTGTCAAAAAACCCACAAAAAACCAAACCCAAAACCACAGGAAATTGATGCTGATATACAGGCTCCTGTAAGCACTGAAGAGTAAGGATCATAGATACATAGTTAAGCAAAACGATGACAATGCAAGGAGTGTATGTCAAGACCAGCAAAAGACCTTGTTCAGTCTGGTTTCACTGGCACAGTAGAAGCTGGAGCAAGCGAGGCTGAAGGCAAAGGAAGAAAAGCTGTTGCTCAAGAAAGGAATGTTACGAAAGTAGAGCTAAGCAAGGATAACAGCACTGGCATAATGGGGGACAGCAGTGGTCAAAACCACTGGAAGCATCAGAAAGGTGGAATGACAGATGATGTACAAGTAGCCCAGAGATTAAGTAAGCACAAACACATCACACAAACCTAGCTCTTTGTGATCTGCAAGAGCAACTGCTGGCAGGAGAAGCATGTTTTATGCAATGCAAACACCCAAAGCATATCACAAGGATTCTAGAGAGATTCAGAAAAAGGGCGTAAGGAGTGAGGTAATGGCCAAGGAGTCACAACTGAAAGACTTCAAAAGCAGGTTTGTAACTTGTGCCTGCTTCAGTCCAAACCCTAATCAGAAGCAGTGCCACAGGTGCTCACAGAGTTGGACAAGAGATAAGCTGTCCCCATCTATTTCACTGGTGGCAGGAGAGACTGGGTTTGCAGAGCTCTACATGGAACCAAGGCAGTGCAGTGATAAGCAGGAAAGCCTCCTGGAAGAGATTTCTACGGGAAGGTATAAGTACTATAAAGTATACTCTGGCCTAAATCAGTTTGAAAGTGAGCAAATCAGAAGAAAATTTCAGAGAAAAAAAAATGTTTAGGACCTCTCAGTTGCAGGGGTGCAGTGACAGCAGAGGGAAAGGGGTCACAGATGGAGCAGTCCTGAAGAGTTACCATGAATTACTTTGCCTTTCTCCCACCTCCCACGTGCACAGTATTTGTTATTCTCAAGCAGATCTCCCACAAGAGCCAGCAAGCCAGAATTTTTTTTGGGGGAGTGGGGGAAAAGAAAGTGTTTGGATAGGATTCATGGCAAAAAAGCAAGAACTAAACTGATTAAGACTAAACATTGGGCATCACTACAAACCCCCATCTGCTGTGCTAAATGCCAATCTCTGCTTGGTATTTAAAATGCCCTTTATCAAAATACAATTCAATTTCTGTTCCAAAACTGTAATATAATCGCTTCAAGTCTGGAATCATAGAATCAGAGAGTAGAATTAAATAGGCTATTTAATTAAACCTCCAAATTTCATTTAATGGAAAAAATAAATATGCACGAAGAGATTCTGGTAAATATATGTGTATATTTAATTTTTATAAAAACATATTTCTAGCCTTAAACATCAAGATGTCTGCAGATGCCTCAGTGAATCCTGTGGATATGGTACCAGATTCCAGAAGTGTACGATCCAAGTTCTAAGTCCCACTCTTGAACCATAGACCTCTTGTCTTAAATATCTAAATTTCTCTTTCAATTAGCAGGAAAAATATCACAAGGCTTACAGCAAGATTCTTCTGCCCCAGAAAGTCTTTGTAAATAAACAGAACTAAGTGTTAGTGCACTCAAAAGAAGTAGGGCGAGCGCCAGTTAACGTTTTAATAGCTGGGAAACTCTGTAAAACACAAACTAAAATGGTATCACTGAAACAAACTGGCAACAGGCACAAAACACTGTTTCTCTCAATAGGAAACTGGTGGATAAAAGCAGTCCAATGCAATAAAAGCCTGGTGGAAGGCAAATAAGCCTTGCCTTAAACACTGCTGTGAGCCACGCTTCCTGATTCTTGTGAAACACTGACAGGAGAGCAGTTCATCTTGCTGCTGTTCTGAGAGGTTGAAAAGTCACAAAGGTTAAATTAATAAATTCCTCACCAATTTGATATCACATTTATCACATTTTTTTACTTCAAGAGCAAGGTTTTGATCCTATCTTTCTGTTTAAATGTTAATTATGTTACTAACTGGTCATGCAGAGCAAAGAAACTTACCCAGCTACAACAGATAAGAAGCTTCAATTAAAAACCAAAACCGACCACCCAAACCATACAGAGCTGTTCTGAAGGAGTTCATATGCTGGAATCCAAAACCTAAAAGTTCTTAGTAAATTAAGGATCCGTTAAGAATTATTAACTGAATACAAGCTGGCCATTAAAAGGGAAGTGCTATTAATGTGACCTGACACTATAAACACTTCTGTGGGATACTGGGAAGGACTGGTAAGAAGTGGAGAAGAGAAGGCATGGGAAAACCACAAAGAAAAAGGGAAAGGATCAGGAGAAGCAGTAAATTAGGAGTGATTACAACTGCAGTGCCTAAAGACTAAAGAGCACTAGGATCAGATTTTTTGGGAAGTGCATTCAGGAATTAATTTACAATGTGCAGCAATTGTAAAATACAAGTTGTTCTTGTGCATTACAACACAGAATTTGGAATACAGCCAAAAATTATATTTTAATCCCGTCCATAACTTTGGAATCTTAAACTAGGCAGTGTTTTTTCAATCTTACAAAAGCAAATTCACAATAGTTAAGGTTTTTTGCTTCTTGATTTTCAGTGGTACAGCTATAACTTTAAGCTGTTAATTAAACGAACCTTAAGTCTTACTTTTCATCTCTTTACTTGGCTGACTAGCCAGCAACAGCCTGCATAAGAGATGTGACAGATTTAGACAAACCAAAACAGGAGCTGGGTTTTCAGCTATCAGAGAAAATACCTAACTTTGTTGAATTTTGAGCAGCAGATATACTATTGCACGCAACTGCCACGGACCAACTTTCTTCTTCCCTTCTATTTTTACTGGAAATTAAAAAAAAAAAAATCTATTTTATTTCCAAATTCAGTATTTTCCTCTTTGCAGGACCAACAAACACCAAGTCACTTCAAATGCCAATCCCTGAAATCTTGTTAAAAAATCCCAAATGTATAATGTAAATCAGAAAATATATTCAGTCAAAAAACATTCAAGTCTAAATTGGCTCTGGTCATCAGTGTTGTACGTGCATATATCCCTATTCAAATGCTTTCACCACACACAAAAAAAAACAAAACCAACAGAAAGCCCCATGAGATAACCCCCTTGCTTTCTAAATCTAAAGAAATTCCAGACCCAACAGTCAGTATTTAGAAACAAATATAACTCATTTTAAAAGTGACTCCTCCCTCAGAACACACACAGATAAATGCTACCATTTCAGTTACACCAAATGCCTCTCTTCTCCTCTGCCAAAAAAACCCCAACCAAACAAACCCTATGAACCAAATTAGGATTTCTTATTCAACTCCTAATTATTGATTAGATGCAATACTTCCTCAATGCAGACAAGGAAAATACCCTACTTAACATCCAAGCATGGGACATGACCTAAAGTCTCTTGCAGATTCCTGAGGGGTGAGAGCTTTTCCAGCCCTTTGGGTGTCTTGGTTCTTCAGGGTGGTACCTCCTTCCAGCCCAAGTTTTCTTTTCAAATTAAAGTTTTATTAGCAACCTTTTGTGGACTGATTACAGGTGGTATTTTTGTTCCTGTTCTCTGAAAAGACCAATTAGAACTGGCAGCCAGGTAGCTCTAAAATACATTCAAGCTAAGCTTTGGCCTAAGGAAAGTAGTCTCTCATACTTTCTTCCAGCCCCTGAAGCGTTCATTCAAGTGAATTATTCCAGACTGACAGAGATGACATATTTGTAAATCTGCTTCCTCTCTTGAAATAATCCCTGTGTTTGGAGACAAGTCCAAGAAATAGCAGGTCGATTTGTTAGGCTGCAGTTCAGTGCCCAGTATGGTCTGGTATAAATAAAAAAAACCCCAACCCTGTCCAGTCCTTTCACAGTCCCCCTCAGTCCTGCCTGTCTATCATGACCTTCCTTGAAAGAGCAAAAGCATCCTTGTGGCTGACTGCCAAACCAGGTCAGGGAATTAGGTCAGATTAAAAAGTAATGGACAGAGGGCAGGGAAAGACAAGAGAAACTAATTTTAATCCAAAGCAGCTCCCTGTTCATCACATGAATTCTTCTCCTGGAGTGAAGGAAGGAATAAATGGGGTAGACAAAACTGCTCCTTTTCTGAAGGACTACTGGTCTATGCCAGTGTAACGTGGCCAGGAAAGCACGATCCTGGAGTACTGAAAAGGCTTCTGAGCAATAATTCTAATTTTAATTTCAATCTTCAATTATTCTATTAGATTAATTCTATTAATTTACAATTTTAAATTAATACTTCTAGGTCTAATACAATTACCTTCCAATGCAGTACTTAATGCTCATACAGAATTAGTTCACACAGAAAAGGTTACATGAAGAAGTGTTAACATGTAAAATCCTCAATTATCATACACTGATGTGCTTTGTAAGGAGTTAGGAATTAAGCTGCATCTGTGCAGTACCACCCTCTATAGTTGGAGCTGAACTTTATCCAGCAAGTAACCTAAATGGTGCAACTACCCCAGGACCTAAATTGTAAAAGCACACCTTCCTCTGTGAAAAAAGACAGGTATTACTTAACAAACAAAACAGGAAACTGCAAAATTTTGAAAAATTCAAATGCTCTTGTTTCTGCAGTGCATATATTTCCATGGTTACCATGGAAGGAAAAATAAAAAGAAAAAAAGTTACATTTTAAAAGTGAGTTCCAAGAACATTTTCTAGGGCATTACTAAAAAATATACTCTAAGTGTATCACAGTCTTGAGTAAAGGCTATTAGCAAATTCTAGTAACTAAATACAAACACAGAAAATAATCAAATTGTCCTCTTACAGCCAAACTCACAAACCAAACAAAACACCTGCAGCATCTGCTGCAATTCTCCTCTGGTTAAGGTATCACTCCTCTGTGCTGCCCAAAGCTGGCTAACTGGCTAGCACCAATGTTCCTCTCCATGCTACTGCCCCACCTTCCCTCTTGCTAGTTCAGTGTCTAGAGGATAATGTTACTGGGCAGCTCTGAGAGTATGTTTTATGGTTTGAATATTCAAAATAATAAGTAAAAACTTGCTGTTAGTGGATCACACTGACTAATGATTTAATTCCCTGAAGCAAGCAGTGCCTCTTGTAACACCACATACGCTCATGCACAAATACCCTTCTCAAAGTAACCCAGGTTTTACTAATCTCAACTCTTCCTTACACTCCAGACTGAACTGCAGGGGCTGGTCACTGTACAGATGCATTTTACAAGTTACTTGAAAAACCCCCAACTCTATGTTCCTTTTCCAAATGTGTCATATAAGGTGTCAAAATAATAGCAGATAATACTGATCTCTAACTGTGCTCATGTCTAAGTCTGCTTCCCACAAAGCTAATCTGTCCCAGCCCTTACACTAACAAAACTACCCAAATTCTCACATAAGTGAGCTGGGATCACGGAGACACATCTTCACAGCTGTCCAGGTAAATCAGCAGAATAACTCTGAGATTCTGACACAGCACTATGCTGACAGATCTCCCGCAGAGCACACTTTCAATATTTACAGGAAAGGGGTGCCTGCAGTAACTAGCCAAGCTAGAAGATCATTTATAACCTTAAATAGCAGAGACTCACTTCCTGAACAAGGAAGTCTTATGTAAACAAACACATTTCACAGTGCAACATGCCAAGTGAACAACAAGATTTGTTTCCCTCAGGATTTGGGCAGGCAAAAAGTAGGTAAGAGTGATTACTATTCATCCTGGTAAAGAATGGGACTTTAGAGAGAAACTGGTTGAAGTCAGTGATAATTGGGATAAAAGGCAGCATAAAACTTCCCCAGAACCTAGATGCAAANAGAGAAAACCCTAAACCACATACATCCATTCTTAATGTGCTGGAGTATCCATCAGCAAGTACAATGAATAGAGGAAAACACCAAAACCATTATTCAAGTTACCAAACTACCCATAAGAACCTCAATAATGAAAGCTAGGAAACTCCTCTTGCAACCTTTGGCCAGCAACAGCAGTAAGAGCAGCAACTCTCAGAGCAACAAACAACAAATAATTCCATAAACAGTTGGAGATGTAAACTAAAAACCAAGGAAAGAAGAAATATAACACCAGGAACTACAGTAAGTCACTTCTGATGAGATGTAAGATTATAACATACCAAATACTCTATCCTTTGGAAGGAACTTTGGCTTTATTAAAGTAATTCTTTGCTGACACCCCAAACCAAGCACCTGGAAGCTCTGGTCACTGGGTAGATGCATTTTAAGAGCTATGTCAACGCAGCAACTCTTGTGCTGCCTTTTTTCAAGTATTTCATACAAAATCGTAACAAAACATGAACCCTGGTCAACACTTGTGAAATTATCCTAGTTTGCAGTCAGAGGGTAATACTGGGGAATTTCTGAAAGGAAGAAACCATTAGTCCCAGGAGACGCATATAGGAAGACTTACATTTCTGGCACCTGGAAATTCCATGGCATCCCTTCATTTTCTATCGTCTTTCAGCAGTGGAAATAATTAGTTGCTACCTGTTGTCCCTTGGCCCTAGAAGACGTTTCCAGTGCACATAACTAACATATTTACACCACATCCTTTAATACTTCTGAAACACTCCCATTCTCCAGTGTACACAAATAACTCAGCAGTCTATCAGCAGCGCTCATACTCTGCCTCACACTGTCTCCACACACACATTTGGTAACTACTGTTTTATAACAGGGAATTTCAGCAGTCACCCCTGTAATCAGTATTTGGATGCACTAGCCTGCATGGACTTGGTGACACTTGGGAGCGTTAAGCCTATTCCTGGTGGAACAGGAGATCTAGCAGAGCAGCACCATTCAGAACTGGGGCTATTAAAGGTACCTGACCTTCCAGTTTTATCTGTTCAAGAATGTTCTGCTGTTAAAAAACCCCCACCCTAAATCAAAGAAATAAAAAACCAGATTTTATTAATTCAAGCCCTTCCAGAAGGGCCCTCCCCTAAAAAAAAACACAACACCCCTCAAAAAGAGTAAGACAATTGTACTTGTAATTAAAAAAAAAAAAGTCCTATTACTTTTTCATCAAGGTTTCACTTGCATCTTGGCAATCTTTCACAAGGACAAAATCTGATTTTATCCAGTGGCAGGGTGTGCTGTGATACTGCTGCAGCGAAGACAGCCAGAAAAGTGCACTGAAAAGCAGAAGTGGCTTAAATGGGAAAATGTTTACAGCAGAGACCTAATCTAATCCTCACTTGATGGAGCATGACATATTCACCTTTCCCTTGGCAAAATTAGATTCCTCATTTATAGATCTATTTGATTGGGAACTGACACTTGGTAAAAGCTGCAGGTATTTATATCTTATTTTTAATGGAACCGGGAGCCTGAATGTCAAGATAATGAAATCTACAGATGCAAATTGCAGAATAAAGCCCCAGGAGAAAGCAAAAACAACACCCATCCCCCAAAAATCCAATACCAAACACCTGCAACCTCTTTTTCATCTAGTTTGTAAGAGATTTATTCTCTTGAATGACTCAATCATAAGAGAATACATAAACAAAAAAAAAAAAAAAGAGAAACCCACCCAAGCAGCAAAATTAAAAATTCATAGAGCTGATTTCCACAAACCTTAACTCCTGTGGAAGCTACCACCTCACTGTATGAGAAAGAGAAAGAAGTGATGGAAAGCCCAGCCTGGTGAGAAGTAGAGCCTCTCCACCCCAAGGAGAGCCCTCTCTCAATCAGCAGATGAAGGCAGGCACACGCTGCTCAGGAAGCACGGTGAGGCTGGAGTTTCACCATCGCTTGCCACAGAGCCTGAGCAGAAACTGGTGGCTGATGAGAGGTTGGGCTCTCACCGTGTCCCAAGCGGCTGTGGCCCCACAAGGCCACACCAGGTCCCCAGTGATTCCCCACCAGCCTCTCACCTGCCAGCATCCCCACGGGGCTGTGGGGAGCACACAGGGGTGGCTGGGCTACCTCTTTCAGGGACAGCCTGCATGTGGGTTTACTTGAGCAATCATGATGCTGTAACATAAATCTCCATAATGTATGTACAAAGTTCTGAAACCTCAGCCTATATCCATACCAGTATTGACATCTGTATATTGTACTTTGCATGCTGAGAAATGCCAGCCAGGCTTTTCATTTCAGGCAAGATGACCTCAACATAATTTGTATGAGATGGGTATATATAAACTGATATTAGATAAGGCAGTGGGATGGCTCCTCCCACTATCTCATGCCATGTACAAAAGCAAAACCATCATAAAAATGGTCCTTTAAATTTGCAGGATAAAGCAAAGCCCCACAGACACACAAAGACACACAAACCCCCTGTATACATGATATTAACAGGTTTTTCTTTCTGAGCCATTTCTAACCCTCTTCAGATAATTTTTACAAGGCTTCAGACTATCTGCCTGAAACAAAAAGGCATCATTTCAGAAATGAATATATTTGGGCTTTTTGTGTTCATTTTCAAAGGATATCTGATCTAAGGAAAAAATAATGTAGAGAGCTTACATGCATTTAGATGCAACTTTCAATAATATCCCCAGTAAGAATAAAGTACTTCATAATTCCATCAGATTCAAAGTACCTTACAATAAGTCACAGTGGCTTTGGAAAGCAAATACCTGCTTGGTAAGTTTACTGAATCTATCATAATATCTCATTTCAATTTAGGGTCCCCTCCCCTACTTCCATGAATGCCCTCAACTATTCTGCTATCCCATCATTTAGAAAGAATAAATATCATAGAAGAATAAGCTGGTACAGATGAAAAATAACAAAAGCAGTTCAGGAATTATAGGTGATGGTTGTAGTAATTTCAGAAGGCCTATTTGTATCAATTCAGATAAAACAATTTATTATAAGTGGCAAAGATAATTAAGTGAACTGGCATACATGTTTTTCAATTACAATATTTTCCAAATCAGGTCCTGTGCATTATTTAATGATTTGGAATAGTTATTTCTAAAACAAAGCCTTAAAATAGAATTTCAAATGCTAAATACTAGTTAGGCAAAGCAAAGTGTTTAATAAGAGCTGCACATCTCTAATAATTTTTAATAGAAACCCACAGTGGGTCGATTACAAAAACAAAGAGATCGGTAGTCGATGCAGCTATGCAGACAAGAAAGGGAAACCTGGTAGATTTTTCCCCGATTATGAAGATGGAATGAGAAAATACTGTCAAAGGTAATAGAAAAGACTTACCATTCATGTTGAAAAGCTAGTTTTCAGAAACATATTGCTCCTGATATTAATCCAACAACTGATGAAGTATGTTAATCTAAAAAATCAGTGCTTCAATCTCTGAACACTTACACACTAACTGGAAAGAGAGAGCACACAGAATCCAGAGAGCTGCTCTTCCTTACGAGCTCCTTGTGATGCAAAAAACTCAGAAGCACAAGATACCAGTAGTAAACCAAAAATCAATATTCAGGACACGGATATTTGGGTTTGCTCATTAACTACTTCTGCTCTGACCAATGCTACCTATTCATGTCTACAGCAACTCAAAATGGCAGGGGGAAAAAAGCATGCAAACACCAGGAGGTTTTAAGATGTTCTCAATTATATCAAGCACTGGTTGTTTCCATGGCAACCTTAGACCAGAATTATCTGTTGACTTGTACCCAACTAGTAGTTATTCTAAAGGTTTAATCAATTCACACAATGTACTCTGTACATTATTTCATATTTCATGTATATTTTTCTTTAAACACACACATATACACAGTAATAATTCAGCTAAATCTCTTTAAGATATTTCTTGTTATATGAAAATACATTGAGACTATTTTGAATCAGTTGGAGACCTAATAATATTCCTTTGACTATTCATCACCCATCCAACTGCAATTTAGAGACAATGAAGATGACAGAAGATGCAATATTGGTGATTCTCATTTCAATTATCTAAGTTGTTTGCGCAGATTTGGAAAAATATTTTCCCCCGTTCAGGAATAAGAGATTTGCACTGATATTAAAACCAAGCAGCCTCATTCTCCTTTCCTTTCCCATTTCAGTCTTTCAAAGATGAACAAGCAGCTAAAAAAATAAAAATCAGGTCGTAGGTTCCATGTAACTGCAAGTGTCCACAGACAAGATGTCTAAATTCAGAACGAAGTACATCTGCCTGAGGACTACCACTGTTCCCCTGTCCTGGGGCTGACCCGCGTTAAGGCTGTACAATCCCACATGCACTTGGTCAGCTCTTTACAACCGCTTCGGAGACCCACGATGCCCTGAGCCACCTCTGCCCTACGCCAGTCTGAGGATTTTACCAAACACACCGACTGCTCTCACATATCAACAAAGAATGCAAGGCATATTACAAAACCTGTACATTAGCCATATCAAAATAAAAAAGCAAAGATATTAAATAAACCACTGAAAAAACCCTATGTCCAGAGGCCATGTGGCAAATTCTTCAAACCCACAACATTACAGATGACTGGCAACAGAAACAAGAAGTCCATCCAACAAGCAGCAGCTCCTTCCCTTCAGCAAACTCACAACCTCAGCAGTAAAACTCCTTGTAAAAGGGCACAGAAACAGAGATGTCACAGCATTTCATTACAGCAGCAGATACACTATCTTTCTTTTCAAATAACCTGTATTTCAAACCTAAACCAAGAGACATTCTAAGAAGTTACATTCCAATATTTTTTCAGGTATTAAAAAGATCGCTTTTGTCTCAATCTTGATGAGTAATTCACTGTCTGCTAGACAGCTTCACCTTAAACCTTACACCAACATTGTACTGTAGTGATATGGGCAGAACATCCAAATATCCTTACAAGACAACCACCAGCATGTTTCCAAAACACTTATTCATTAAACTGTCTGTGAAATTAATCTATCACCTGAACTCACTGACACTTGGGTAAAAAAAAAAACCAAAACCCAACAAAACAACCAAGCACATACAAACAACAAACCAAGAAATCAGGAAAACGAAACTGCTTCTCTTTCATTTTTCACAAATAATTTTTAGTAGACAGAAACACTCCCTTCACTGCACTCCTCACCTTCTCCATCACTCCTTTGGCTACAGTGGTAGTGAAAGGAGACATAGACTTAGTCCTGTGTACCTACAGTGTTTTTTAATAAATAAACTACAAATTGAGACTAAAGGTTGAGGATAAAGATTCACAATTTCATCCTGAAACCAAACTACATCATCAAACACCATTCAGCTACTAGCTCAGTAACTTTAGCTCAGAAAAACTGCTTGCAACCACTGTGCTTAATTATGACTTAAAATAGCATTCGCAGCACAGCCATTTTCACCATGTTTATCATCAAGAGACACGACAGTCCATTTCCTCGTCAAGCATGTCATACAAGGAAGCGTGCCTCAAATAGAGAGGAGGAAAAAAATAGTAGAGACTTGTACACAAACAGGTCACAATTCCTAAGTGTCAGTAGGTCAATACCATTTTTTTCTTCCTGTTATATAAACAAAAATACCTCAGTGTTATTTTTTTTCAAATACTTATTTACATAAAAAAGATCTGCTACGTAAACACAAGTATTTTTACCAAGCTGAAAATATTCTGGACAAGTGGAAGCTCAGAATTTATGCACTTTCATCATTTATCTTCCCAACAAACTATTCGATCCTTTCCCCATCTCATCTGGGAGACCTAGATTTAATCTATTTTAGGTCAATGCATTAACACCTTTTTGTTTCCATGTTTACTGCTTATCCTCCAAGAGCAGATTCACTCCCTACTCATATAACATTTTAAATTGCAAGGAGAGAGATGTATAAACACTGATTTTCTTCATGGTAACACTGTGATGCTAAGCATTTCCAGTAAGGCCTATTTGCAATTGAAATAATTGTGCTATCTCAAATCCATCAATGAATCTGAAATCTGGAACAAAATTATCATCAATTACCATATTGTAACATTTTAAAGCAAGTATTTAACCACAGAGACAATAATTGCTTTGCAAAATAACGCATGGCTTAAAAAAAACAACAACTCAAACGTCAAATTACTTAGATTGTGGTGTTTTTTGAAATCTCGCTTCTGCTACACAAAATGCAATCATGAAAAGTTTTAATTCATACAAATGATATTGAAATTGTTTAAGAAATTAAAACTAATGATAATCAGCATCCTCACACTAAATTAATATGTAACAGTTGTAACCAAACACGATCTCATATTGTTTACCGCTGTATAGAGTGTTCTGATATATAACACCTTTAAAATAAAACAACGGAAGTCAAAGAGCCGTATAATTAGAAGCTGAAATTGTGCGGCAATGTCTGCCTATGCCAAAGTTGAAGCACAACAATCTTTAATGAGTTTTCTATTTCTGCTGAACTAACTGATTTAATTTGAAAATAAAGGAACTAATTTAGAAGTAAAAATCAGGGCAGGGACTTGCCAAAACAAGTCAACTGGCCTTGAAGATAAAAGAAGGGAGGAGGAGAAAATTCTCCTGCCAGCCATCAGTCCATGAACCAGTCCCCCATGTCCCCCACCTGATGCAATCCACTAGTCTTCAAACAAATACTTTCAGGTAATGAATTGTAAAATCGTCCCCAGAACGTATCACAGATCCATCTTTGTACTCAATTACGAATATGCAAGTTCTTCACTTGCTAAGGAAACCAAAGACTAACAAATGAAACCCTACTTACTTGATTTGTCCCACAGGACAGCAAGTTCAGAGCAATGCTGGCTCTCATTTTCCAGAGCCGCTCTCTGCTCATGCGCACCACTCTTTGAGTGCCTATGGAAAAGGCGATTAGCAAACCCTTCCAGCCTCTGCAGGGCGGTGGCTGTCCCTGTGCACTGGTTACAAGGTACCTCCTTCTGAGCTGCCATCGAGACACACCAGTGACTTTTACAAAAGCAAAAGAGAAAATATCTGAAGGGAGCTGGACAAGGCAGAGCCAGTGAGAGCTAGGCATGTGTCAAGCTTCCTGTACGCAGTGTTTTCTAACCACTACTCTCTTCTACTTCCTGTTAAGAAAAGCTCTATAAAGTACTGGTTTATACTGCTAAAGTGTCTTTTTCATGTCAACCAAACAATGTTTGGTTTGGGTTCTTTTTAAATGCAATAGTTGCTCTAGCAGGTATTTTCACAAATATTTAATGTATCACATTCTATGTTATTTTAACATCAAATGTATATTTAAATATAAACAACATCTTCAGAAGTAAAGATCAGAAGGCAGATTTTTTTTTTTTACATTTACCACAACCATGGGTGAAAAAAGAAAAGTGACTGTTCCACAGTTCTTCCCCATTATTAAGATGGAGCACTGTGATGTGGACCAGCAGTACCCTTATGCTTTCAACTAAACAACTGTGCGTGCAAGAAGGTTACTTGCAAAAACTGCTGCAGAAACTATGTTAGTATTGGTGGAAAAAAAAATTCTCTTCCTCCTTTGAAAAAAACCAGACTGAAGTTGTATCCAAATGTACATATAAACACTTACCCAAACTGGGCTTTCTCTACTCCAAGAACAGACCAAATGCATTTAACATTTTCAGGAATAAAAGAGGAGAAGGACCGGTGTTGGCAGATCCTTATCTGGCAGTAGATCTATCACTCTCTCAGCCCCAAATGCAGCTGGAAGGAGTCACAAAGTCAGGGTCACTAGCTCCTGACATTGCTTATATCAGGGACTTGGTTTGCATGCAAGTCTAAAAGGTTTTTCATTCACAAGAAATTCCAATACTTTCAACTGCAGAATAAGCCTAGAAAAAATCATTTTTAACAGTGAAAAACATAGAGAAAATAAACTGAAAGCTGTATTTATAAGAGTAAGTTGTACTAACTCGCAAGTTATGTAACTCTGCATGCTTACAATGGGTAGTACTAACTATTCATTTTTGTGGAAATGAATACACATACATCAGGCAGGTTTCCCATTATATCCTCTGCACATGCAAGATGTGGCTTCTTAAAAAGTTAGGCTATTCTTAAGAAAGATTGAAATAACTTTCCTGCAATCTGTCTCTTGTCGTAGTCAACACGTGTTTTAGACATACCTCTCATTTTTCACCACCATACTTCTCGCTGAATAGTTTTCAAATGTCAGCAGATATCCATCCTTGGGCATTACATAACTATTTCATAACAGCTCTGTGCATCAGAAAAACACCCATGATGACAAACTGCCTATGATAATGATAAAACAATAAAAATGCTGAGGAACAGACGTTACAGATTTGGCTACATTCCTCCTAATGGGCACTTCCAGAGTTGGAGTCTGCCTCAGTCAACACAACAGTTCAAATTTCTACACTCTTATGCAAAGCACAGAAACACCCTTTGCTTCCACGTTCCACATACACACCAGAAAAGTAATTTCTTCCTCCAGCACCTGTTCAACATTTGAAACCAAATGTCTAAATGCTTAAATTTACACACCGGTCTCAAATCTGGATGAGCACCTGCTAGCTTGCTCGTGACCAGACTGATCTTACTGGCAAGAGTCAGGTGCTGCAACTTTCCCTGGGTCGCATTCCAGGCCCTTTTCTACCTTACACCTTCCAGTCTTTTGCCTGCTTTGTTACAGGATCAATGCTGACTGCCACAACACCCTCTCAGTTCAAGGTTCTGCTGCCAGAAACAAGAGCCCGTGAAGACCATGGAGATCCATTTGCTTTATCAGGGGTCACAATAGGCAGAGGGGATACATTATGTGCTATATGTAACCAAACATTTTTCCTCTGACCCGGTCTATTTCCTCCAGGAATAAAACAGCCCCCTGGTACGATGGGTACTTGTCTCATATCTCTCCGCTCCCATGGTTCTGAGCCTTTAAACTACTGTCACCTTATCTTTTCTGCTAGTCTTCAGCTAAACAACTTTGTTTCTCTGATCAAAAAGAGCATAAATCACAAAATTCACATGATATTACACAACATGGACTCTGCCAACACACCAGAGTCAAGAGAAATGAAGAAACTGTGAGTGTGCAACTCTGCCCACAAAATTCAGAGCTCTGAATGCATCCAAGTCACAGACTTGAGGTCATCTTACTCATGATCACACCTGGAAGAAGAACCTGAGCCAGCTCTGACCTGAAGCTGTATGGTGCTTGTGGTTAAACTTGCACACCCTCCCAAAAGAGGGAAAGCTGGCTATATTCCAACCACACCGTGACCATCCAGATTTTCTACATATTCAGTTCAAGCAGTCACATCAGCTGTGAGCCAGCCTCTGTGCACAGGTATGACCCACACAATATCAGGCTTGATCAAGAGGCATTTAATTTTCTTCTAGTAAGTTTTACTCTACAGATGGTCTCTGTGGTCTAGGAAACCTTTCTGTTACCAAAAAAAAAAAATAGCTTACTTCAGTTATTTAAAAAACAATTGTTTCAAGTCATTACGATTCACTAGTTGCCATTCCAGGCTGCCATTAGTTTCTGCAGCTGGGTAGTGTTGAAAAACACTTTCTGTTCACAATTATTGCAAAATAAACCCGAGATACTCAGGCTACACAGTGTATGCAGTACCTGGTGTATGCCAGGGAGCTCACAAGCTAGGTGCCTGATAAGCAACTTTGGTGCAGGGGCTTGGTGCAGACATGGTTGTTCCCTTTGCCGGCACAGCTCTACCTCTTCCAAGCGCTCCCAAACTGACTCGGTTCAAAATGGCTAGGTGTATGGTGTATGATTTAAGAGAAGTGGCAGTTACACAGAAAAGCGTAAAAACCAGTTGTTTTAATACTTCTAACTGGTTTATAAATTTTTTTTTCTATGAGATAATGAACATCTAACTTCTCCTTGTAGACAAAAATCAATACTCAAATGGTAAGAATTTCCTTTAGGCAGAAATTTTATTTTCACTAAATTCCAGCCACTAAATTTTTTAACCAATAGATTTTTTTTTTTTTTTAAGTGAGCTCCCTGGCAATACTTCAAAACACCCAGAGAGGTGGGTAAAGGATTCAGCTATGAACGTACATGTTACATGTGCATGTTATGGTATTACGATAAACAGTATTTCGGTAAAAATTGTTAAGGTACGCTCTCTCAACAAACTTATGAACAACAACATCATAACAACAACAGCCCTAATAGAAAGGGTTAACACTGTGGCAACACAGCCTTTTATATTTTCCCTGATGGCCAACCCACAACCCCATGTGCATTCCCCAGCAGCTGATACCCATCATGTGTATCTTGTCTGTAAGCAGCAACACACAGCACTGAGCCAGCCACAGGCTCTCAGCTTATGGCTGAAAAAGAACCAGTAAATAACGTAGCTACATGGGCATTTCCCAATTACTCTCAGCTATTAAGAGGCATTTCTACCCTACTAGTGAAGCCTCAAAATTTAAGGATTAAGAAAGCAAGAACCCTTCTTTCCTCAAAGAACCTAGATGATTGAGTAACGGCATGATCTGTACACTCCTGCCGTAACTGAACACAGAATAATGCACACACTAGAATTTAAAAATATTTAAGATGTTTACCAAGTAAAGTTATCATGAAATTCCTGGATTTTGAAGTAGTACAAAATAGAAAAAAAAACATTAAAAGTGACAGCACACCTACAGATCTTAAACATGTATTTATTTTACTCCTAGAATGTAACGCCAAACTGCTTAGTTCAATACAATGAACTGAAATCCCTCGAACTACGTCAAAACTGGGTGTGTCTTTTCTAGCGGTTAACCTTCACTGAACACTAGTATCTTGCAATCAAAAAAGTATAGAAGTTTTTAAGGCAATTTGCTGTATTTCTTCACTGGACATTAAAAATGGATACATGAAGCAAAATGAATTACAGAAAACCTACCATTAACAGAAGTTTAGGTCTTAATTCCAAGTCTAGAAACTTACTAACTTCCTAGTTATCTACAAAACTGAGTCTCAATTGGCCTGTTTATGAATATTTTCTTACTACTTTTTAAAGAGGTAAAATATAATTTCATATATTTTAATTTTAATCTTTAAAATTATTATTTCTCCTTTTTGGCACCAGTCTTCATCCAAAAGTAAAAAAGACGTATTATGAGATTTTCTGCATATTAATTTTGTTTTTAATCTATGGGAAAATAGCTTATAAATTAATAATGATTTTTTCTAGATGTTTAAAAAAACTCTGCTTTAAAAATTGATGGCTTGATAAAGCAAATCTTTCCCTTTATGCATCAGTTATTTCAACAGTGAAAGTCCAACTTTAGTATTTATTATTTATTGCAAAAGGAGCGAGCAATTATTTGATACAAATTGTTAGTGATGGTTCCTCCATTTTTAAGAGCCTGAGGATTTTGCTGAATTTAGCAGGTCTCTTACTGATGGATAGAATAAGTTGAAAAATGCAGCCAACACAATTAAAGAAAATATTTGTCTAATTTTCAATTAGAAAACACAATTTCTTTTTAAGGATTTAATAACGCTGAAATTGGTTAAATAATACATACTGAAGAGCCTCGTGTCCTGTGCTGTAAGCCTGAGGAAATATATATGGTCTTTTTCTAGCTGTTATATAAAGCGTGAGAAAAAGCATGTAAAATGTATACAGATAGCCATTTCGTAACTAAAACGAATGAGCATTTCAATCAGAAATTATGTAATTAAGCACAATCCATTTTGAGGCTTGCTAGGCATGCATATTTCAGAAAGAATTATGGGTAGAAACAGAGGCAGAAAAAGGCTCCTTGAAAAAGCAGATGTATTTTGATTCCTACTGTACATCCAGCACTCCGCCACTAGCTTGCGTTTCTTTTTAAACACGCACAAGAGCACCATTTCCTAATACCTTACAGATTTAGTGGCTTTTCGTTTGGAAACAAAGATTTGTAAAATGCATATGAAGAAAATAAACACCACCAATAACTTCCCTGCTTAATGAAACCCAAGGAAGTGGGCCCGGGCACTCCTGGTGTACCTCTGCAGGTACATTTTTTCGAAGAAGGTTAACCCTACGCGGAGAGGCCCTCTGAGAATAGCGCCGAGGCTGGGACTGCAGCACTTCTATAAATAGGAACGCCAAGAGGAAGTTGTTGCTATGGAAATGCTGGTCGTATTTCTATTTTGACTCAGTAGACCTCTACTGGCATCTACTGTACACGAGCTTAATTGCAGCAGACATTTAATACTTTAATCTCTCATCAGGAAGCATAAATTGAGGTTTGTGTGGCCTAACTGCATCATTTATTCTTTATCCATGATGATACAAAAGGAGTAAGAAAACCCCTAGAAACTTGGGAGAGGAAAAAAAAAAAAGTCAAATTCAGCATCTGATTTTTCATATGCAAGCTAAAAGCTCTTCTTCCCATCACTGTTCTTGTCAAAATCTGACAAATTCACCGTCAAAGATAATGTGATTTTCCACATACACATACCATGGTCTCTTCATTTCCAGCAACATATTATCTGGTTATCCCAAAGTCAAATAGCTTGTGGCCTTACTCCCAAAACTAGTGTTGAGAAGAAGGGGCAGAGAACTTTTCCATTACAAGTCAGATCCTGCACAACACCGTCCAACTCAAGTGGAGCTGGATTCCTCTCCTTTCTAACACAGCTCCTTCCTCCTTGCTTTCCCAGCTTCCCTCAAGGTGATATGCTCACTGGTCTGAATTGTCATACTGCAAGACAGAACTTTTCAGAACATGAATAGAGACTACACAATAGCTCCATAATAATACAAAGCTCAGCAAAGATCTGTCTCTGAAATAGCTGCCTTCACCCAAGTACAAGAAATCTGAAAGTACTATGTATTTGGTCCATGCTTTTCAGGATACAGGCTACTCGGGTACCTCTCGGTAGCACCTCACAGCACCTCATATTGCTTCATAGTGCTATTTAAGGTACTTGGACATACAATCAGAAGTTTTGTACAACCCCTGTTACATTTTAGCAAAAGAGAAAGTATCCTAAGACCTGCGTTAGTGGCTTTGGTTATACTTGCATAAAATAGTTGTTTGCTGGGACCAAGATGCTCTTGGTTTTGGACAAATGGGGTCTATAAAGACCAGATGAGTATATGGACTTATTCAAATTAAAATACAAGGTTAAATTTTGAAGAAATTGAGTGTGTGGCTATAGTAACTGTCTCTAAAAAACTAGCGGCAGATAAAAGTTTTGGTCCACCTATTTGCAACAAAATATACTGCTGATTAAAACCGAGCATTAATAGGTTATCCTTCAAAATGGATAGATCCTGAACTACAAGAAAAACACTAAAACCTGGGACATCTTAAACAATACCTGACTGGGTTGAAAGAGAAACAAGATGCTCGAATTCTGGCTGCTCTCCCATCAGACCAATGATGCTAACGATCTGGGTGTCTCGGAAATGGTAAGCAGCTGCTGTGGAGGACATCTTGGCTACAGAAAGCTTCAGGCTGATGAGCTCTGCTTCTTCTAGAATCTGCAGGTTCGATCTATCCTTCCTCGGTTTGGATGCTTGACTATACTACAGAACTGCTCTGCAAGAGGCACATTTGTGTTTGAACCCCCCGGCTCAGGACAAATTAGGTGTCACACATCCTGAGTCAAGAGTGCCTCACAGAACAAGTGACAATTAAACCCGAGAGGTCTGGGGTCACACTGAGAACTACTTCTTGATATTAAGTAATGGGTGGAAGTGAAGAGGGGACAGTAGTAAAATGCTCACCAACACTTAAGCAATATAGTAAAGAACTAGCTAAACTCTACTATCAGATTCTGCATTACACAGCAAAAGATCAGAATGATAAATACTAGGGTAACTACAATCATTCTGGTACCTCCTTCAGGAAGCCTGTCTGCATTTTAAGTCACTGGCACATTCCCCGGAGGTAAAAAACCCAAAAAGAAACCAACAGAATCTTCTTTGAGCTAAATATTTTAAATTAATAGTTTTGTTTTCCTTCAAAATGGAAGTGTTCCTCAATTATATGACATTTAGATTCAACTAGGAAAATATCCAAATAAGAAAGAAAGCACATGCAAAGTGACTTCACCAGAAGGGATGGTGCTTTTTCATAGAATGAGAGAGTACAGGATGCAAATTCAAATACAGTAGTGTCTTTCAGAAAGTATGGTCTGAAGTACAAAACGTGGTCATGTGGACATGCCGTGATGTGGAGATGCACACGACTACTCATATGAGGAACAGATCCTATATTCCTTCGTCTGACTGCTAGACAATAGACTGCAAGGGATTGTCCTGGTCCCTCCACTCCCTACCAGTCTGCTCAGCTTCCAATACTCCACAAAAGAGGAGAAAGACCAAATTAGTGGAGATCTAGCACTATGTCCCCACAGCAGCTAGAGGGGAAAGTGGCATTAAATGCCAACTTTCCCCTCTAGCTGCCAATATCACTATATTAATAGTGATACTAATTACGCTGAGTTGGCAGAATATACGTTAGTCTGCACTTAAATAGTCACAAATGCCATCTGCTGGTTTAAGACCAAACACAGCACGAGGTACAAAAACTGTAGTACTGAACAGTAAGTTTTAAAAGTCATTTAGAAGTCATTCTTCTGTAGCATACTATACAAAAACAGCTACAAATTTCAGATTTTTAGAGGGGAAATAATTCACACACCAACTTTCTCATTACTGGCTATTTCCTTAGGGAGGTAGAAGCAAAGGGCACAGGTCTTAATTTCTTCCCCACCATCTGTGATAGATTTTCATTTATAAATTATAATTTATATCCACTTCGTTTCATGTGAGGGGAACTTGTTTATCAGCAGTCTGGATATATACCCAAATGCAAACATTATTTAAGAATAACAGAAATATTTTACTAAGTCAAGCAAATACCTAAATTGAAACATCTCCCTTTTACGATTTAGGAACGTGTTTTCCAGACACTCTACTTCTCTGTCCATAGTATCCTTTGGCATTCCAAACTGTTACTTTACAATAAAACCCAGAACAACTAATGCTCAGACAGGAATCTTGAAACTGAGAAAACTTAATCGCAAGATACAATTAGAGTTGATAGAACGGTCAGATCTATCCTTCACTCTTACATTTACTGAGAGAACTATATGACTAAAATACATTTAATTTATTCTAATATTTGTTTAAAGCACCAAAAACCAGAAAACACTTTCCAGGATAGAAATGTTACAAGAATTAATGCATAGGTGTTCTTTTTCTTCCCTTTTCTTAACATAAAGTTGCCAAGATGCTGTTTCACTTGATATTTATTAATACAAGTAGAGATAATTTAAAGATTAAGAATTCATTAAAAAAAATAATTCAGAAGTCGTTATATAGATCTCTTCATTCACAACAGGGAACTCTTGAGAAAAGCTTTAGAAGCAAGTATAGATAAAATACCCAGTTACTTGTAATTCCCTGAACAAAACCAAACAATTCATGCAGCACATCAGCTCAGCGAGCAGTATGAAGGACAGCAAAGGTACAATTCCTTAATACTGTATCTCCAAGCAGCCACAACCTTGCAATTGCATTTTCACTCTCAAAGCTAAATGATCAAAGATTTTTTTCTCTACTATGATCAAGAGAAACTAGTGGTGTCCTTCATCAGCTTACAGAGTGAGCTACAAGCTGTGCTGAACTACAAATTTTGCTTACTTTTACTGCAAAATCAGTGCTTGATTTGATCTTTGTTCCTGACAATTCTGCATTTTGTTTAAAAATCAAAGATTTTCCTTCTAATAAGCAAGTACACATGATGCTAGCTCTACTATCACGCACTCTGACTACAGGAAGAATACATTTTTCCACAACAATACTGAAATTGATTTTAAACTATTTCTTCTCTTAAGTGTAATATAAACTTTTAACTTACAAGTAAACAACAGCAAATATTACTGAAGTTATTTTTAATTAGATACAAGAACATCCATTAGTTATAATTGTATTTATCTTTAATTTGCTTTAAAGAGAAAGAGGAGCAAACAGCAATTACAAATGCATCCTGAAAATCACTGTATTTCATGCTGTGAAATGTCACTAAAAAGCCGCTTCTCACAGTAGGTCACCTCAAAGCACTAATACTCAACCCTGTATTCTCAACAAGGATACTGCATGGCTCCTCTATGTTAAGTTACTCAAAGAACTCCCCAAACTCATATTCAAGCAAAATTTGACTGTTCACTTAACTTTACTAAGTTCACGAACCCTCTAACAAGTAATAATAAAAAAATGTCTGGGGCATAGGCCCAATGCAGTTGCTACCAGTGTTAACTACCAAAGTTCACTCTCCAATTGTCTGTCTACTGCTATTTTTGATAATTCAGAAATGAATCATTCATGACAATGGAAGCCATCAACATACACACACCTTTACCCCATTCTCACCTTCCTCTCAAAAGCCAAGAGATGAGAACTGATAAGAAATGTCACAGACCCAGGAACTAACAATTCCCAGGCAAAGACCTTTCAGAATCTTCATCTGGCCTTCCACAGATCAATTATAAATTGCTTAGGTTACCTATGTGATGGCTGCATATATGAAAACAAGACAAGAAAAACAAGTAACTGCTCAAAGACAGGGGGTTTGTTTGTTTTGGGGAGATACCACTGGTATTTCTTTTGACTTGTCCTGGTCAGCACAAACCTTGCTAGAAATTCCACCCCAAACCACACACAGGAAGCCTAAACAGGTCAGAATTTGAGAATTGTGACAAATGACAAACATCCAAATATTTTCATCCCTGAAAGAGATCTCTGCCAACAAGTCTGGAGTCACAGAAATGTGCGCATGTAAAATAACTGACAGCTTCACCACACACCTCCGGTGCAAACAGCACACGGGGAAAACAAGGATTTGTCTCCACAAGCATTTACCAATTAGAGGGACTTCTGCAAATAACTGGGAATGTTAGTCTTGATCTTGCAGTTATATAGGCATCCTATTCACAATTACTACTAAAAGAAGAGTTTTGAACGTTCTTATTTTGACTAAGTCTACCTTATGATAGCACTGTACAGCCCTTCTAATTTTTGGGAAGGAAAACGCCCGCTAATTTGCCAGAGCTAGAAGACACGTTATCATTTGAATTAATTTTCTTAATTTACTTGAATCACCTTGAGAAAAATGCCTAAAATTTTGTAACTAGCCAGAGGCTTCTTTTCTCCCTCCTGGAAGAACAAACATGTTTCACTTAGAGCTGCTCTCAGATCCTCATAACTTTTCCTTAAAACCTCAATATAGAGTTGTTATTTCTGGAGTCACATGGCGCGTAGGAAGATTCTGATTTTCTTCCAATTCCTCTCAAATTAAACTCTACCCAGGAAAACTGCCAAAATGAGGTACCAGTTGCAATACATTGGGTGAATTTTTAAACTGATTCCCACTATAAGATCCACCTTTCTCTACTTTTGAGGGGGTAGGGGGGAGGAAACACATGCAATCCCATTTAAGTGAAGTATCAAAATGATGGACTTAATTGCAATTACAGATCCCTCTCTTCACCTTTCTTATATGGCATAGAAAGCAGAATACTTAAATTATACAGAAATTAAAGCCTAAATGAATACTTAGCTAAAATAAAAAAAGGAGTGTTTACATATTATTAGGTAACCTACTTTGACATTTCCATTCATTTACCTCTGTAAAGATGACACTTTCAGAAGAAAATATCAAATGATTTATCATCCAAATAGGGCAAATGATGTATTATTGTAATTTTTGAAGGCACTGTTGGTACTGTCTTTCCAAAAAATGAAAGGTTAACAATGCTAACATGCTGTCTGAAGCAACTCTGCATGTTTCCTGGAGGGTTTCTTAGGCATTCAGGATGTCAAACATGGCCAAGTTCTGAAGACGAATGGCTTTTGGGACTCCACACTGAACACATGCTGCTCTTCCTTATTTGAAACAAAAGCAGCACTAGAAGATTCACTGCCATCGCAATTAGTGGATTAACTACATCTTTGTAGCCTCATCTTCAGGTGTATGTTCACTAAGACTTCTGAGCAGATTAAATAAAAAGTAGTTCATAGTCCACTAACAAAGACTTCTTCAGTAACTCTGAATTACATCCAGAAGCTAGTCTGTGTGCAGCACCAGTGCCTACGGAGAACATTATCCCAAAACCAGTAAAAATCTACCATACAGATGTCAAGCTCTGAAGGTATCTCCTTGTTTTGTGTAGGATATCCCAACTCAGACTCTATGAACAGAGTAGCAGACTGTACCCTCATTAACTGAAAAGCTACACCACTAGTTCAGCTTCAAGAAGAGTCTTTATTAAAAGCACCTCGTTAATGTTCATTTCCTCCCTCCTCCAAGACCACAGCATTTAAAATAGTATATACTTCATCTTTTATTTCACAGAATTAACAAAGCAGATTTGGCATAATGTCCAAAAGCAAATACAGAATGCCAAATGTCCTTCTGCCTTCTCTTATGCTTGCCTCACACACATTCACTTGAACAAAGACTGACGTCCTTGCTAACGTATGAAGAAAAGATTTATAAATCCAACTTAAAATCACTGCTTCACTCCTTAAGTATAACAACTTCAGCTAGAAGATCAAAGTTTCATACTTTGCAGCCTCATAGCCATTTCTACTGAAGTATACTTCCTTCCTTCCTCAAAGAAAAAAACTGGGTATGTATATACTCGCGCTAAGGGAAAAAAAAAAGCCGATATCCTGGGTATGAGTTTTTTTCTACTTAAAGTAACCAGCTCAAGGAATACAAATGAGAAGCATACTTCCAGTAAAATCTCAACAAACCCATAACTAACAATCTTGATAACAAAATGCTGTCAGTCACCTAGAATGGATATGAAAATAGCAGGGCAAGAAACTCAGCCTGAACCTTTACATTTTCTCCTTGTCTACAAAAACAAACTCTTCTCAATACTGTATCACACACACCCCACTCCATCGACCCATGTTTCCTGGTAAATAAGTTCATTTTGAACATCATATATCATCATCATTATATGAATATATAGTTATTGTTTTGACCAGAATCTCTCTGTCCCTCCCTCTCACTGGACAGCTTTTATTTAAATGATTTGTTGCACTCCCTTAAAGGGGTGAATTCCCAACCCACGATACAAGTACGGAGACACCTGAGCGAGGACGTGCAGAGAGGAGAACAAGAGGCTGTGTACACACACCCATCACGGCGTGCAGCAGGGCCAAGCTCAGGTGCTCTCTCTGCCTTTCTTCAAAGCATCTTTTTGCACCCTTGGTTTTGCAATCAGAGAGCTCTTTGATATAACTTTGTCCCACATATTATACATTCAAGTATTTTTCACTTCAGCCTGACTGCTCAATATGCCAAAAATTCTAATCATACATTCCATCTGTCTTCATTAATTCATAAGCATAGTCTAAAAATAATTGGCAGCCTGAAATTTAATATAAAACTAATGCTTAAATTTGGAAGTGATTTCAAATAAAACTATTTTTGTTTAAATTAAAAATAAGACTTCAGTGTTTCATATACTTATGGAATCCTCAAGTTCAAATGCTGTTAAGTATTTTTTTACATCAGCCAGAAAAATGGATTAACAACAGACAGTAAACAATTTAACTTGACTGACATTACAGTTTAAAGACAATAAAATTCTACAGACACAAACTCCACATTTAATAAGGTCTGATTTTTGGCCAAAGTCAAATAAACCCCAAATTAAGGCCTCCTAAGAAAATATGAGTGAAATAGATACGATAGCAATATTTACACCAGCAATCCAGAGTTTAATTACCAATGCAACAGGCTGATTTATGAAACATGAAGGAAACTATGGTTTCCTGTTAATAGACAGCTAAAATGAAAATATTCTCCCTATTGTCTGCTATTACGTGTCCCCTTCAGGAAAAACTGTAATAAAACATGGGGAACATATGATACTAGAATTTCCCAGAATATCTTGGTGGCAGGAAAAAAAAAAAAAAAGATTTGATTTTGCCACAGAACTGGGGGAAAATAAGGAAAAAAAAAAAAGAAACAAAAAGAGGAAGGGCTAGCAGACAAGGAGCCAACTCCTGACACAAGACTGCATTAGGAAGCTGACACAGGACAGAGGTAAAACTGAAACAGGGAGCTAAGGACAGGATAAGGGCTCGGCATCTGAGACAATACTGTACTGGAGGCAAAAACTGAATTACAGAGCAAGGTATAGAGCAAGAGAAGGTATCATCACTGGTATTTTCCCAAACAATTAGAAGTTTTATTCTTTTTTTTTGTTGTTGTTTTGGGTTTTTGTTTGTTTTTAAAAAACCCACCAGGTGCCAACTATGGCCTCATTAAAAAAATAGAAATCAGACAAAAGATGAACAACGTACACTGCAAGTCCCCAGGAATGTAGGCAAAATTTCTCTAGATGAACAGAGGTTTCCTCATCACTGCTCACAGAGAAGAAAAGAAAGAGCCTAACCCTCTCAGTGCCCTAATTTAAACTTAAAGGACAACATTCCACATCTATATACAATTCCAACCCAAATTCTGGTTTAGGCATTCATTTTAGAAGGTCAACAGCCAAAAGCTGATTGAATACAAATTATCTCAACTCTTTTCATTTCGTTTCTCAAACTGAAATGAAAACTGAATTTAGTTACTGACTGCCAACCATGCATAAATGAAAGACAAACACCCATTTCATTAATATCCTTCAATATTTTAGCAACTTCTGACTTAGCAATAGCTGATGCAGGACCTGAATACCAAACTACAGCAAACATAGAGAAATAAAGAATGCCTCAAACACAAGTGTTCATTAAATCCATTTTGCTACCCTCCTTCACTTGTACCTGATGTTGCTACAGACACTGAGATGTTTAAGTTGTAAACTTTAACAGCAGCATCACTAAAATGCTGAGGTCTTTATATAAAATGATAACAATAAAAAAATAAAGTCTGACCCTGTGGTTCTGTCTCTTCACCCAGAGACAAGACTGCAGCATGAAGAGCAACTTCAGGAGACCCACAGAGCGCTACTGCTGTTCGGCCACAGACTAAGCAATTAAAATATTCAGAGCCCACCATGGACTGTGTTTGTCAATGTTTGTCACCTAAGGGTACACCCTTGGATTCCAAATTATGATGCAATTCAGAATGCAAAGATAATGTTCTTTTATCATGTTGTGTTAAATACTGAATCATCTTGGTGGTGCTGCTTGTTGTTGGTATTTTTGCCTTTGTAACTCTCAGACTGAATTACTACAAATGGCAACTAGAGATTTACACTCTAAAGCCAAACTACAATTAGTTTACAACACAACTCAGATGCAACCATGGAACCATCCAGTTCAGCAACATTTTATATGTTCTTCTTAGATTGATCTCAGCTTCTTTCAAACAGAAAATACTAAAAAACCTTCACTGCCCTGGAGATTCTCCTACTTAAATTCATTTTCATGACTATGATAATTTGGTGAGGTGAGATCCTGCTAGGGACATCCTAACATTTGATCATTACAATAGAAATATTAACTTATGTATAACTTTTGAGCCATGATTCCATGATTACAGGCTAATAATTGTGAAGATTGTTTGCTTTCCATTAGATATTAGACATTTAATACATTTTGAAAAGCTTACAGATACACGTGGGGAACAATCATTATTTCTTTCATATTGAAGGTAAATTCAGAGAGACAATGTTTACGAAACAAAACACCACAATGCAATTCTGAGCTCTTGACTTACAGCATAGATCTCACTTTCCTTTGCAATATCAGAATATTTTCAGGACTGAAATGAAGAACATGGAGTCTCCCCAGCATGTTCATTTGAAAAAGGATTACACAGTTCACCTGAGTTTTATTTCAGCTTTTTTGCAATTAATAAATATAAAAGCCTTGAAACATGGCCAGAAAGGCCAATGGATAATACAGGACCCCATTAGGAGGCACTTTACCCAGAAATACAGAGGTAACCTGCTTTGCAATAGAAGCCAAAAGTTTGCAAAGTACTTTCCCAGAGTCCATTTAGATTTAAAAATAGATTAGTATTATGATACAGCAGTCACATGTGGTACATTTGATCTATTTTGAGCTAAAATTAATAAGCACTTTGAGAACGTGAAGTAAATTGATATACTAATTGCCATAAAATACAGTTTTCTTTCTGCAACAGATTTGCCAATGCAAATGCATGACTGGCAAAAAATGAAGTTATGCTTTAAGTTACTACAAGTGCTACTATAAGCCTATGTTAATTATAAGAAATGACTTCACTGTATGCTGTATGCTTAAATCTTCTGAACAATAATGTTTAATAAATATTTGCAGTTAGTTTCCAGTTTTCAGATAAAGGTGCTTAATGGTGCCAACTCATTTTTTAAAGCTAAACGTTTTCCTAAAAGCTATACCTTCCCAAGAGAAATTCAGAAACAGTTAAAAGCAAGAGGACTGTTAAGCCTGATTGCATTGCCTCTGCCTTGTTTTTCTGGAACATCGTGACTGAGAAGTAAGGATTTAGACAATCATATGACTCTCAAGTTTAACAGCCCAGATTTTCAGTGCATCAAGCCTAAGTAGAAAGGTCAACAAATACTGTGGTTTGACCTCGGATAAGAGCCAAGTCCTTATCTACAAACAATTTTCATACTACGATACCTTAGCCTGACACATTTCTGTTATTCCCACAAAACACAGATGGGTGGGCTTTTAATGGGGTATCCAAGAGTATTTTTGAGTTCAGCACAGAACTTCCTAACAGTTCCAGGGAGCAAAGGCTCCAATAGGCACCAATACCTATTCCCTTCTCACAATCCCAAGTTGTTTGGGGTTTTTTTTGAAACTTGAGGCAATACCTACACAAACTAATGTCTTCTCAAAATTTTTAATAAATTCCTCTGACATGAGCATAAAAGTAATAAGCTTTATTACCCCTTAGCTGTACTGCGCGTTTGACAAATAATAAGTAAAAATTCAACCAACACTGGATAGTGAACTAATCAGCTATTAACCTCGACATACCAATTCTGAGTATTTATCAATAACGACGATGGCCCAGTAAGTTACGCTTTTTTATAGGAAGACATTTACAACTCAAACTGTACAAAGTATGTAACTTATTTAAAACAGAAAATTTTGGTTTCAAAACTTTATTTTTTCATAAGCATATTTAAAAACCTCAGAATTAGGTTAATTTCAGTAACCTCAGCAGGGCCCTCTAACACATGCTTTGTAAGAACAGACACAGCCACATATTCCTTTTTTCCATGGAGTGACACCTCCTGCAGTACAGCGTACTGAACTGCCCTGGCAGACATTCAGGTGAAGGAAATGGATCCCTAGGGCTCCTTTGTGTAGGGTGGAAAGATCTACACAACTCTGGGAAGCAGCAGCAGCAGGACACACTGATGAAGAAGGCTATGAATGCCATCCTTGAGGAGTGGCCAATATCTCTGCTCCGTAACAAGTTCCTTAAACCACACTGGCTGGTTTCAGCTGCTGGTACTGCTGCTTTTCTGTCCCCCACAATGACCAATGGTATTTGGGAGCCTGTTTCACAAAGAAGAAACAATTGTAACTGCCACAGGAATCTACACAAACAGCAGCTGAATACTTCATGGGATTTCACATGTTATGTGCCCCAAGAAATAAAGCCTTATCACATTAGATGGCTCCCCAAATAAAGGGATTTTACCTTCATCTCTCCATGCCTTAAGTTTTCTATTTGTAAAATGGGAATTTGAAAACCTGCTCATTTAGCAGGATGTTGTAAAGGTAAATTCAGTGTTAGCAAAGCAGTCGTATACTAAGATAATGACTTCTGTAAACAGCTCCTAAGGAAATGAATAATGTGCAGTAAGTATGGCAGACGTACATGGACTGAAAATAATAAACTGTAATTAAGACATGCTTAGTGAGTACCACTCTATGTCCTGTGAACTGGAAGTAGCAAGATCCTTTGGGGGTGAGGGAAAGGAGGAGCATATAATCATGCAATTTTTTTCTCTTACAATAATTTTAATTCTACATTTCCCGCATTTTAAAATTTGATTTTGCAAGACCACTGTTTTTTTTCTTTTTCATTTTATTTGCAGGAACTTAAAAGGGTTTTTAGAAAAGAAACCCAAAAGCCAGTGTGTCACCTTGTGGCTTCATCTAGATTAAGAGGTGGCTCACCAGCAGCATAAACCTTCACATCAGCTATGAAACTCTCAGAAAAGATTTCAAAAATAAGAATGAAAAATTTTGCTAATACTGGGTTCCTTTCGTATTTCTGATGACAACATTTCTATTTATCTCTCTGCCTTCTGTTCAGATTTCTTCCTAATCCTCACTTATTTTACCTAAAGTTTGGTTCTGAACGGTATCTACAGTCACACATACGGATTCTTATGATTCCCTAAGTCATAACAAACACTGGAACAGAACAAGCTGTAGCACATCAGCTGAAGAACTATGCAATGCCATAATTGCTATGATTTCAAGGCTACCCTAACACTTCACTTCATAACACAATGGAAAGAGTTGGTCTAGTACTGCACTGAGTTATTTTTTTTTTCTTCTACAAAGTCATTAGAATGGTATTAACATAAGCAGGGAGGAAATGTTGGTTTCATTTTATTCTCTATCCATGGTAATGTTAAACTTTCTGTAACATGAATCTGAACAGAAAGTAGTTTGAAGTGATGTATACATGTGTGTTGTATAAATTCCAAACTGAACAAAAACTTAAACTATTCTGACCAAAAGAGACCCAGATAGAAAGACAGCTTGAAAAATATGTGCAAAGGTGGGGGATGGGGTAAAGTGTGAATGTATACTAATGACATCTGAAAGAAGTTCAGAAAGATTGCAAAAAGAGAATAAATGAATAAAGAGAAAGAAGTTCAGTTCCTAAATAAAAATCTTCCCCCTGCCCCCATGGTACCAATTTAAATTTGCCCAAGCAAGGAATTCTCCAATTGTTAGCTGAGCTCTATGATTGTAAAAGTTCATTTTTAAGCTGACTCTCTATTCATGGACTATAAAGCTCTGACAGAACTGGAAGAGCTGTACCAGCATTTTCTTAAAGCTTATAAATTTATATAAGAATTGCAAGCTTTCTTAGAAGCAAGAAAGCATCAGTTTGGCAAAGTAAACAACGCACTGTATAACTGGTGTCATGTGAGTACAAGCTCTGAGAAGCTGTTCCTATAGAGAACATACATTGCTGTTTAACTGCCCAGGAAAGGAAACTGATTTTTCAGCTGAAAATTCATGGTTTAGCTTATTGATATTAGTAATAAACCATAAATCAAAAGCAAAAAAATATACTAATTTTCTAGACAGTATATCTCATTACAGCTGCAAGTCAAAAGAGAAAAAAACCCCAACACTGCTGACACAAATGCATATTGTTACCTACTTGATCTGAGCTGGTTACCAGCTTCCATCACCCACTCACCACCTGAGTGGAACTAGGCGAGATGCCACTCTCTGCAGATTACCTGGATTTCATCTTGGATACTTGCAGAGAGCGTATAAAAGCCTACATCTACAAAGAAGAAAGGAACCAAACCAGTCCATAACAAGGCTTCTTTAGCAATGCTCTGCCAAGGAATACCCTGGTACACTTTCCAGCGTTCCGCTGTTTGCTCAAACTGTACCTGGGGCTTCCTTCCTGTGTCTTCGGTTCCTCCCTCAGAAGCACACATCCTTACCAAACAACATCCAGATACACTCAAGTGCTACAGCTCTCCTCCTTGAAACATTTCACAAGTGTGCCAGCTCTTTTTCTACAATTAAGTTGGAGTTTTAGTGGATTTTTCTGTTTTATTTACCAAGAATAGGAAAATTGCACTTCCATCCTTCACTTACATTCCACACCTCACTCAAAAATATCCAACCCATAACACCACAAATGTGACAGCAAGAAGGGGCAGCAAAAGCAATATACCTCCAAAGGCTCTGAATAATCTTCTTCTTGTCAGGCAACTTAAGATACCAAAAACCACACTAAAACAATGTAATCTTTACTCTAAGCAAAGCGACTTTTAGTTAACATCTAATAGTTAAAAATACTAATATGCAAAGCTTTTAATCTGAAAGAGACATCAGTGTTTACTATTTAAAACATCCCTGTCATTCTGAAATATGAGATAAAAATAACTTTTTGTATTTTGAGAAGATAAGTAGTACCCGAAGACATTTGGTTTCAACAAGATGCACATGTCTGCTTTTTTAAAACGTGGAAATGTCTTCAAAATTAATTCAATAGGTGCAGGATTTAAGGATAAAATTCAATAAGAATTATAACCTTGGCAGCCTGTGGTAATGTCTGTATGAGAGTTTAGAAGACAAAGGACGAAACAGATACATGGTATGTACACTCCTGTTGGCAGGAAGGATACATCCCACATTCAACGTATTTTCTTTTAGTGAGAATACTAATTATGCTTGTGATTAAAATAATTTAATGGAAATAGCCCAGCGGATAAAAACTCCTCAATAAAGAAGATATTCACATTTTTGATGTTGCTATGTGTACTAAAATAGAAACATTGAATTAAAGCTGTCTTAATACTAATGATCTGTTCCTAAGCTAGACTCCCTATATTACTAAGTCTCCAATACCGCATCATGCAACTTGAAGGAATAAAAACGTTGTACTTATATTCTGGTGTTCTGTTAAACAATGTATGATTTCACTGTAAAATCTTTTCAGTTTCTTAAAGTGGAAATAACTAAAAAATTCTAAAAAATTCTCTAAAAAAAAAATTGTACTATGCAAGCATTGACAAATGCCAACAGAAGAGGACCATTAAATAATTTTTAAAATGTAACTTTGAAAATACCATTTTTTTCTACCCTTAACCAGACACTCATATGTACAAAATACATACATCCTGAGATTTGAATGAAAAGAACATAAATATTTGAAATAGACTTTATTTCCTTTTAGATAATAAATATAGCAAATCAAATTTATTCCATCCCACAGGGTGGTTGGAACTTAATGATGCTTGGGTCCTTTCCAATACAGACCATTCTGTGAGTCTGTGATATTAAAGACCTTTTCTTGAGGCTTATCATTTTGGTCACTTATCAAAAATTATGACTAAGTTGTAAACAATAACTCGTCATTATCTCCACACTTATGTGTATTTAATTTAAAAAGGTAAACAGATCTCCAATTTCCTGTGCTATCTGACATAACACTACAGAATAGAATGTATATAACAGGGTTTTGATTTTTTTAACCATTTCTTTTGATTTCTCAATCTTCAATTAAAATGTATCTCTCACCCACATAATATTTGTCAAAATAAAATGTTTACAAACAAACATCTCATCTAGAGCATAATAATGTTAGTTGTAATAAGCTGTTATCCTTCTAATTTTCTCTAACCCGAAAAATCACCAACTGGTGGTCTGTGTGTGAATTCCTTCTTCCCCTTGCTTTGGGGATTTTCCTTTAGTTATTAAATTAATTCCACCTATAGAATATATGCTTATTTCAGTGTAAAGAAGCTATAAATATTAGGCTACTGCTATGACCACATTTCTGCCTTCTCTAATTGTAACAACTTGAAGGACCAGATTTATATTTGCTTCTAGGTCACCTTTCAAAACTGTTCTAATTTTGCTATCCCTTCTTAAATAATATCACCACTGAAGAAGTACTTCAGAAGAACGATTAGCTGGAAGTACTTTCTAAACAGCATCTAATTCTAAGCACAGTATTTTAGTATTTCATATAGCAGTCCTCCAAGTTCAGCTCTAAATTATCCAACGCTGTGACAATTAAGCTGTGTTTAGACCACAAAACCACACCAGTAAGAACAGGCATCTATAAAAATGAAGTATTGTTTCCATTTGTGGTTCCAGATTGTCTCCTATCAAAGGATACTGCAAAGTTGCTGCTGCAGCAGCAGACAAATAATTATGATTCAGATAACCCTCCTCCAAATACACAAAGAAACAAGAACCTCCTAAACTGTAACAGTTGTCAGCAGCATCTGCAAGTTAATCTTTTATGAGAGAATATGCTCTACCATATGACAAAACACCAGAGAAAATTTGCTACCTTTTATTCAATAGTTCTTGATATAAGCACAAATAGGGAGATTTACTATTGTTTCATCATGTTGATGGAGCGTGAGTAAAGGTCTAATGGCTTTTTGTCAACAAGGGTCCCACAGAAGAGAAATATTAAGAGGTTTGTGTATCAGAGGATGAACTGACCTTTTCTCCATCACATGAAGACATTAATATTCCTGATAACCAATAAAGAAAAAATTGGGCTTTTACATGTGCCAAAAGTTTTGTTTTGGTGGGTGGGTAGTTTTGGGGGTTTTGCCTTTTTTTTGTTGGTTTTAAATTTACACACCCCCAACAACAAACACACACCACTAGTGTACTTCCATATTTGGAAGTGGAAAAATATTCCTCATGTTATCAGGCTACTGCTACCTGCATTATCAGTAAACAAGAGGGACCAATAATACTATTTTGTATTCTCTTACATCTTCCTTTAGTATTTACTACTGCTCTGACTCTCAGAAAACTGCCAGTATTGTGCCTCATGCCCATATTACTGAATATATTCAGTATTTTGCAACTGCAGCATATGTTCTCCCCAAACTCGCTAATGTCTCTTTGTTTCATGATTAAATGTACATTCAACAAGAAAACAAAACTTTTTTCATGGAGCTCTTGCCTTCTTCAGGCTATCCAGCCACCAACACCACATCACCTGAGAGAAATCCATATTCTCTCCACTGTTCTATTTCTCCTAAGTGGACCCCACTGCTAATCTCTCCTCCCCACCCTGCAGTCACTTTCTAGAAACCCCTCTCAAGTGCTGCACAAGTAATAAACCTCAAATTCAACAGACTCGTTTTGCTACTTAGCTTCTCTGTAACATGTCACTAAATCACAGAACACCAGACTGAAAGGGAGCTCAAGGCTCATCTGGTCCAACCTTCCTTGGCAAAAGCATAGGTTAGACAAGCAGGCCCAACACCCCGTCCAGCCACGTCTTAGAAGTGTCCAATGCTGGGGAACTCATTGCTTCCCTGGGGAGTTTATTCCGATTGCTGATTGTTTTCACTGTGAAAATCTTTTCACACGTCCAAGTCCAAAGGGATCCTATACGAAAGGATGCATTTAGATGCTTTCCTTCCTTACCAATATCTACTACTCTGTTTTCCCAGCCAACATGTTTTGGGCTAGTCCTCTTGACAAGACAACTGGCAGCAGAGTAAGTAGCTTGTAAATGAATGAGTCAATTTAGTTAGTGGACAAAATTACAATGTTCTGAATAGAACTGTGGAAAACCAGCCAACTACTATTTTCTGTTTGGGATTATTTTCACACAAAGAAAGGCAGAACTACCACAAGTTATCTTTAGGGGAAAAAATAAAAAAAAAAAAAAACAACCAAAGAAAGAAAGAAAAAAAAGGCAGTAAGGCCACAAACTTTATTTTCCCTTTAAATGGGAAACACATCCTGTAGAAAATCTATGTCCTCACCATTAAGTGGAAAATTCAGTTCAACTGTAGAAAAGGTAAATGCAAGAGAGGCATTCATTTTTCTCATTGAAGACTGTATTAAATTTGCAGTGCTTATACTTCAAGTCCTCCTGCATCATTCAGGCTACCTTTGATAGCTGGTTTTTTTTCCACACATCTCCTTGTGCTATTGAACAGATCTGCATGTCTCTCTTCCTCCTCCAATTACTCCCTACTCACATGTTGTATCTGAAATGAGTTTGTACATATTAGTCATCTTCCAGTTTTATTTGTCCTAACAAATGCCTCAACACATTCTCAAGTAATTAAAAATATGAAGAGGAAGCTTGGTGATCTTTACTGTAACTTTGTCAAAATTAATTTTGCTCTGATAATCATGAGGGCAATCACATTTAAGAGAACTACAATGTTGCAAACACTATTTTAGTCTCAGTAGTAAGCAAAAATGGGACAACTTTTGCAAACAGCATTTGAAAATGGCACGATGAAGCATATCACTACAAAAGTCAGCAGTGTCTCTGGCTGAGGGGAAGTTCCAAAGAGTTCCCCAAAACCCCTCTCACATCAACATATCTAAACGCTTAGATCAATACTGTGCAACACTCCCCTTCAGTGAAAGGCTCAGTACTTTCCCTGGTGCAAAAATCCACTTGAAACAATGTTTCACCCTTTCTGTTCCATTGCTCCTTTGTATCAGTAGAACCTGGGGTACTATTTTAAGAGAGGTTCAAGAAATTAAAGGACCAGAGCAGAGAAGTGTGGGAGCAAGGCTGTTAACTGCTTCAGTGACACCAAGCAATCCTCAAACCGCGGTACTGGCACAAGAGTAGCAGCAAACTGTGGCAGAGCAGCAGGGGTGATTGGGGTAGAATTTTCAAGTAAGCTTTACTGCCAAAGAAAATTGGTCATGTAACTATTCTGTAAGCTGCAAGTTGAAGAACATTTCATAATTATAGCCTCAAGCTGGAGACAATACAACATGTTTTGTTTTGGGTGTTTTTCCCAAAAAAACCCATCATACCAGAAAAATTCAGGTTCCACTCTGGAAACACAGCTCTTTCCCAGCAGAAACTATAAAATTACTTCTAGAAGAGATTGTGATAAACCATTCTAAATAATACCAACAAGTAATTGTGGCTATAACTGATTTAGAAATACAACCAAATCATCATACAACTCTGTCCTACAGTTGAAAAGCACAACAGTGATTTAGCCAAATCATGTTCTCTATTCCTGTTGTCTACTATGTACTTAGCAAATGTTTTTCTTCAAAAAAGGTGTAGTTTCAAGCATCTGCTTAAAAATACCAAACAAAAAGCAAACCCCACCCCCCCAACATTTCTAAAGGAACAACTTCATAGTATCGCTTTAGCTCCTGAAAATAGCAAGCTTCTAAAGAGACAGCCACTAAAAATACCCCAAAACTACAAAAAACCCTGTTTGAATCTGTACAAGTAGCATTGATTATTACCATGATAGAAAGATCATACAAAGTACCACTTTGATACAGAAAACAATGGACTGTGCAGTGTAAAGTCAGACTACAGTAAAACACAGGTGAGGACTGCTAGGAATACAATTAAGTGCACAAAGAAGTTTAGGACTGTAGGTAAACAAAGGACTCACCATAACAGGTACCAAAGGAAAACACTAAAGAGGGCTGAAACTATTCCACCTGACAATGGTATACAGATACTGATACACAGATACCTGGTATCTGTGGCAGCACAAACTGGGTGCCTGCCATCAAGCTAGTCACCCAGATGCCCTGACCTGCAACCACATGATACCCCTACAGCAACAATGTAACTCCTGGGTACAAGATCGAGGGAACTGTAAACACCAGCAGAAGACTGCCATCCCTCTGATCTATACCTGCTTCTGATAAGAGGGCTGGAGCACCTTTCCTATGAGGACAGGCTGAGAGAGTTGGGGCTGTTCAGCCTGGAGAAGAGGAGGCTCCGGGGAGACCTTATAGCGGTCTGCCAGTACCTCAAGGGGGCCTACAAGAAAGATGGGGAGGGGCTGTTCAGTAGGGCCTGTTGTAACAGGACAAGGGGTAATGGTTTTAAAATAGAGGAAGATTTAGATTGGATATTAGAAAAAAGTTCTTTACTCTAAGAGTGGTGGAGCACTGGAACAGGTTGCCCAGGGAGGTGGTGGATGCCCCATCCCTGGAGAAGTTCAAGGCCAGGCTGGATGAGGCCCTGAGCAACCTGATCTAGTTGGGGGTGTCCCTGCTTCTTGCAGGGGGGTTGGACTAGATGACATCTGCGAGTCCCTTTCAACTCTAGCTATTCTGTGATTCCCCCCACAGTATTTTGGTAAGCTTCATGACACCCAGTTCTTCTTCACACCTCCTCTGGGAAAATTCTCCTATGCACTCCCATTTCACTTTCTCACCTTTGGCCCAGCCCAGACAGCAAGAGACAGGGTCTCCTACAATCACAAGAGGCAGGTCGCCAGACAGACCAGCTTCTACTCTGGACTAAATCCAAACAGGTAGAAAAAATACTTTGAGGAGATGGACACATCCACACTGCTGTTAATAGGGTCCCAACAGTTTAGCTGCCTCTGAGAAAAGGTGGAACATAAACGTGTGCCATGGCCTGACTGGAACAAGTGGCAACCCCTTCTCCAGCTTCTCTAAAACCTTTTCTTAACATGCCCTTTGCTCACTGTTACATTTACATAATTCCCCTCTAAGGCTCTACATGCTGCAGGATCTTTCATTCAACTCCACTGGTTCTCACCAAACTGCAACCAGGAGGAAGAAACTTCACAGGATGACCCTGCACTGCCTCCAATAGAGCATCTCTGGCCAGCTTTCATCAGCTCCCTCTTCCAGGACAGAACATGGACAAGACTCAGACCACACTCTCAGCACTCCCAATTTTACACTTCCTGACCCACACTTTTTTACCAGCTGTTGCATGGTTTTTCTCCATTCTCTCTGTAGTTTCTCACTCTTAAGAAAGGCTCTGATGTTTTATTAGGCATAAATTGGTATCTATCCCTAAGGAAAAAGTCAACAAGACCAGTGACTCAAGGCAGCTATTCAAAAACAAGGTAGCAAGCATAGGGCACCACTCACTTCCCAGGCCACACAATTTTACAGAGCATATCCTCCAGCTATTCTAGGTAGAAGATATACCACTTACACAGTGATTCCTCATATATAAATGAGATTCAGTATATTTTGCCTTCCTTGCCAACCTTTCCCTTAATGTACACACCTCAGATGCAACATATTTGATGTTTGTTATCTGCAAATGGTAACAAATGTTACTGACCAACAAAAAAAAAAAAGAGGAAAAACAACTCTGTACACATTCATTTAAAGCTCAAGAATGGTCTACCTTGATGTTAAATAAAAAAAACCCCAAACAAACAAAAAAACACCAAACCCTGGATATGCAAGTAAAATAAATTCTGTATTTAAACACTTAATGAGCAGTTGGCTAATCAAGTAGGTAGAATTGAAATAGCAATCTTTCAGCAGAAAGCATTTTGTAATAGACAAAACTTAGAATTGTTCTTACATATTAGAGCAATCTGTGGGATATACCAAGGCTATTGATCTATTTTTCCCCAGTTTTCCAGCTAATCATTAGTCCTCACAAAATTCAAAGAAAAGAAAAGAAGTCTGATGATTTACAGAAGAACCACTGCAAAGCACTACACATCCCAGACCTCCCAGGAGGTTCCTCATTCACAGAATCACAGAATTGTAGTAGGGGTTGGAAGGGACCTTGAGAGATCAAGTCCAACCTCCTGCCAAAGAAGGTTCCCTAGAGCAGGTCACACAGGTCGGTGTCCAGATGGGTCTTGAATATCTCCGGAGAAGGAGATTCAACAACCCCCCTGGACAGCCTGTTCCAGTGCTCTGTCACCCTCACCATGAAGTTCTATCACACGTAAGCGCAGAACCTCCTGTGGTCCAACTTGTGACCATTGCCCTTTGTCCTGTCCCCACAGTCCACTGAAAAGAGGTTGGCCAGTTCCCTTTGTCTCCCACATCTCAAATATTTATAAACATTGATGAGATCCCCTCTCAGTCTTCTTTTCTCAAGGCTGAACAGCCCCAGCTCACTCAGCCTTTCCTCATAGTGGAGATGCTCCAGGCCCTTAATCATCTTTGTGGCCTCTGCTGGACTCTCTCCAGGAGATCNCCAGCCTGTACTGATACCTGTGGTTGTTCCTTCCCAGGTGCTAGACTCTACACTTGCTTTTACTGAACCTCATCTGATTCCTTACTGGCCAGCTCTCCAGCCTGTCCAGGTTTTGCTGCTGAGTGAAACATTCCATGAAGCTGCTGCAGACTCACCCTTACAATGACCTCTTCATATGGGCCATTAAATTAAGCTAGATGATTTGGCACGTTATTTTACTCTCAAGTTCAGTTGACATAAACAAGTACCAATAAAATGTAGATTTTTTTAAGCCAACAGAGAGAAACAAGTTTAATCATGGGATTCATTTACTGTTTTGGGATGTTTAGCCCGTAATCCTCAAAGCACAGTACCAGTGCTGGGATTCACTGTGTTCTGGATTTCAACAAGACTCCCCTGCTAACTGCACAGGTTTTCACAAGGGCCAAATGCGTGACTGAAGTACTGGATTTTTAAAAGCTTCCAGATATAACACTGCACGTAACAAGTCAATGAAAACTTCTCTTCTTTCATCATCCTGACACCTGTTAGAAGGAAACACCATGATCTTTTATATTGGTTTGGTATGATTTTAGTGATGCAATGCTTTCTGTCTCTCTCGCCACCTACTCTGTTCTTCAGTGAGAAACCCCAATTAAAACCTCCAGGCTCCACATTAATCTATGGATAAGCTAATAAAATGCTTGAATACAGGTAATTTGCATTAAAAACTTTTAAGTTAATGATAGACTTTGGTGCAGTTAAGTCACATTTTCTCCTGTGCAAAAGTAAGGCTAGATTATCATATGCTTAACAATTAAAACTTAAATATACAATAAGCCTATTACTGTTACCTGCTAAATGACAAACAAAGAATTTTAAACTGCCTAATATCACAGTAACCAAAACTAACCTTAATTACTATTACAATGCACCTGCTGCTGTATCCAAGTACATACACCCTTAATTATGTCGTTTCATGAGAGGAAAGAGCAAATGGATTCTAGGCACAGGCAAAATAACAATCTTTTCTATCCTTAAAGCTTCCTTTGTGCCAGAAATGCAGTTTCCTTTGTTTTACTTTTTGAAACCACACTGCAGCTGGGGAAGCCTGCGGGTTTATAGACAAGTGCTAATAGCAAGTGCAGTAGGTTAACAAGTCCGTACTTGCTGGAAGCAGCTTAACTTGAATGAAATAAACAAAAAGTTTCCACTGTCCTCTGTTTAAACATTACAATATTTTAACAAAAGGATAAATGCTGACAAGAGGCAGATGGATAAAAAAACTAAAACTTACCTTTCCAAATCACCCAGCTGATTGGATATTTGTTCATCTAGCAGTGTGCTGAAGGAGAATTATCTATGCCTCAACATCACAGGTGAGATATTTTACCATTCCAGTGCTGGTCTATCAATGGATACCACATTTCACAGAAGAAACAGTCAGTATAGGCTAGAACAGTAATTCTGTCCCTCCTCTGGTGAGATCTTGGCTCAAAACACCCATCAGGCTGTCTCTACCAGAGAACAGCTATGTCATGGAAAAGACGTTTGCTTTCTCAGAGCCTGGAGTCCCATTTATCTCTAACACACAGAGTGTATTTATATACTTCTATAATTTTCTGAAAGATTTTCTAAAGCCCTCAGAACTATGGCTCAAAACTGTATATTAGGATATCATCAACCTAAAGAAACACTGACAACAAAGCAGTTGTTTAGTCGGAAGCCATAAAAATTGAGGCTTTTTAAAAGCAAACAAAACAATAAGGTGCTTCAATGCCTTTCCTACATGGTAAAATGTTAAGCAAGCCACACAGTGAGCCTAACCATTACTACATGGATATCTAGGAACACACACCAGAACGCATTATATCACAAGGTACCAAGCCCTCCATGATTAGAGGTGAACCCCTCTGGCCATGGAACAGTAGAAAACACTTTAATTACATAAAATTAATGAAATAAAACCTTTGGTATATTTTTCTTAGTTTGAATATCAGCTTTGCAAAAATAAAACTGAAAATACAAAAATAAAAAAACCCAAAAACTCTTCTAAATTGTTTTGATCTTAAAGATCTACAAGATAACGGTGGATAAGGAAAGAAAATGTTTTGCTCTATTTTCTCTGTCTCATACAGCTCTACAACCTTGAAAAAAATCAAAGTCCAACTCCTAGGTGCCAACATCTCTCACTAAAAACTTCAAGCCTTGAAGCAATTCATTACATGAACAAAGGCAGATGGAAACGGGGTATTTTGGAGAAATCATTTTTCCAGGAGGTTAGTAGGGTGAGGTCTTAGGAAACTGTTGAGTTAATCTGAGAGCTCAATGCTAAGAAACGAGACTCCTCATTCTTGCCACCTCACCATTTCATTGCCAACAGTGCTTTCATCGCTTCCTTTGAATCTGTTTCTTGCCATCTGACACCTCAGTGAATCGATTTGGCATGCAAAATAATTATAGATAACCCAAGGGGATAAAAAACCACACAGTTTTCTACCTATGTAAAACATATGGATTGGAAAAACACTGGAATTGTGACTCGTGAAGGGTCTAGGAATAAAAATGTATTTTTCACCAGTACGAGTCACCAGATGGGCTCAGCTGTTTTGTGAAACCTTAGTCTTAGTGGATGTTATTCTGCTGTGACGCTGAGGAAACAACAAGCAGGATGCCAGAGAGACAGGCTCAACCAAGCACCAAAGAGACTTGTTTACGGGTGCTGATCCCAAACACCACAGGCAGGGCTACCCCAGTATCTTCCCTCTAGCTCCCTGCATAGCAATGTCTACAAAAGTACCCCCAAATTGCTTTATCCCAATTCTCCCACTACACAGACTGATAGTCTCACTTTCATCTTTTACTTCTGTCTGTGTTTACCTTCTAATTCAGAGTAAAACACACGGGATTTGGAGAATAAATTGTCATGTTTTGCATTTGTAAAAACAAAATGGGGTCCTGATTCACAACCAGACCTCCTGAACACCAGGATAAAACAAATAAACAAAATAACAGTGAGGAATGTGTTTAATCCTTTCCCGATCATGGAGGGAAAGGGGAGGGTGGGGCAGGCGGTGATTTTCTCTTCTAGTTTTGCAGCTCCTAAGACAATGCATTTCTCACTCACCTCCTCACAGCTCCACTGCTTTGTCCTCTCCTATTCCCCAGGAAGCATTTCTATCTCACAGCGTAGAAACCGTGCATGGCAGGAAGACTTGCAGTACAGCCTGAGATCACAGGACCACAGCTCTCCTTGCAGCTACAGCAGCAGGTCAGGCAGCCCCTGGCTTGTGCCCGCTATCCAGTCTCACCTCTGTACCATATCCCACCTGTACTGGTACAACTGTCAGCGTAGCTGCAGTGAACTAGATCAGGAAGCTGATCCAGGTTAACTGAAGTGCCTTCTGCTTTCCCTTTTCTGCAGGGTTATTTTTAACCCAGATGAATCTCAAATTCAGTTCACCTTGTTGTCTCATAAATAGTTGCTCTGGCAGACTTGAGGGCACAGAGGCAGGAAAAAAGCAGCAGAGAGAAAAGCAGACCTGCAACTAAAGGAAATGCTTATGAAATAACACCTTGAACCTGAAACAAAGGCAAAGCTTGAGAGCAGCACTGCAAGGCAGATTCTCTGCCAAGCTCTAGCCCTAAGTTTCTCAAGTTTATAAGAAAAATCTCCACCGTTTCAAGGTTCCAAGCAAACTCTGAAAGCTTAAATAACCAGATGCACTGATCAAAAAAATACATTCTACTTGGATCTGATCTGGAAGCCACCTGCTGTGTACCAGAGAGAGTACCCTTTATTAAACTAACTGTGGTAGCTTAAAAACCCACCAAACTACTAAAAAAAACCCTGCTTCCGGGCAAATAAGCCCTTCACAATGTGTATAGTGAGGATGCAGGCATAACACACAAGATCTGACAGCCATCCAACAGCCTTTCCACAGCTCTGTCCAAAGAAGAGATGTGTCTGCTACAGAAGAAGTTAACTAACTGGAGAAGACTCCCCAAAGCCTGACAAATGGCAGGGAGCACCATCTTTCTTCCACTCGGGCACGGCAGCCTGTAACACCTTAACTGGCAGTTTTCCACTTACTCCTCTGTCCATATTCTGCTCCTTCTACCAACAAGACAGTTATTTTTGCGGAACAGACATAGCCTTAATTACACTAAGGAACAACGTGACTGTTGCCAAAACCATGAGAACTCAGAGTATTTTTCAAGATATTACTTTTGTTTGTGTAATTTAGATAGATGTGGATATATGGATAAATGAACCAACACTAAAGAAACTTACTTACAAGGGAATGTCAAGTAATTTAACATATTGCCTTTAAAGCAATCTGAGCCTGTAATAAAGGCCTAACTTACAACAGCTAAATACATAAACTAATTTATCACTTGGGGGTCCTTCTGACCTTTAGTTATGCTACCAGGGGTCTATCACTTACTGAATGATAGCCTCTCTCTTTGCTAGTTCAAGCTGTGAATAAGCATTTTGTTTTTACTGGTCCATACTGGTAGTCTGACACTGGTGATTTTCAGATGATGGAGTTCCAAATTACTGAAACCTAACTGATCGATGGTGAGACACCAGAATCCCAAAAATACAAGGAAAGAGGCTTTAAATACATTGTTTGGAGATGCTATCTGTACAGTCCATTCCAGTATAACCAGAATGTATATTGTCAATTACTCTTTGTACAACACATAACATAGCTATGTTCTAAAATGTGTAATCAAGGCTCCAAAAGCTATCAATTTCAAAATCAGAAAGCAGAAACACAAAGAGCAAGAGGAAAAAAACAGACACAGCTGTTGAACAAAACTATGCTCAGATCAAAAACCACTAAACAAGGGTCTCTGAAAAGTGGCAGCGAGTCAGCAGGCTCAGGAAGGTAATGGACACGGAGCTTTTCACCTCTACTTCACCGATTTTAATCCAATGAAGGTCAGCAATGTCAGTGCTTTGCCTCATCCAGACTTTACAAGAGACCAACTCGTGGTCTTTTTTGGTCCTCAATGAGTAAATACAGCAGAATGACCCAGCATTGAACACACATGAAAAGGAAGGAAAAAGCCTCAGTTATAAGAAATGTCCCCCGAGGAGGTTGAAATCTACTGGCAAAGGAAAATTAAGAAGGCTGCATCTTCCTGTCAAGCACATTTGAAAGGAGCACTACTTACAGAATAGTTATGAGAGTTAAAAAGGGATGAATTGACTATAATAGGAACTCTGTCATACTGAAGATACTGTAGTGGGAACACTTTGAGGAGGAGGAGGAGGAGTGAATGAACTTAAAACTCACATGGAGAATACACATCACACACACTGTACTTGGCTATTTAAAGACCACAGAAGTTGAAGTTAGTAAAGTCATGTTAGATTAATAAATTCCTCATGCACTGGAAGCTGGAAATCCAGCTACCAGGCAAGAAGATACATGTAGAGAATTATGTTTTGAAAGTCATGTACAGTTTAACTTTAAACATAGTTTTTAAGAGCAATTTACTAACAGCAAGGACCACTTGAATCCTAGCTAACACCACCTAGAAGGCAAACCTGTGTGGTTTCAGGATCTACTGGAAGAAAAGAAAGTATACAAATATTCCAGTAACCAAAGAGTATATTCTAATCACCTGGTCTCTAATATGGTTTGGTGAATAAAAAGAAAAAAACAGACAACACCACAGCTAAGTATTCTTGAATCTAGGGAAAAAAGAAAACAAAATCCACAAACAAAACATCAAGTAAGATTACTATTAATTTCTAAACAAATTTCTTGCTGTCAGGTATGACGTAACCTTGCATATCTCAAGGGGCAAATAATTCAGAGTCATAGACAGTAATTACTTTCAAAATTCTCTATTATTGAGTTATCTCAAGAAAAAAAAAAAACACACCACAAAATTTTCTACAAACTTAAAATGTGCAGGGCTGACATTCATTCCTGTTTAGAAAATAGATCTAGTAAAATTATGCTGTGGTTTAACCCCAGAGGGTAACATTCCTGTTTCATATAAAATCAATAATCATCTTGAAAGAAACAGATCCACTTATGGGTTTTTAAAAAAACAATGTGGCCTTTTTTAAACTTAGAAATATGTTGCAGTTGTTTTGTGCTACTTTAACAAAAGATTCCAAAATAATTAATATTAATAAAGCTAACATTTTCCTACATTAACTGGAACAAGGTAGAATCCCTCTGTCTTTTTTTTTTCCCCCTAAATGTGATTTACCACATGTTGACATTTTCAAGTCATTGGCTGTAAAGTAAGTTCTCTCAACTACTGTAAAGTGAGCAGCTGAAAAAACACTCCAAACAATGAAGTGAATAATTAAATTCATATTAGGATAAGGGATCAAACTAAGAAACTGACAACTGTCTCTCTTCAGATTTCAAATGACAAATGCTTAATGTTATTTTTCTAAAAGACCTCAGAATCTGAAGGCCACTGTGCCCTGTAGCAAATCATGAAACCATTTAAAACAGGGACAGAACTGAAAATGGATACAGAAACTTTAGGCTTCTCTTCAGTAAAGAGTCGAAATGGACTGTATATTTGGAAAACCTGGAACAGAAGGGCATAGAAAGAAAACCCTAACAGACTACCCTGAAGCTTTCAATCTTCCGTATATACACACGTCTTGCCCTCTCAGCTATGCATGCCTGATTCACTTTTTTGGTGGCCAGGCTTAAGAAACCTAACCAGTGTACAGATTTCATTCACCTGCAACTTCTGCCTGGAAAGACTCCGAAACATCTGCACCATTTCTTACTGGTGTTCACATGTAACCAGTTTTTTATTCCTTTTAATAGCCCGAGTGAAGTTACAAGCACTGAAGATACCTGAATATACATGGAAAGCCAAAATAAACAAGACAACTAAGGGCCACGGTTAGGTGAACAGCATTTACTGTGCTGACCGTAGATAGAGAAAGAGGTCTCAAATTACACTCCATGAACCGTAAGTATAGTTATCAGGGGAAGCTGCGTTACCCTTCATTGTTCTTTCAGGGACCTTAGCATGTCCTTGATCCACACACTATCATACATTCCACACATGGATCAAGGGCATAACATCACTTTTACAAGCCAACCTGACTATCTCTGTTACCACTTCAAACAACTTAATTTTCAGTGTCCTGAAGTTTGGAAAATATATTACAAAGGAAACTTAACAGGAAAGCTGGCTCAACGGTGCAAATATGTATGAGAAATATTAAAGCTCCATCACATTTTATGGTTTTTTTTTTGTTTGGGTTTTTTTACTTAGTGTATCACGAGTAGATTACACGTCAATTTTCACTGCCAGTAAATAAAATGCTTCTAATAATTGATTATGGGTATAGTATTTATGTACTATCAATCCTTCATAGTAAGCAAATCCTGATCTTTTCTGTCAGTATCTCAATGATCAATTTCTTCTCCTAGTTACAGAAGTTGTATTACAGAGCTGTTTGTGCTGTTTGCTGCTAAATAGTATATACTAAGTGCACAGCTGAGCTTGGTGTCTCTAGCAGCATTTAATTTTTAAACTCCACAACAAATGAAGAAAGAAGTTCTGAAGGAAACTCCTGCAACTTAAAAATCACTGTATTTGGTAATGGAAGAAAAGAATTTGTTAAGTAAACAAGATGTAATGTAGCATTATTTAACTGCACAGATTAATAGCAATAAAGCTACTATGAATTCAAAAATGTGATGTTTTGTTGACTGAAGTACTTCAAACAGTCCACCCTCTCTGTGTCTCTATCTTCACATGTATCTTGATAGGAAGTATTTTAGCCTGCCTGTAAAATATTAATGCGCTCAGCTATATAAAAAAAATGAAATTAAACCACTAAACAATAATGGTCAAATACTCCTAAAACACTTGGATTGTGTAATCTATAATAATAATAATGAGATAAGACGCAAGAACTGAAAGGCAAAACCACACAGCACAACTGGGTAGGCCAAGCTGAGCCCCTGGTCCCACAGCTGGAGACACCCATGCAGACCCTGGGGAAGCCAGCAGAACGCTGCGTGGGCAGGCACCAGCCTATGCCGATTGGGTTACCCACTTCTACCCCAGACCTCAGTAGTAAACACTCAAAAAGTAAACAAATTGAAAAAGAAAAAAACCCAAAAGTAACACCGAAGTTTAAACTTTTTTCTATTTTAATAATGCCTATGGAATTCCCAGTAACAAAGGGTATTGTTGTAGGAACACTGAGCTTGCACAACCGGCCGTTCTCTATGTCTTTTCTCTTATTCAACACAAACATATCCAAAGTTTTCTACTAGAAGCAAGGAAGTCAACTTTCTAAAAATAAAGTCTTTTTGTTGTTTCGGTTTTTTGGTTTTTTTTTTATATTATTTTAAAATTATGATGAAATACTCGGAGGAGAAAAAAAATCAGCAAAAAGCACCCTGCGATGTCAAGTTCAGATCAATGCTTTTGTCTTCCATTTTACCCACGGATCGGGAGAGTAGCGTCCGCACCGAGCGCTCTCCCTGCCGCTCCCGAACGATGTAAACATGCCGCGGGGCCGGGGCCGTGCCGCGGGGAGTGGGCAGGGCCGGCGGGGTCACCGGGGCTGCACGATCCGGGCAGGCTTAGGAGTTTCTGACCTACATTCCCCGCAGCGGGATGAAAACCCTCCCGCCGCAGACGGAACCCGGCCTCCCCCGCCGGCAAGGGGGTGTTCAGGGGAGGGGAAAGCGAGCCGGCCGGGGTGAGGATGGAGGCTGGAGGAGGCGCTGACACCTGCCCGCCGCCACCCCGGCCCCGCAGCAGCTCCTCCTTCCCCGGGGACGGACACCTGCTGCGGGACAGCCGGACAAGCGGCGCGGCGGCGGCTGAGGCCTGGCGGCCGCAGGCGCCTTTCGCACCGCTGGTTTCCAGACCCCGAGGCGGCTGGGAAGGAGGGAGGGCGAGCGGCCCGCCCGGGGAGCGCTTCCCGCAGCGGCGAAGCAGGCCGCGCGGAGCCGGGGCGGCCGGGCCTGCGCGGGGCGGGGGGCTCGG
>VXBZ01008519.1:0-18777 GCA_013399135.1 Heliornis fulica
TATCCCTTGGTCCCAGTGGCCGGGTACATCCGGCAAGGGTGAACTTATCATTGGTTATAGTTTTCCGATTACGCAACAAATACTCAGTCCTGATTGGTTAACGCATAAAAGCCCGGGAATCTCAATCTTCTCGGTCACTCCCCTTTGAGACTTTATTTGTTCCTAGGGAGTCTTCCAGCTGAGGCAAGGACAGGATTCCTAGCACGTGATCAGGGCCCCGACACACTCCACTGTTACAAAGGCAATATCTGAACATACTACACATTTAAGGAATCTCAGATTCATTTCTCTGGATTCAAATATTCTAATTTATTTATTTCAGTGACTGGAATGAGAAGCCACATAACTGTCCAGCTGATCTGTGAAAGTAGTTTTTGGGCATTAAAAATGCTTTAGTTTATATTAGTGACCTATGCTTCTTCAAGTTTACCTATTCCAGAACACTCACTGGTCTTCAGCCTCATAAGAATTCCATGTAGGAACACTTTCTCAATTGTCTAGCATTAGCAAATGAAAAATAACTTCATAACTACAAGGAGAATCATGTCTTGGGCTAAGAAGGAACAAACTGCATAGAAGGTGATCTTTTTAAAGCAAAAAAAAATTTTTTGAGTTCTTTATTTTACTTTGTTAATGCTAAAAATTTTACAAAATAATTTTCTTACCTTATCCATAGCAATGTCTTTTTTCTTCTTTATGAATAGGTCATAATAAAACTGAGAGCTTGGGGACTCTGTGAAATAAGTTGTGCTGAGAAGTGATTAAGGTTTTAATTAAAAAAAACTCCAAAGTAAATAAATGTATTGCATGGGTTTAAGTCTCGTGTGTATATATATGCATATCCATATATAGGCACCCAGGCTTTTATAGCTGCATGTTAGTCTGATGCTGAAATGGGCTTCTGTATGTAGAGTAGGATGGTGAGCAATGTGTGATCTTGATTTTCCTTCCATGCAAATGATATTGCCCGTTCTCAAATCTGTTGTGGAAATGGTGAGTCACTTCAATTTGCATAGCCAAATTGCTGCTGATAAAGTATTTCAGCAAGAAACTGGCATTTATTTCCATGTTTCTTAGCAGCATGAACAAGTTCCAAAATTATGGATTAAAATTCAAGTCGACCAGTATTCATACACTGCAAAAGAATAAGGGGAAAACATATTAAAATTTGGCTAGACTAGGTCAAGTACTGAACTAAGCGTGTGTAATGTCATTTGCAATGCACAGAGACAAATAAATACTGGAAGTTGAAAAAATTCTTCACTTAGTTATGGCTGCAAAATTTGTATTTGCATTTCCGATTAAAAATGCTGCATATTTGCCAATGTCTAAAAGGGGTAAAAATTAACATTATGACAGAAAGGATCTTGTAATAACTGAATTCAAATCTTTGTGACTTTAATCTGAAAGAGTGTTTGATTTCCATAATACAAATTCTAACAAGAGCACTTACTTCTTAGTAATTACAGTGATGGAGTGAAAGTGACTTCTATCACAGTAATGTGAATGCGTGTGGGATCACTGATGCTGAGGACAACGGAATTCTGCCTATTCTGTGCTACTGTAGCTGATGTTGCCCAACAGTTGAGCTCCAAGCTGTTAGTCTTGGCTGTTTAACAGAAAACATCTTACAAGACTTTTAATCCTCCCAAATGTATTCCTCGGGCACTAAATACACACTATTTTCCTCTGTCCTCTGCCTCATCCAGGGTATGTCATCATGACCCCTATATAAGGCATTCAGCACCAGGCTACTTCAAACTGTGACACCACCTTCCAGCCCCCATGACTATTACATAGCTCTCACACTGCATCTTAGGATGCTCATTAAGGGGTTCCTGTTGTTTCTGTTCAGAGTGTAACATTTCTCAGGCAATGTGAAGTCCTTTCAACTTCTGAAACTTGAGGCTACCACACTGATGCTTGGCACTATGATGGGAACTGCATGTTTCTGATGGGAAGACATTAAACTATAAATGTGGATGCCAGTGGGAGCTTGTCCTGAACTTCAGATGGAAGAAAACCTTTCTCCATTTCCATGAATGTTTACTTATGACAAAGGGAGTTGCCATTGCTCACTTGAGCTTTGCTATCCCTGACTCTCATTAGTCAGTGGGTAAATGGTTTCAGACTTCAAGACCATGATAGCAGAACAATAGTAACAGATTGAGAAGTAACAGCAAGATTGTTGACCCATGATTCGTTCAGTAATTTTTATTAGGTCTTTAGTCCTGTTTGCTTATCACAGCCCCTCAACTGAATAGCTGTATTAGCTGTAATTCAAGTTCTTCTTTCAGAGCCCTCTGTGAGTATATCAGCAGTAGCACCTGTCATTCTTTTCTGTGAACCACGATGGACACAGGACACCAAATAACTATAATCTCTTGAGTATGTCTGCTCTTCATGTGTGTAACCATGCATCACATGTCTGCTTGCTCAATACTCCCCACCCCATAGAGGATGGGGAGGAGAATGGAAGAAAACACTTGTGGGTGCAGATAAAGACACTTTCATAGGATAGCAAAGGAAGAGAATAATAATAAAAACAGCAATAACAGTAACCAAATGCAATTGCTTACCACATACAGAAAAATACAAAACAGATGCCTATTCTGTTTCCAAGCAACAATTCTGTCTCCCAGCTCACTTCCCCAGGTATACATGGAAAATTATGTTCTATGGCAGGGAACATCCCTTTGGCCAGCCTGGGCCAGCTGTCCTGGCTGTACTCTCCCAGCCACTGATGCACCTGGAAGGGCCTGAGGAGCTGAAATGTCCTTATTTTAGTGTAGGCACAATAACAACAACCTAGCCCTAGCAACAACTAAAACCATCAGTGTGTTATCAACATTTTTCCCATACCAAATCCAAAACACACCAGTGTACTAGTTGCTATTAAAAAATTAAAAGAGAGAAATTAGCTCTATCACAGCCAAAGTCAGGACAATGAACATTCCAGAAGAGTATACTCTTCCTGATCATAGCAGTCAGTTTGTAGGAGATACACTACCTTGTGAAAGGTTCCCAGTAACTTCCCAGTTACAAATCTAACTTTGGCCAGAACCAGAAACATCACACTCACTTCTGTTAGTTCTTTGTGTATCTCACTGAAAACTGGCTTCAGTTGTGTCAGTAATCATGTTCACCCCTCAGAATCACAAGGTTAGAAATGACTGTTAAGATCATCAAGTCCAACCATACTTGTCCTCTCCTAAACCATATCCCTCAGCACCTCATCTACCTGTTAAATACATCCAGGGATGGTAACTTAACCACCTCCCTGGGCAGCGTGTTCCACACCCCAACAACGCTTTTTGTGAAGAACTTTTCCCTAACGTCTAATCTGAACCTGCCCTGGCACAGTTTGACACCATTTTCATCAGGGAAAAAGTCAGCACATCAGTTTAGTGTCATTCTCGAACTTACCGAAGGAGCACTCAATTCCTTCATCCAGGTCGTTGATAAAGATGGTGAGCAGGACTGGACCCAGGACTGAGCCCTGGGGGACATCACTTGTGATCAGCCTCCAGCTGGATTTGGCTCTATTTACCACCACTTGTTGGGCTCAGCCATCCAGCCAGTTTTTTACCCAGCAGAGGGTGCATCTATCCAGGCCAGTGGTAGTCAGCTTCTCAAGCAGAATATTGTGTAAAACAGTGTTGAGGGCTTTACTGAAGTCCAAGTAATCCACAGCCTTCCCCTCATCCACTACTGGGTCACCTTGTCATAGAAGGCAATCAGGTCAGTCTGACAGGACCTGTCTTTTGTAAAACCACATTGGCTGGGCCTGATCCCCTGGCCATCACACATGTGCTGCATGATGGTGCCCAAGATGACCCTCTCCATGATCTTCCCAGGCACCAAGGTCAGGCTGGCAGGCCTGTAGTTCCCTAGATCCTCCATCCAACCCTCCTTGTAAATGGGTGTAACACCTGCCAGCCCCCAGTCAGCCAGGACTGCTGGTAGATGATGAAAAGGGGTTTGGCAAGCATATCTGCCAGCTCCCTCAATCCCCTCAGGTGGATCCCATCCATCCCCATGGACTTGTGAATGTTGACCCTCATCATCACCATAATCAAGCTCCAGGCTGTCAAAACACTCTTTAACATAGAGGGCTATTCCCCTCTTCTCCTTCCCCACCTGTCCCAACTGAAGAGTTTGTAGCCAGCTATAGAAGCACTCCAGTTGTGTGAATCTTCCCACCATGTTTCTGTGATGGCCATCCCATCATAGTCTCCTTGCCTTACAAGAACTTCTAATTCCTCTTCTTTACTGCCCACAGTGTGTGCAACGGTGTAGATGCACTTCATCTGGGCTATTGATTTTGTTACACTTATAAAGGGAATAGTCTCGTTTTCCAAATGACTGCTTGCTAAATTTCCTAACCCATCAGTCTCCTCAATACTCATCTCTGTGTTTGAATTCCTGCCATGCAATCAATTACTTGTGCAAGGACACCACTGAGAAATTTCAAAGTGATGCCTTGCAGCAGAACTGGTCCTTTTTGCCAGGCTGTCCTTGTAACTATGAAAGGGCAGACATGGCGATGTCTGCACTTATCTGGCTTAGGGTTTGTTGCAAACCAGACCTTATGGATATGGTAGCAGAAAACTAAAAAAGCTTTTCAGAGTTCAGTAATGATTTTTTTAAAAAGTCAAACAGACAAGTAAACAAAACCCTTCTGACTTCTCTCCTTCTAAACTCAGAGACAGTCTATCAATTCTCCAGCTACCTCGCATTCTATCTGCAGCAGTAATATTCCTAGGGTATACAAAAACATAGAAGTCCTTAACCCCAGTAACCAACAACTTGCAATCTCTCTGACAAAGGCCAAGATAAAAAGGTGGAGTACTGTGGCCCTGAGTGAGTTACTCCCATAAAGAAGAGATCTCTGAACTAGACAACTTGCAAAAATCTGGTGAATATGACAAGGAGTAGAAGAGGAGGCAGTGTGTGGGTTGCAAGAAGGGTGTTGAACAACCAGCCTGCCTTGAAGACTACTGCTGCAGCAGCAGAGTGGGAGGCAGATGGTGTAGCATCTGAAGATCTGTGTAGGCTGATGTTCAGCTGCAGTTGGAAATCTATTTTTCTCAGATGAGAGAATGATAGACATCCTCTTCTGAAGACCCTCATTAAAAGGCCATGCGCACAATTTGCGTGCAAAGGGACCGAAGCCCTGCATAGCTTCCTAGAACTGGGATGTAGCATTTTGGGACCTATGTGATGTGGCAAGTGTTGCCTGTTTTGATCCTGCTGGAGGACTATTCAAAATGACTTTACATTAATAATTAGCAGTATTTATCATTATTCTTTAGGAACTTCCTTTGAATTGTACTAAATCTTAACTCCTGCCCAGGAAATGGCTGAAAGCCTGCTTGTTGACACAGCACAAAATGTGGGACACTTCTGGATTTTTTATTTAAATTAACCTAGCAGGAAATACCAGTAGCTGGGAATTTGCAGATATAATTTTTATCTTCCCTGTGTTATTATTAAATTTCCAGAGTAATGCTTGACTGCTGCTTAATCTACTAATACAGATAGTTTGCAATACCACCTCAATTTGCATGTGAAATGCTTTGTCACCAAAAGAGTCTATAGAGATACTTGGGACCAAGGTGTTCCCATTTCTAAGTAGATCTCATGTTGATTAAAATTCCTAATTCAGGTATTTAAAGCATTCATCAAAAATAATGTAAGAATACCCTCTCCAATTTATAAGTTGCAAAATATTTTTTAAAACAGAGATGCAGTGAGAAGGAATGAGCTGCATGCCAACTTCCAATAGAATCCTATTCTAATACACTTCTAAATGTATCAAATAGATAAGATCAAACATTGATTTCATTTTTTTTTAATGTGACTGCTAAAATAGACAATAATTTTAGGAATTATGTATCTTAAAGCATATGAGGAATTTATCTCCATCTTTATTTGATATTCTCTTTCATATTCTTCCAAAGTTGAGTTATTCATCTTTACTAGTATTAACAAAAGGAATATTCTTTATTATGGGTTGTTCATAGCAGTATTCAGAATTTTGCATTAAGCTTGGTGTCTAGATCCTTTTCAGGATCATTGCATTCTGAGAACACTAGTTTTTACTTTCCAAGTGTTTTGTACATTCTTTGTACCTAAATATCATCTCTATTTAACTGTATTAAAATAAATATTGAAGCCTTTAATTTGAAACTTAAAATATTTTAAAATGCTTCACTTCATACTCATTGTCAAAATTGCATTTTTACCCCTAAGAAACTCACTGTTTCAATTAATTTTTATCTTTAAAAAATGTTAGATCTTTTAACTAAATAATTTATTAAAAATTTAGCAGTCATTAAACCTGTCTGTTTCTTCTATCATTGCATTTATTTTAATTTAAAATATTTGGGCTAGGAGTAGGGAATTCTGTATATTTATTTTTTCACAGGGAAAATTTAAAATTGTTTCCCTCTAGACACTCAGCATTACACATTTTTACTTTCAGAAAATAGAAATGTAAACACACATTTTCCATTTTTTAGCAGGATACCTTTAAAAATAATTCTAACTTCTTTGAATTTATGAAAAAATATTAGAAAAAACTGCTATATTTGAAGGAGACTTAATCATGAAAAGGAGATTATTAATTCTCCCTTATTCTTATGGCTTGGGTAAAGGAAAAAGGATGGAAAATCACAGCACAAAACCCTCACATTTTTAACTACAGCAAAAAAGTAATTAACATATATATTCCATAAAATCATCATATACCTGGAGTAATTAACTTTAAAATTCAGTATGAATTGGGAAGTTAGAAAAAAATAATTGTATTCATCATTTCACTTATCATAATCAAGATCTTCAGATAAAGAAAAGTAGTAAACTAGTGGCTCTGAAATCTAAATATCAGTAACTTATTGCTGTCATACGGGAAGAAGAGGAAATGATTAATGAAAGTCTTTTATCAATGCAATATTCTATATTCATCAATATAGAATATTGCAATAGAGGGAGGGAGATTTAGATTGGATATTAGAAAAAAGTTCTTTACTGTAAGAGTGGTGGAGCACTGGAACAGGTTCCCAGGGAGGTGGTGGATGCCCCGTCCCTGGAGACGTTCAAGGCCAGGTTGGATGAGGCCCTGAGCAACCTGATCTAGTTGGGGTTGTCCAGGCTTCTTGCAGGGGGGTTGGACTGGATGACCTCTGGGAGTTGCTTCCAACCCTAATCATTCTATGATGCTATGATTCTATGAAAATGTGGTGGAAATTTAAAGAATAGATTAGTATTGCTATTCACTGTAGAACCCTGGTGATTTGTGCAGTACCTATTTTCCCCAGTGAAAAAAAATATTTGCTGTTAAATCACTGCACTTTTGGCAAATTGCATTTCCTTATCGGCTTATCTTGTACAATTTAAAAGAGCTCAGTGCCAGCTGCACTTTTCAATGAATATGAGGAACCTATAGGAACGTGGTAACAATGAGCAGTAATAAAGAATCTAATTTTACTGTGTGTCTGTTCATAAAAAGACACTCTTTTAGCAGCAAATTGATTCAATTAAACAAGGATAAAATCTGATTTATGTATCTCAGATCTAAAGGGAAATGTGTGCTTTTGTGTTCTAAAAATTTCCAGTGAAAGAGCTGGGAAAAGAAAATATCCAACTTTTTTTTTTTTTTTTAAATGGCAGTTAATAATAAAAATAATAAAAAAACACAGAACTGTAAAGAAAACATAAAGAAAACAAACACTTGAGAGTGATTCCAATTATTCATAGGTTTTGGTCTGTATGCATATATTCTTCATGTAGGTTGACTTTTATAGCAGAATCATGGATCTTTCACTCTTAATGATCCCAGGAACTGACAATTTTAACAGGCAGCTAATAAATTAATAACTTATGACATCAAGTAGCTTTTTTTCTTTTTTTTTCCTAAAAAATATTCCTTACATGCATTTGCAAGATGTGAAACTATTAAAATATGAAAAATGTATCAAAGCGGATATTTTCTTTTAACTGAAAGACTAAAAGCTACACATTCAATCTTTTTGGGAGGACTTGAAATTCTGAAGCTGTGTCTATTTTAAAATGTATTCCAGATTCATTATTACATTTTGTCCAATTGAAAGTAGATACACATGGTCTTTCTAGGAGGCAATGAAGTACACATGTTCTGAAAATTGAATGATAGGAAAACACGTCAAAATTAATCAGCAAGGAGTCAGGTTAATTTGGACAGTTTATTTGACAGATGGAATGAAGCACTGGATTAAAACCAGAATATAAGGTAATTATTTCATGTATATACAAGAAGTATGCAAGTAGTTGAAAAAAAGTCCAGTACCCTATGGAAATTTTTTAAGCTTTTTTTTTTTTTTTAAACATAATCTTATTATGTAACCATGTAACTTCAGAACTTCCAAATGATCTGAATATGGAAAAAATACTTCTAAATTATTTAATTTCTGTCTTATCGTCTTAATTCCACATCTCCGTCTCTGCTCAGGAACTCTGTTTATCATTTAGCTTTATTTTATTTACTATAGTGCATCCCTTATTTGGCAGGTTAAATATTGCCATCAAATTCCAATAGAAATTCTGTAGAAAATTTTGGGTGTATTATAATGAAAATTTATTGAAAAATATGTTTTGTCTTCAGAAAAGATCCTCTTTTTAGTGTTGCTAAGTCTTCAAACTAAAATATTTTGTCAGAATAAAAGCATTATTAAATGCATAGGCTTCCAGTTGCATAGGGAGTTCTAATGACATTGTATTTATGCACTTGATTTTCTTGGGTTGCATAGGAAAGGAAAGTGATCGCAGGTTTCTTTAGTGAGGTATATTCTACTATGTTCTGTTGTGCAACCTTTTTGTGTGTTAAGCCTTAGTTGCTCCTGAATCAAAAGAATAAATGCAGCAGTTTGGCCCAGGTGTAAGTGCACCAACATGCCTGGGTTGCTAGTGGTGAGAAATGAGAAGGAAAGAGCACAGCTGAGTTATGTTTAAAATTCTGATTTTTTTCCCCTCTTCTCTATATTTAAAGCAGTCAGAACTTTTAGAATTCAACTCTAATACACCATTAGTAATATTTTTTTAAAAAGACAAGCCAGTAACATACATTTATATGCTTGTAAACTTTATTTTTACTGGACTGCAAACACTATTCCGTTTTAAATAGTGATAGAACTGCTTCATCTCTGAGATAACCTACTATATGTCTGCTGTTACAGTGAAAGCTGTATAAATTGGAGCATATTGATAAAGAAATGTTTGTGTTTAGAAACCGTTAGGATTAATAACAAGCCTTGGTATATTGAGACTTTCTTGAGATGAAGTCTCAGAAGAAGGTTACCAGAGTAGGTGATGATGATCCTTTGTCTTCTGTAGTCTGGTTGGACTTGCACAGCAGGCTGTAAAAATGATCCAAGTGAGAGCAGAAATTTGCTAAATATATACCTGGACTGAACTTTGACATAGGATCATCCAGAATCCCAGAAGGTATGCATTTCAAAAGATGTTCTGTTGTCTACAAGTAATAATATTTTTATTATTATTATTATTTTATTTTTCTTTGGGAAACTGAGAAACCTGCAATTATTTTTTGTAAAGGAAACTAGGATTACCATCTTTCACAAGGAGATATATAATCTACAGAGAAAATTCTTAGTGCATCCCAAGAAAATTATTCCTATGCACATATGAAAATGCATTAGATAAAGTCTTAATCAAGGGACTGCTTTACCTAAACGTTTAACATACTGTAAAAAAATCAGAGTTCATTCATTAAATTTATAGTAATAGTGCAAAATTCCAAGAAATTAATATGCTTTGGAGACCACGCTTTGTCTCATAAATTATTATTTATTGAAGTGATTTTCACAGAGCATGCCTCAATAAGAAATCTTTTTAATTTTCCCATTAATAGTGTGCGTGGGGGGTTATTTGTCTTTTTGCTTTAGTTTTTTTTTGTCATTTTAATTTTGTTATTTGTACAATTTCATACCCAGACATTATAACTCTGTGGAATTATAACAGCGGTAGTGCCAATTCATTTGTTTTCCCTTAATATCACTTCCTTGAGCTGTTGTGCTTACAAGAAAAAGAATAGAACTCTTTGAAGCTATATTGGTATTGTTTTAGGAAATTTTATTATTTCTACTATATGATGGAATTGGAACAGTTTGATTTTTTGTGATTTGTTTTAAATTGTTTCTCTTACAAGTAAAGTATATCATGAAGCTATACTGATATAATTTTGTATCATATGCTGCCTGAAGAGAGAATGTTTTTTCCTTTAAGATCATTAGGGTACTAATAACAAGTCTCTATTCTTTTTCTTATTTACACATTTAGCAAAGTTGACTAAAATTGTTATGTGAGGAAAAGCAACCTAGAAGTATGAACTTTTCTTCTTTGTGGGTTTTGGGGAGAGTGTTCAAAATAAACCCTAGTTCTTAATACACTTGGTTGACAAAAATCATAAATGACTTGATACTGAAATGTTCAGTATTAGACTTTTCAATATAAAAATAGAATTTCTGGTTTTGAACATTTGTTTATGTAGCTGATAACTCAATAACAAATGGTTTGGGATTTTTAACTGGCACATGATGAAATTCAATTTTTAAAATGTTGAGGCTTTTAATAAAAAAAAAGGTTAAAGATCTGGTTTGATGCATTTTATAGTTTCAAGATTTTTTTTCTCTCCATATTTCTTAAAATGTTCAGAATTTCCTTAATATTAGTTCTTAGGTTTTAAATTGCAATTGTGGTGTGCTGACAATACCTACATTTCCTTCTAAAATCTTATCACCTCTTAATAAATCTGTCCAGAAATTATTCAGAATTTTAAAAGCAATAAACATGAACTGAAATTAAAATTCAAAAAATATAGAACTTATCCAGGTGTGAATGTTTTGTGTTGTTGTCATGACAGGAAAATAAAAAGAAAGTAAAAGTAAAGGTAAAAAGAGAGTTGAGAGATGTGTTGAGAGGAGTCAAGCAATTTATTTTTACAGCCTGCTTTCTTATTATCCTCTCTGTATCTCACCATATTAGAATCTAATTGGCACACACAAGACAAGACAGTTAGTGTCCTAGTTCAGCAAGAGGTTATCACTGTGTGGGGGNCTTCTTGCCGGGCCACAGCCGTCATCTGCAGCAACGGACTCTTCACTTCTTTTTGCTTTGGACTTGGGAGAGCCACGTGGATCTCGGCACCGGGGCTAACAAACCCCTTTGGGCTTGTGCCCTGGGACACTGGGTTTACTGCTGGGTTTTGGTGAGTTGAAAGCAGGTTGTTCTCTTTGTGTCAGTGTTTGTATGGTAATATCTTTCATTAAATTGTAACTCTGACTTATAATCATCTCTTGTGGTGGGTCCATTTCTCCTGCCGGTTTACCTCTAAACCAGCACAGTTAGCAACAAGCATTTCATTGGATGACTCTTTCTCTGTTGCAGCTTTGATGAGCTGCCTTCTATGTAGCAGTCCAGCAATTCCTTATCTAGTTTCTCAGTTCTTCTCAGTACTCTCCAGTCTCTTCAAGAGCACACGGGTATCTGCTTGATGTCAGAGTTAAACTCACATCCCGCTCCCTCGCATTCCAATCTCTTGGACCAGCTGCGGCTCCCCAGTTTTGAGACTCTTAGGTCTTGATTCAAGTGTTGATAATTTTATTCTTTATATACAAATTTAAACTGAAAAGGCTATGGAAGGAAAAAATTAGATTGTTTTCTTAATCTCTTTTTCTAAATTAAAATCTGTTGGAATTATTATTTATGAACTTCATAATTTGTATACAAATTTCCCTATGAAAAATTTTCTTGATAATTTTTCAACTGGCTATAACCATTTGCACACCTCCCCTATAAGTACTTCTTAACCTACAATAGTTTAAATTGTTTTGCTAATGCTACAATTTAAAAAAATTATGTAATTTCTGTTACTCATTAAAGCTTTGATTATTCCTTTGGCTTCTCAGTTACACACCTTAAGTAATTTCTGTCCAAAGACATGTTATTTGCTTTTATGATTAGATAATCTAATAATTTGTTTCCATGAGTAAGCAGAGAATTTTAAACCAAAACCCACTCCCATAAGTTCAACAGCAGATATGTGAACAGCAAACTCAAAAATACCTGCTGAGCTAACTTGCCTCTGCGAGAAAGCTAAATGTGTTTTGAGACCATGATTTTTCATATTATTTCAGTAGTCTATACTTCTCTCTTACTGTTTACATTCACAATAATAGAAGACAAAAAAGGAGATGATAAAAATGGTATTGATCTGTTCTAATTTAGTCTGAGATAGAGCTAACATTCTTTATGGTAGTCACTGTAGTGCTGTGCTTTGGATTTAGTGTGAGAATAATGTTGATAACACACCAATGTTTTAGTTGTTGTGAGGTAGCTGTAGTGATTACACTAAGCCAAGGACCTTCCAGCTCCTCACACCCTGCCAGGTGCACCAGAAGCTGGGAGAGCACAGCCAGGACAGCTGGCTCAGGCTGGCCAAAGGGATGTTCCCCACCATAGAGCATTCTCAGATAGAAATGAGGACAACAGTTTGGAGACAGAATTGTTTCTTGGAAACAGACAGGACATTGTGTTGGTTGTTTCCTTCTGCATGTGTTGAGCAATTGCGTTGTGCTTTGCTTTCATTATTATTGCTTTTACTGATATTATTCTTATTCTCTTCCTCTGTTGTCCAACTGAACTGTTTTTATCTCATCCCACAAGTTCTTTTTCCATTCTCCTCCACATTCTCTTTGGGGTGTAAAATGTGAGTGAGTGGCTGTGTGGTTCTTAGTTACCTGCTGAGGTTAAAGCATGACATTTTGGTAGATGACTGTTACCTGACCTTGTGAGCTTGACATCCTCAGCTGAATTCAAACAGATTAAGAAATTTAAAATGTTTTGCCTAGTCACTTTTCACAGAGAGTAATAATGGACCAATAATAGGAGCATTAGTCATGAATTTAAGAAAATAAGATTCAATAAAATATGTAACCGTCTGTATATGACCTTAGATAAATTTCTTAGGTTAAATTTTCCACAGTATTTAGTAGCCAATGTGGAATTCATCTCACTTAAATTTAACTGTCAAAAATGAAAGCATTTAATCTAAGTAGTTGTATCAGATCTTTTTATTGGCAATGAAGTAGAAAAATATGTCCCTCTAGAACAAATGTCATCCCACTTATCTTTTTCTGCCTTAGAGAAAGCCTGTATGATTAGCTTAAACTAAATGCTTTGGTCATATAAATTTATCCAAAATTAACTGATGATTTCTGTGACTAGGTTCTCTACTGAATGGTACTTTTCCTACACCAGTGATAGTTTGAACATAACCGCATTACGTGAGATGAGCCAATGAGAGACTATTTATTTCTTTATTTCTTTTTGTTTACTTTCTATTTATTTTTTCATCTATTCACTGGTGGGGAAATACCTCTTAAATTGTGGCAAGGATCTCTAGCTGATTCTTTTTAGTTATTTAGAGATTCCGTAACTGGTCTACAGAGCTGCATCTAAATCTGACCTGAAACCTGGTTAAACCTGTTGCAGCAGTGAAAAGGTATGTCCTTACCCTTTTCCCTCATGTGCAAGGGTGTTTGATCTAATCAAAGAGCAGGATGAGACACAGATTATATAATTAACAAATATTAATGTTAAAATTTTAAGTTCAGCAGTTGAAAGTACACAAAAACAGGAGGTCAGAAAAGCGTGTTTTAATGACTTTACAGATGTGTAATAACTGAGTAAATATGGTTTTCCAGTTGCTTTGTCAGGTCCCAGGGAGTGTTTGGCTGCACTTTTCCTGACCAGGGCTGAGCTGAGTTTACAAAGCACCCCACAGCCAAGTGCCCACTTCACATTTTTATGGGAAAATCCAAACTAAGCAGCATCCCAGTATCACAAATTAAAGATTTAGTTCTAAAAATTATGCAAGCAATAGTTGGTCTTTCCTGTGTTAGTGCTCAATCTGAAACAAAAATGAAATATATATAAAGCCACATCACCTGTTAGCAAGTACTAATGTGCAAATCCTCAAAATGCCGCATTCAGAAACCAGTAAAATGAAGCTGGTTATTGCCTATATGCTGATAACATTTTTTAATGTCAAGCTAGTACATTGACTATAAATAAGACATTAATATTTACTCTGACATAAAATTTTACTCTATTTCCATGTTCAGCCATTCACCAAAAGATTTTCAGCACTGTGTCCTGCAAGTCCTCAAAATTAAAATACATTTGGTATTTTGTATCTTTGAATTCAACATGCATTAAAATTTCTATTAAAAAAAATGCTACCTGTAATCATACTATATCTGGAGAGTTTCACTGTAAATGATTCACTCAATTTGCTAAAATACAGAATACAGATTTGTACCTTCCCTCATCTTAAAAGCCTCAGCAGATATAAGAAAACTTCAAATATTTTGCTTTTAGACAAAAGGTATGCTAGATGTGAAGATTCTAGAGCAGAAGACAGGAGGAGTGGAGGAGCCCCCTGGGGTCTGTTTGTTCTGAGGAAAAGGAGGCTGAGGGGACACTTTGTTGCCCTCTACAGCTACATGAAAGGAGGTTGTAGTGAGGTGCAAGTTGGTCTCTTTTCTCAAGTAAGAAATGATAGGACATGAGGAAACATCCTTAAGTTGAACCAGGGGAAGTTTAGATTGGATATTATGAAAAATGTTTTCTCTAAAAGGGTTGTCGAGTACTGTAATGTGCTGCACAGGGAAGCTGTCAAGTCCAATCAAAATGATTCTGTGCTTCTATGTGTTGGGTTTTTTTATATTCCCCAGTATTTGAAATGTTAAATATTCTGAAATTAAAAAAAAAAAAAGAAAAATCAAAGTTTGCAATACTTCAAAATGTATTTTCAATGAAATAGGATTTCAAGGAGTACAGTATAATGCTGGTGGTTTAAGTCTTTTTTCAAGTTCACCCATAATTCTTAAGGATATTATTTATTATTCCTTTCTTTAAGGATTTAAGTATTCATTAACTTGGTGATCAAAGTACCAAAGTTTGAGAATATGTCATTAAAAATTAAAAAAAAGTTTCTATATTTTTGACACATGTTTTTTTCAGTTGATAGAACTGCAGGATTTTTATAACTATTAGCTAACAATCAGTTGCTAAACAGGTTTTCATTCAGTGACTAAAATAGTCTCTTTCTTATCTTTCACATTTTAGCGTGTCTATTATTATAACTCATGCTGGGTTAATGAGTGTCACATCAATAGGCACAAGATCATATACTGCAAAAAAAATGAGATTGCTTTGAATCTACTCTATAGGAAAAATACAAAAGATTTACAGTTGCATTTTTTTACAGACATTGCAACCAGTTTTTTATTGTGTTGTTATTTATGTAGGACTGTATGTCTATAAATGGTATATTTCCTGTACTGATCAACATATCCCCTTAACAAAAGAAGGCTAAGAGAAGGGCATAAGTGATATGCTCATGAAGGCCAGGAAAGAATACAAAGAGTTGCCATAACTTCTGTAAGGAAAGCTATACCTATCTCTATCCATAAAGGGCAAAGGAGTGGTTGCATGAGCTGAATGGAACAGTTGGTTGTGTAGACAACCTTCCCTGAGTTAATAAAAAAAGGTATAAATGTCTTCTTGAGCTAGATAGAGCAGCTGAATAGTCTTCTTTATTCTATGGCAGAGTTAAAGGCTAATCTTTCAAGATCTTTCAAGATGTTGGTGTTTTGGGTTAGCCCAGAAGGATTTTGGTAGCAGGGGGAATTCAGGGGTAGCTTCTGCAAAAAGCTGCTGGAAGCTTCCCTTAAGTCCAACAGAGCCAATACTAGCCAGCTCCAAGACAGACCCACCGTTGTCTAAGGCCAAGGCAATCAATGACAGTGGTAGCACCTCTGTGATAACATATTTAATTAGGTAAAAAAAAATAGTATCTTTTGCCACCAGAGAGAAGATGGAGGTGATGTGAGAGAACAACCTCTTCAGACTCCAAGGTGAGTGAAGAAATGGGAGAATATGCTTCAGGCACCAAAGAAAAGATATCCCTCTAGACCCACACTGGAGCAGTTGATGAAGTGCAGCCCATGGGAAGGCCTCACATTAGAGCAGTTCATGGAGGATTGTCTTCCATGAGAAGAACCCCATGCTGGAGCAGTGGAAGAGTGTGAGGAGTCTCCCCTCTGAGGTGAAAGGAGTAGCAGAGGCAGTGTGTGTTGAACTGACCACAACTCCCATTCCCCATGTCCCTGTGCTGCTGAGGGATAGTAGGCCGTCATTCCTCATTTTTGTCCTTGCTGCAAGGAGAAAACGAGAATATGGGGAAGGGGACACATTGAAAAATGATGGACTTGAAACTTGACAAAGACGCTCTAGAATGGTAGCAATTGATCAGAGTAGAATTTGCAAATGTTCAGCACTTGCACATACCAGAACTAATAGCTTGACTGCAAATTAATCTCACTCAAAAGTAACCAACCACATCCCCACTGCCCACTGCCAAAGAAAACAACCCCAACCAAACCCATCACCATCATCAGAAACAAAAAAAAAACCCTCTCCAAAACTCAGACCTTAATGTCTTTTCCAAACAGTTCCTTAGGATGATATTTTCATTTTAAATTACCTATAATTTTTATAGCTCATCCTGAAAGAGAACAGATCCATAGATATGAAATTTCTCTAGATTTAATTATTATACTAGTCTTTGGAAGAAAGAATGCCTTATCTGCCTTTTCAGCACCTCCAAGTGTATCTGATTACTGAGGTTGACTTTGGAACTATGTATGTATATGCAATGATGGGCATGCAAAAACTGGCTTTCATAGCAGCTGGAGAGATGAATGAAAGCAATAGCTGAAAAAAGACCACTGAGATGAGAACTTTTCCCTTCAGGTTCACAATTGTTTTACAATGGCAGAACATAGCTGGTCTTAGATCAATTACTTTTCCATTACCTACTATGTATTTTCATATTTGAAAAATGCTCTGGCAGGGCTGTAGGCTAGATGGTCTACAGAAGTCTTTTCCAACCTTCATGATGCTGTTCTTGTGTGATTCTGTGATATTTAGGTTACTTTTCTGCAATTATTATTATCTAGCAAAAGAATATTTTCCCTTCTATTAAAGAAATACTATCATAATCTCACAGCATATAAGATTTTATCAAATAATATTTTTCTTTTACAGATTTAGGCTTGGCAATAAAGTAAATAATTATTTTTCTACAAGGAAAAAACCCACAAGTATAGTGTACTTTAGGGAGATAAAAATAGTTCTCCTAGAGAGACCAAAATCAATGGATAGAAGATGATCCGAAGGTTGCTCTCATATAAGCTTGCAGTCTGTTGATATATGTTATTCTATAAACAATGTCTTCACTGTTCTTGAGAATGTTCAATCCGTTGCATAAATTTACTTAGTCTCTGGATTAACAATGCTTAGGATTTTCAGATGGAATATAGGTAATTTTTCACTTTTCCTGCAATATAAAGAGTTTCCTACTTCCTTCCGTAGCATAGTCAGATCACCTTTCAGCTGAGAACCAGCAATATAGTGCTGGGTATTTTAATCTTTCCTCCATATCTAGTGTCAAAGCTGGTTAGATACATCTTCTTTAAACAGTTGTCCTGTGATAATGAGCAGTTATGGACAGCTATGTGTCATGTCTAAGTTTAATTTTAGAGTATTACATGATTACTGTAGTTATATTTTCATGCTTGGAAAAAAAAGATTTTCTTTTGAGACTTGATTTTTCTTTAGATAGATGTGTACTTTCTCTCTAGTGAGAAAAAGTAAAAGGTGTAAATACTCTGCTGAGCAGTCATTTTAATATATGTAGTACAAGATCTATTGATAGCTTCTGTATTATCCTGATAAAAGCAAATTAATGTTTCCTATTTCCAACATGTGGCTTCTGACTTACTGAAAAACTAAAATCTCTTGTTTCAATTGTCATAATCAAATATTGTTTAATATGATTCTACAGGTAGCAAATCAACTATATGGTATGTGGATAACTTGTTCACCTATCCTTTATGTAAGATTATTAAATAGTTTTTTCTGTTTATAACTGTCTTAATCAGACCATGATCTGTGTTTCTCTTACTGCAAGGATGCAATGATGGAAACACTAATAAAAACTTATCCCAGATCTCTCCAGGTTTGATTGCCTGGGAGAAGTATCTGTAATTCACATTGGTATCTGTCATGAAAAGTTAATGACTAGAGTATGTTTAATCTATTCTTTTAGTATTATTAAATAATGATCTTGCATTTAAAAAAAAAATAAAGGTTTTAACATAATTCTCTGATATTTTGTTTTTCAGAAATGATTTGCCAGGTTGTATTTGGTGTTCCTAATAAACAATGTGCCCTTGTACTTTTATTTGTGCATTCTGGACTGAAATAGTACTACAATAAAGATGACATCTGTCCTAGTTCAGCAAGAGACACCGGTTATCACTGTGTGGGGGTGATCAAGGCTGTGTATTCTACACCCTCTATTCATTCCTCAAGAATAATGGACCATTTGCAACAGTTGTCCAGGAAGTCGTTAGCACCTTCACACTCAGCCTGAGGGGGCGTGGGTGCTAATGGGCCATCAATGGTCCAACCATACCCCATGACTCACAGTTAATTACCCATTGTGTGAGTCCCCGCCCTGGGGGAGGGACTGGGTGCTCCCTGAGGATATACAAACAGGGCTCAGAAGACCTTAAGATTCTCTTCATTGGATCTGGAGGAGCAGCGGAACCTCGACAGGAGGAAGCAATCGCTCTCGACCGGACTACA
>VXBZ01008520.1:8471-35083 GCA_013399135.1 Heliornis fulica
GGGGAAGGGAGGGGTTGGGATGTGCAGTTCAGGAATATTGATAAGAATTCCTTGCAAGTGCAACAAATCCGTGGTTTCTACATGATTACTTTGCAAATAGTAGGTGTGAGAACTGTGCTTGTGCAGAGCACAACCCTTGTCACATCGGCGGTTCCATAGACTTTAGGGTGAGGAAGGGTGCCAGAGTATGACCCTAAGCAGAAAATATGAAGGCCTAAGTATTATCTGCCCAACATTTTAACATGTTCACATACTTGAGAATGATCAGAAACTTCCAAGGATACGTTGCTGTATTCACACACAGTGCCACAACAACTCAGATTGCAGATAATTGTTCCTAAGTCCAGTTCTCCAGAAGGTATTTATAGAAAGAGCTTTGAGGAAAATGTGATTGTGTTCCTTTTATTTCTGTTTTAGCCTTACTAAAAGGAGTAACTCTGCATCTGAAAAGAAAAACATGAAGAGGAGACCCCATTGCCATTACTTTGGAGAGCTGAGAGGTGGAGAATGAAAAAGCCATTGGTCTCAGTTTTACTACCACAATGGCCTTTTATGAGAGGGATTAGATACGCCTAGAGCTGGTGCAGCATTCAGTGCTGCCCTGGACAACAATCTGGAAAGAAAGACGATAAAAATCAGTTTGTCATAAGGTTAAATCACCCCAGACTAGCTAGATTGGCTTTTCAGATTGTTTTTCATTAGGGGAAAATGAGGAAAAAACAGAAAGGGAGAGAAAAATATGGCTTAAAAGCTGGTTCATTTGTTGGGTTTTTTTTTTTTTTTGTTTTTTTTTCCCCTCCCTCCCTTCCCCCCCCCCCCCTTTTCTGCAAGATGTAGCATTCAGAAAACATGTTGAGCGAGTTGAGGCATTAAAAAGATCAGTCTTTGGTTGCTGAATGAAAGACTGTTGTGCGTGTGACTCACATACTAAACAGAAACCTGCCTTCAAAGCCTATTTTACTGCCTAATTATATATACACAAAATGTAGCTGTCTGTTTCAATCAAATCCTAGGAAAAAGAATAAAACTCCTCTTAAGATGCAATTTTCATGGATTTTCATAACCTTAGAACACACACTGCTGGTGCAAAAGGGGGAAGTACAGCTGCAAGGTCCAGATAAGGCACTAGTAATTGTTTTTCTTTTAATTATTACTTTATAAAGACATTATACCCCTACTTAGAATGAGGAAAATTAGTGCCTTTTCCCTTTTCTTTTTTTAAAGTTTTTCCTTCCCTCCCTCCGCCAGGAAAGCTTGTTGTTATGCATTTCAGGAGCAGACAGCAGCTATGGAAAGTACTTCTAAGCAGCCTCTGTTAATAACAAGCTTTCAGGAGGGTTCTAGGAATTCCAGCCCTCTACAAACCTTTCTATTGCACTGAGGACTCCATATGAACAAAACCAAATATAGAGTGAAAGAATGCACCATAAAATATAAAATAATCGCTGGCAATCAGCTCTGTTGGAAACTTTCAAGCTGGATGACATGTGTGACCCATTACTTTTATGAGATACAAAAAAAAAGCCAAACTGATTTTAGCTCTTCCTGCAGTAATGTGGTTATATGCCTCTGTGTGAGTATATGTATAGACATACATATATACAGTTTTTCTAATTATCTACTATTCAGAAATCTTTTTTAAGAACTTCAACCATAAAGTTTGATAAGCCATTACTAATTTACTCCTCTTACATATACAAATCATTAAAATGAAATGGTGTTTTAATGATTTATCTCATATATATATATATATATTGCGCCATTAAAGTTTCTTACTCTAAAGACATCTCTGGTCATCTCCTTGGGGGACCAGAGTGGTAGAGACATTTACTCTGAAAATTGCTGTGCCAGTAGAAGAAGTACTGCCCATCACCTGTCTGGATGTAGTACATCACATTCTCCTTGACTGAACTATCCCAGACCCTTCCAGCTCAAATGAAACAATTTAGCAAAACTGTTTTCCCCACTGTTTGACTAGTTGAACCCACTTAGGCAGAAGTGAGTTCAGAGGGGGCTTTCACTTGAATAGGTGAAGTTTAGTGATTTCTGGGAAGAGACATCAGAGTTCAGTGATAAACAAGTCAGAGTAGATTTAGAAAATAACTCTATTTCATCGTCAGTGGTTGTTTACATCCCAATAGTTGTATACTGAAGCTTATTGTGTTTATTGTTATAAAGCTATTGATTCTAGCAGAATATTCTCGCTAAATACTAGAGGGAGTAAAGTAAAAAAACTTGGTCACTGAGAATTTAATTCAAACCCACATTTTCTGTCCCAGCCGCTAGCACTACATGTGCTCATAAAATGACTGATTTCTCCAAAACTGGGCAATGTCTGCTAATTACAGTATTAATTAGATAAGGGGCCCGACATGTTCTGCCGTGCAATGTATGTGCATTGAGCCTGAAGCTTTCTGGCAAACCTTTCTCACACCTAATCAATGTCTAGTAGTTCGAACTCCGACATAATGCGGCCGTGGGCTGGATGGGTGATACCCAGGAGTTCTGCTTGGTGTGGTGAAATTCGCAGGTTTGCTGTGCGTGTGAATGCCCTGGCAAGTGGGTATCCAACTCACATGGACTGTGTCTTCTCTCTCCCAGACCGGTTACAATGGAGGCTTGTTGAACATAATGACTGTACTTAAGCCAGACAATAGGTATGCTAAGGAGATTAACTGAGGCTACTTCCCTTACCTGCCTGCAGGGAGGGAATTTGGAGAACAAACACGGAACAAAAGACTTATGAATCGAGTGAAGTTACTGCAAAGTACGGAGGGGTGTGACTTTACAGCACACTAACTACTACACTCTTTCTCCCGTGGGCACCCTTTGTGCGCGGTAAGGGTGCAGCTCAGCCAGACACTTGAGCTACTCTAACAGCATGCTGCTGCCAAAAGGGGCAGTCCCATTCCCCAGGCCCTGTTTTCCCACTCTTTCTCCAGCCCTTCAAGCTGTGTGGTCTCATCCTCTCCATTGCACGGCTCTGGCACTCATTTGACCCCTAAGTGAGTCAGTGAAGTTTGTTAAGCCAACAAAAAAAAAACCAAAAACAAAAAAAAACCCAAAAACCTGTTGACTGTTTTGTGGGGTTAGTTTGCTGCTGACTCAGTGAGATGAATCAGCTCACTCTTCAGTGGGAGTGGGCCTGGCCTAACCTCTTAGGGGTTCACTGGCAGCATGTAGGTTAGGTGGCAGTGAGGGAGAGGACCCTAGGGGCTGAACAGTGCAGGACCATGCCTTTCAGTCACAGTAAACCACGAAACTGGATTACGCTGTTTCATCTAACTATGCCATGAGGACAGAGATCTGCTTCTTCTCAGACACCTGTCCCAGCTGCCATCACCAGAGATGCTGGCTGAACTGCCAGAAAAATACGTTTTAAACATAAGGCAATCCAGTTCATTTTGCCAGGAACAGACTGAGATGTACTCATGAAAGCACCTCATTCAGAGGAACAGGTAAAACCTTTTGGTACCTAGGGGACAGAAACCACTTCCTCTGACATGGCTGCAGTAAAAAGAAATGATCTGCCTCTGTCCTTAGAGCATCCACACTGTGAGGGATTTAGTGCAGAAGAATTAATGTGCTATAAATTCACAACAGTATTCTTTGCACTAACTTTTGCAATGAATAAAAAAAGGAGAAAAAATGCAAATAAATCCAGGTGTTGGAACAGGCACACACAGAGATGTGTGTCAAATGCTAGGCACATGAAGGGGAGAAAATAAACCTGCTTTTGTAGCAAGGCAGAGAGGTTCGGCTGTCAGATCAAGATGTGTAATAGATGATGAGCTGAGCTGAAGGCAGTAAATGGTTTGGAAGACAAAGAGTTTGGAAGAGTCATGCAGAATATTCTGGACCAGGCCATTGACTGCTGAACAATGTTCCAAAATCTGAAGAAGTCTGGAGTAAGAATTGGAAGAGTTACTGTTTCTTGTCTTGGTCTATGTATTTTTGTGTTGAGTGAAATTCATTGAGCAATTATAGAAACACAAACTAAATCTCTTCTTTCAGACACAGGGAACCTGATACAAAGTCTGATTTCTTGCCATATTACATTGCCCACTGGCTTCTTCCCTGTCTTTCGAGCAAGCCACTTGTTTATGGAAGCATGCCTGTGACTTGCCCACGGGGACTGCTTTGTGCTCTATTTCCCTTGTCTTTCAGCGCATCAGTCTGGGCTGCATTCACATAGAGATGCAGATTCTTTGCCCCCTGCCCCTACCCTGTCCTCCACGATTTCAACAGTCTTATTCTTCATTGTGAATTTAATAAAACTGGAACTTTTTAGTGACATCCTTGACACATTTGCTTTATGTTTTCAGCTCTAAAGTTGAGCATGAAGAAATATCTTTAAGGATCATCCTAATCCTAGGATTGGCATCGACTCGCTATTATTTTCAAATCTATAATAGGATATCAATCATTCAATTTTAAAAACAAAACAAAGAAAAGGTTTTGATAAACATTTTCAGGTTACACTTGGGGAACTTTAATTTTAGTAATACTGCCAACCCCACATAATACTGTGGCATTGCTTAAAGCCAGTGGGACAGCTACTGGTGCAATTTAGTCTTAGATAAAGCCACTGGTAAACTGTGATTTTCAGATGCAGTGTTTCACATCATGTTTCATATTTTGCAGGCATGCAAGACCCTGTCAGTTGACTTTAAACTCACACCAATGAAGTTTTTTGAAAATAATCTCAAAGACAGAAAAAGGGGACTTTTTTTTTCTCTTTTAAGTGGTTCTACCACTTATTTTTCACAAAGAGTTAAAAAAAGTTTATTTCTCAACCAGATGTCCATAAATAACCCTTCAGGATATGTTTCAGACACCCAAATATGACAGAAATATCCAGTAGGCAAACTGCCAGATAGACAGGTAGTATGAGTGTGTGCAAGTTTAAGCGCCATGATGCAGTCGGTGACAGAACTAGGAACACAGTTGAAATCACTGAACTCCCAGCCAATGTAAGAGAACACCAGTGTATGGGTTCGGAAAGGTCACAAGAAGTACAAGAAGTCCAAATTCCCATTGTTGAGGAAAACCATGAAATAGGTGTTTTAGGAGGCACATAGAATATTTATTCTATATGCTACTGGAACATCAAAGGGCACAGAATGTTCTCCCAAGTCTAAATAGGAGACTGCCTACAGCCACACCTATAGGATGTCTTAGGAAGGCAGCAGATTTTTTATTTTTTTTTTTTCTCCAAGTTGTTTTTAAGCCTCTGGAGCAAAGGAGAACTTTAGTTAGAGAAACCTCCCAGACACCTATTGGAAAATGACTAATTCTACAGAGGAACGTAAGAGTGCATATCGATCAGATCTGACTAAAGATTCAGACATAAGTGTTTCCAGACATAAAGTTGTGGCAAACATAGGTGAAATGATGTCTTATATATTTCATTGCTTCTAAGAGCATCTCCTGCCTTCAGCTGTGACCAATGCTTCTAATGATCAATAAAAGGAACGTTCTTTCCTAAGTGCAGGAAAGCTTTAGATTTTTTTCTCTGCTTTCCATGCTGGTCTACTACAAAAAGCCCACTCTTGCCCAGTGAAAGATCATTGTGAAAGAGATAAAATAAATTAATAGTGTCTGAGCCCTTGCAGAAACATCATGATTCTCCTAAAGCTTGAGATGTTTGGTGCTATGCATCCTTTTCAAGTCACCAAGCCACTTACCTTTCTTTAGAAAACAGCCCTTTCTCTTGAGGGCCTGGATGTGGCAGTATCCCACCTGCACACCACAGAAGTCAGGTAGACAGGTCTGGACTTTACAAGGAGGGGAGGATTGCCTTCAGTGCTCAGTCCATCCAGCCCCAGCCAGGAGCCTTTTCTTGGGCTCTGATGAGACCCTGGTGTGAGTGCCTGCTTTCATTTACTTCTCTGACTCTAGAACCAGGTGAGTCTACAATCTTATACAGCTACAATCAGGGCAAGCCCAGATTTTGTATGTTGGCTGTAGGAAAAAACTTTCTCTTATCATTGAAAATGAGGGTATTTAATATTGCAGGGCATTTCTGAGCTATTGTAGAATGGCAAAATAATATTAATTTGCCTGCTCAATTTTTTTTGTTCAGCAGCTTTGTTTCTGTTGCCGAACTGCCTAGCTTCCTAATAGTTTTTAAAAAACATGAAACTGATGGGTTTGATATTTCAATATATTCTCAAGACAGAGATAACTGACTGTAAACCTCATGTCATGAAAGGTTTTTCTCCTTGGGGTTTTCAATGGGAATTATTTTTGCTTCAATAATCCTTTTATGACTGTGCAACATAATAAAAACAAACAAACATTTAATGGCAGTTCACAAGAATGGATAAAGGAATTGTTAAAGTCTGTGGTGTAGAATGTAAAGGCATAGTCTAAATTTTATCTTCTACACTTACACCGACATCATCATGAAATGTGAAAAATTATGTTACTAATGTATGTGTAGAAACAGAAAGAGGTATGGATGGACAACTGATTTAAAATGCTCTGCTTATTAACTTTTCTGTTTTAAAATATTACAGGATTTTGTTACTTTTTTTGTTTAAATCTGAGAAGCATAATTTAAGTTACATAAGATACATTAATGCATTTTTAAACATATGAATAAGTTAAAAAGAAAAAAATCACTGTATGAATAAGTTAAAAAGGAAAACATAAAACCCACTCCTACAATCTAGAAAGGGTTCTAGTGGTTTTATATAAAACTTATAAAAATAAGTTTAATGAAGAAGATAGCAACAAAGCCTTAAATATAGATGAACTGACAACAGCATAATAGGAAAAATCTCATATCACTGAAAGCTTGCTACAGCACCGTTAACATGTTTTGTTACAGTGCTCTCTCAGTCCTTTACCAAATGTCTAATTTCAGATCCGCTTCACGTGCTTTCCTTGCAGGGTTTAATGTACGTGATTAATCTTGACTTGGCTTAATACTGCTAGGAATGTGGCAATGACCTCAGCTGAACACTGGCAAAGTGATTAATGTTACATGAACTGGGATATTTTTTACTTGGGATCCTGAATAAACACAGACATGCTGTATTCCGTTACAGACCTTTGCTCATTTGAAAATGTACTGTGGTTTCAAAGAGTAATGTTTCAGATGCAATAAACAACATTAGAGGAAACATGGCTCTTGTTAAAGAAAATGCTGTTTCAGGCTAAAGTCCCAGTGATCATAAAAGATATATGATGCAATAAACAAAATGAACCACGGGCAAGACAGGTCCATTCGATGACTAACCACTGATTGAATTTTCCAACACTCCTAGACATTCTGTGAGATAAACTATTCACAAAAGGTCCCTATTAAATATAAGGTTGTCATTTCTTTTTTATTTTTATTGTGAGGTCCAAGAACTGTATGAATGTCCCCTATTGGTTGTTTGTGGCTTTGAATTTTTTATGATATGGGAAGACAGGCAAACAGTTGCTATGATTGTCAAATGTCTTAAATCAAGTAGAGAAAATGCAGTAAAACACAGTTTCCATGGCAACACATCGTAACCTAGTACCTCTGGATTATGAACCAGCTCACATCTATGATTATTATTTGTTGACAAGCATAAATTGAGCCTAAAAGCATTAATTTTGGAGATAAAACTGGAATGTTGAGCTAAGTAATAATAATGTTTAAATATTTCTAGTGTAGTGGCAGCAAATCAACGCTGGTTATGTTGCCATTTACATAATGTTAATAAGCTAAACGAAAATGCTTTTATTTTGAAGCTTTTCTGGACAGATGTAACAAATATATACATCTTCAAACCTGCAAATAGTAATTGACAAGTATTCCATGCTGCTAAAGGAATACAATAGGACCAATTATACAGAATGATATACAGTCATTGTAATCAAATAATGTGATCTTAATTTGCAGTTGTTTGACAAAAACCTGGAGTAAAAAAGAACAAATATTTGAAAATCTGTTTACTAACACCATCTCCTTCCTCTGCACACAGTTTTCCCCATTCCCCATTGCCCATTGGACTGTATTTTNTATTATGTAGGTTGCTGTGAAGCAGTAAAGCAGAAAAAGGGAAATGAACTTTGTTGGCACAATCTGTGTATGCCTGTCTTCACCACATACATTTCAAAAGCATAAAGGTGATCGCTTTGTCTGTTTTTCACAACTCCATAAGAACTGGCCAAAACAATCAACAAGGATAATGAATCTGTTTCTGAGTGCTTCTCACTCTTCCTGCTGGTAGTCACCATCCTCTCGGAGCAGGAGCTTCTGGAGCCGCAGGTCTCCATTCACAGCTGTTCCAGGAGTCACTGCTGGGCTCACAAGTCAAAACAAGCCATGTTGGACCTACTGCATGTTGCCTACAGAGCTGCTCTGTAACCTCACAGCTGTCCCTGGAGCTGCCTGGGCAGCGGTGATCAGCCTTCACAGAGAAATGGAGAGGAGATCCTGTGCTGGAAGCCTGATCCTTCTGTCTTACCATGCATTCTTAAGAAACCAAACCCCTGCCTCTCAGTTATTTGAGATCATCCTGTTTCTGGAGCGGATCCAGTTTGCCAGTTTGTGGCTTTTCTCCCATGAAAGTTAAAGTTTGTGAACTTTTTTAGAAATCCTCTGGTGGCTTATCAATAGGCAGGTATGGATATTCATCTTTCATGTTGCTGAATCAAAATCCCTGACATCCAAAGGTATGATTTACTTTAAGGCTGTGTGTCTCAAATATTGCCTTTAGAATTTTACTGGAGTTGAGAGACTTGATAAGATAGATCCTAAGCATAGGTTTGTAATCCTACAAATGCAGGACCATAACTAAGGAGCTATTAAAGGAAAATCGATTGTTCCCCTTTTAGTTAAATAAGATCAGATTTGACCAGCACTAACCACTAGAAAGAGCCAATTCAATAAACACATGCAGTCACTTTGAGAACAATGGAAGCATACAGCACAGCACAGCCATTTATGGCTTTGGAGTCTAGTTATGTGAATGAATAAATCCTTCTTAAAATGCACATTTCTTTTTTTTTTTTTTTTTCCTGTCTAGGCATTCCTATAACATTTTGTAAAAAGCTCTTGCCAGTAGCAGAATCAAATGGTTTAGAGCGGTTTGCCTAGCAGAACACACCTACTCCTTCACAACTATTATTAAGTAAATATGCACTTGAAGACCTTTAAAAATACAGGCTTCTTGGGCTTCTTTATGTAGGACAATTGCTATGACATATCTTAATGCCTATAAATAATGCAGTAGGGATTCTAATTCTGACCGTTACAATGCCTTACACATTCTGACATTTTCTATGACTTAGGGGAAAAATACAGAATTTCCTTTCATACAAGTACAGTGAAACTGGAATTTTGTATTTTAAAGATCACAGACGTTCCCAGACATTTTCTGGGTACATGAAGGGCAACACCAATCACTTAAGGGACTGGGGGGATGTTGAAGTAAGGAAGTTGGCTGCACCTATTTTCAGGAAACTTTGTGTGGGCCTAAGATTCTTAGAAGTTCAGTGATTCACTGAATGATGTATTATGCTTGAAAAGAAGCTTCAGTACATGGTCCATAGCTCAAATCTCTGTGGTTTAAACAGAATAAGCATCTTATTTGGACTGTTCCTCCTTTGTAAGTATCTACCTCGGGTGCTAGATGTCCTTTTCATCAAACAGTACCGGAGATGTGCTCCAGTTTCCACAGGAGCCCTCCTGCTTGGTGTTGTGCTGCTGTGTTGGATCTCAAATACTTTCACCTTCCTTGCGTATTGCATCTTCTCTGTAGTTTACTAATTACAAGGTGACTTGGGAGGTAATAAAAGCTAGAATTTTTGGACAGAGTCTCAATTCTGGGTTAATTTCTGAAGCATATTCCTATCTGAACAAGGAATCCCATAATCCTGTATGTGGACCACTACCACTACAGTTCTGAAAACAGTACTAAGTTTTCAAGCACTGTGGTGATGGCCAAAACATAAAACCTATTTAGACTAGATACCTATATATTTTTCTGAATTATGTTACTAAGAAAAGAGAGTTTAGAAGAAAGTGCTCTAAAGGCTGGACTTGGTAGCATCAAGCATAGGAATTCTTCAGAAAGGACTAGGCTATTGTAATCTTTAGGTGTTTCTTGGGCTGTATTGCCTGAAGGAGATGCTTGTGACTTCAGCGATAGGATCAAGTATTCTTCAATGCTCTTCAACAGTGTTAGCAGCCACAAAGGTTAGTTTCAATGATAGTGGCTGAATCATCTCTCAAGTATCTGGTGCTTCTTTTAGGGAGACTTGCAGCAGACACCATAGTTACCTGACTTGCTTTATACCTTGATCTGCTTGCTCCATGTGGTGCAAATTCTGATTGTGTAGGGCTGTTGCACTTACTCCTCTCCACCGCCCTCCCCCAGCAGGTGTGTTGTTCTCAAAGTCAGTAGTTGTCTGGAACTAAAAGTAGAACATAATTGTGGTTTGGAAAAGCACAGGAATGTCTCTTTCACTGTTTGAATTCCCCATTAAACACATCATTGGTCCAAATAATAGGCAAAGGCTAGTGCAAGGTCTGTTTCTTAGGCAGAATAACTTATAGTCAGTATATCTGTCCTGCTGAGCAGGTGATACGCAAACAAGAAATGTATACATATATGTTTAAGTGGCTAAAGAAAAATCCACAGCTTTCGGCTGCAGGGTCTGTTTAACTTTTTCCATAGAATAGATATTTAGAGAGGTAAAGGTTGGAAGACTGTAACACATCTATTGAGCCTCCTCTCCTCTCCTCTCCTCTCCTCTCCTCTCCTCTCCTCCCATTTCCTGCTGCAAACACAGTGCTATAGATATTCATAGCTCTGTATCCACTTTCAATATATCATGACATGTATGCTCACAGTTTTATGCTAAAAATCACAGTGCAATTTGTTGACTAGAATTAATAAACTTATGAAGTATCCAGTTTCTATATTAACTATCATGTTCAAAGAGCGTACCTCACTGAGTTCTGTTTTTTTGTCTGAGAATTTGCTCAGACAAAACCAAATTAGCAGCTGAGTGAAGCCAAATCAAATGACATCATGCACGAGTTTAAAATTTGGCCTCCTGCACCTTGGCTGTTAACACCTGCCTCTGACTCGAAAGTAGCTTCATCTACATTATAAAGTGTTTCAGCTGAAATGGGTAATCTATGCTGAGTTACAGAATCTGAGAAGTAATAAAACAGCCTAAAACTCCGGGATGTTTGTACTGCTGCTTTGTCCAGGAGGTAAATTCACAGGGTTTTGTGTGATGCTTTAGGTCACTGCAACACAAAGCTGTGTAAGAAACGCAGTGACAAGCAAAAGGCTGCAAAAGGCAGCTTCTTGTTGCAGCCTTTGCTTGTCACTGTGCCCTTTACCCAGGGTTAAAGAAAGAACCACAAATGCATTGCTAAACAGCCTGAGGCATCGTCCCTGACCTTGGCTTCACCACACACCCCTTGCAGTGCAGACATAAACTCCAGGACGAGGTCAAGGCCCCACCTCTGTTGCACCAACAGGTCTGGCAGGGCAGCCCACCTATTCCTGCTCACAACCCACTTTCTGAGCCCCGGGAGGCCCAATAGCTGCTGACAAAGCAGTTTGGACGTCCTCCTTCCTTTGCTTTACATGAGCAGCACTTTACAACCCTGAAGGTTTAAAACATTTGCATTTACTCTAATGCATTTATGATTATTGACTTGCACACATTATGTTGCACTGGGAGCAAAATTGTTTTTTTTTTCTTATCCCCCCCCCTGCTTCGTGCTTCACAGAGAATATTTTTTATTCTGCTTTAATTAATTGGCTCTTGGATTGGATTTAGAAGGTAAGTGACGTGTTTGCTTAGCTGCAAGCGAGAGTGCTCTAGTCTTTAACTTCAGCTCCACAGAATGAAGAAGTAGCTGTCATGGCCAATCCACAGCATTTAATTTTCTAAACTCAGTTTTGAGAAAATAACCCAACCCTCTGCTCCTACCTTGGGAAAAGAAGTAAGACCAAACCAAGCTTGAGATAGTTGAAATTATGGTCTGTTCAGATTAGGTGGGCGAAGGAAAGTCTGCTCTACTGGCATGCTCTTGTTCCACCTCCTCTTATCATTAGTAATTCTATTCTGTTCTTATCTGATTATGCAGGGACACATTAACTGGTTGGCAAATGAATAAGCTATGGAAAAAACTCCCTCAAATGCAAATTAAACAAGAGTTGCTGATACTGAACACAAGGAAGCTTCTTGTCCTCCTACCCGTCTGCTGACAAGGAGCTGCCAGCTGCCCTGACAAAATCTACCCTTCCTACAAAAATAAAAGCCATAATCTAGCAAATGTTGCCGAAATTATGCCTTCCTCATCTCCTTGGCTGAAATCTGATATTCAGTAAACCCTTAACATTCAGACTTATTACTTATCTGACATTATATTTTTGAAATGTCACACTTCAACCTTTAAAATAAAGCAAAGAGCAAACGCAGATTGCATGTATGCTTCAAGCCCAATTGTGGAACCCGTAGGCACACTTGAGCCCAATCCTCAGGGGTTGCACAGATAGCAAAAGATCCAACATTTTAATGCAATTGACAGGGTTTCCCTTCTGGTCATCTTTTTAAGGTTCACAAACACCCCTTATTGACAAACTTTAAGAGCAGAAAATGCCAACTGTGATTGAGAATGACACTAATCAAAACAAAAAAACCCCAAATAAACAAGTCGCTAGATATGGATTAAATATAACAATATACACCAAAACGTGTATGCACATGCACACACTGGAAAACTACTTGTACCCTTTCAGTTTTGCTAGTATTCAGTTTTCATTTTTGGACCAAGACAACATCCTCATAAAGCTGTTTTTAAAGCTATACTGGGTAATTTCTCTACACTTTGCTTTATCTGCCTGTGATTACAAGGTGAGCATACCATCATACATTAGAAAAAAAAGACATTTATTATTACTTTTTAATAGAGTGAAGGTTTAAGTAGGCAGGAGAACTTGTTATGAAGTATGTTTTTCTATGCTCTTTGGATAGCTACCAGGCCTGACTCTCAGGCAAAACAAGGATCTCTGCCTGAAGCCCATGCATAAAAAGTGTGTTAAGTGGGTACTTGTATTGAAGAGAGCTGTGCCTATGGGAGACTGCCTGGATGTGGTGTCAGGTTCACAATCAGAACTCCTGTTTTGTACCTACAATGCAAAGCTTTTAGGAAGCAAGTGTGGAAGATGGCAAGCACAAAGAGACACAAAAACAAACCCAAGGAACAAATATCAGCTCACATTCTTTGAATGGTTTTCAGGGAAAATACACTGATTTGCTGAGGTTCTATGTGAGCAGATTGATTAAAACTAATTATTTTCTATTTTATGTATGTTATGTCACATGACTCATACTTTTTATTTTGTTTTGATTTTATCTGACAAAGTTTCATTTTACTTCATCCTTTAGATTAAGGCAATGAAAACTAGGAACTGGCACAGTCTGAATTACAATTTATTTAATACTTTGACTTTCCAGAGCTCAAATTCCTCTGATCCATTTGTTTCATGGTGTTAGTTGGCTTAACCTTTTTAGATTTCTCCAAACAAAATAACTTGAGCTGTAGCAAGCTATTTGCCAGGGATTTGAACTCTGGAAAGAATGGGGGAAAAAAAAGCCACTTAGCTCATGCAGTGTGCAGGAGGAAATATATTTACTCTTGTTTGTGTGTTGGACTCCTGCTCACCTGGCTTCATTCTTATTGCTATGCCAATTCTGCCTGTACAATACACTCGTTTTTCTTTTTTGTTTGTTGTTTTTGTTTTTTTTTTTTTTCCTCTAATAGTAATCCTGGTAACTACTTATTGAAATGTACAGGGCATGAATAAAAATAATATTAAAAATAGTATTCAATGTGAATGACCTTCCACCATAAGATGAAGTGGAAATATAAAAATTCCTGTCTATAATCTGTATTTTTTCCATGGAAAAACTATTGAAGGTACGGTAACTGCATGAATGGATCCCCTGTTTTAGCATTCTCGGGTTCTTTACACACATTATTTTAAAACATGACTTCTTTCACTTTGACACAACACTGTGCTTTGCTTTTTTTTTCAACAAAAGGAAACAGAAAGGGACCAACCATACCATATAGCAATTCAGTCTGGAACAAATAATAGAATCCATTACTTACAGGGTAGAGGACTTCAGCAGCTCTGAAAACGAGCTGGGTCTTATGGAGAAAAGTCAGCTGAATGACAAGGCTGGGTGACTTGCAAATAACAGATGAAATTTATGGTGTTGTTTGGTTGTTTGGTTGGGTTTTTTTTTAGTGGGATAGTTTGTACAGGAGAACTTTAGTTCAAGTGAGGTGTTAATATTCTGGAAACAATGTAAAAAATAATCAGAACAGACATTTAAAGACTGGAAAACAAGCCTTCCCATGAAAGAGTTGGGGTGTAGACTCAGTTTTGCTTATCACGGAGTTTAAATGGGAACATCAGTCACAGAGGCAAATTCCCTTAAGGAATCACAAGTTTGATGATATCAAGCTCCATCAGAGACATAACTGCATAGAATGAGTTGGTGATAAACTTAGACAAACTCAGACTATCTCAGTGCAATCTTGAAGGGGGGCAAGCACCCCTTTAACAGTAAACATCATTAGTTGTTTTTACTGTGTACAAAGATTTTTGATAGATTCTCCATTGATGTAAACACTCTGCCTCAAGCAATGAGGGAAATACCTGCCCAACTTGACATCTACCCCTAATTTAGTTGTCTTTCTTGTTGTATTGTGTTTGTATGGCCAGTTTTTGGAAGGGCAGGGCTACAGTGGTGGTTTCTGTGAGAAGCTGCTGGAAGCTTTCCCTATGTCCAGTGGCAGCTGGCTCCAAAACAGACCTATTGATGGCCAAGAACAAGCCCATCAGTGACAGTGGTAGCACCTCTGGGATAACATAGTTAAGAAGGATAAAACACCAAGACCAATCGCAGCTGGAGAGAGGGGTGAGAAGATGTGAGAGAAACAGTCCTGCAGACAACAAAGTCAAGCAGAAGGGGGGGCAAGAAATGCTCTAGGAGCTGGAGCAGACAGTCACCTGCAGCTGTTGGAGAAGACCATGGTGAAGCAGGCTGTCCCACCTGCAGACAACCCCACACTGGTGGGTGCCTGAAGGAAGCTGTGACCCTGTGNATGAGGAATGAAGTTGAGCCCAAGAGTAAGGAAGGGGTCTGGGGAGGTGTTTTAAAATTTGTTTTTATTTATCATTATCCTACTCTGATCTGATTGTTAATAAATCATATTAATTTTCCTGATTCAAGCCTGTTTTGCTCACGACAGTAAATGGTGAGTGATCTCTCCCTGTCCTTATCTTGACCCCCATTGTTATATTTTTTCTTCCCTCCCCAGCTGAGGATCGACAGTGACAGACCAGCTTTGTGGGGCACCTAGTATGCAGTCAGGTCAACCCACCACAGTCACNGAGGGCCTCATGCTGAAGCAGGGGAAGAGTGTGAAGAGTCGTACCCATGAGGAGGAAGCAGAGGTATTGTGTGATGAACTGTCCACAACCGGTTGACCCCAACCCCTGCATCACTGGAGGGGAGGATGTAGAGAAATGAGGAATGAAGTTGAGCCCAAGAGTAAGGAAGGGGTCTGGGGAGGTGTTTTAAAATTTGTTTTTATTTATCATTATCCTACTCTGATCTGATTGTTAATAAATCATATTAATTTTCCTGATTCAAGCCTGTTTTGCTCACGACAGTAAATGGTGAGTGATCTCTCCCTGTCCTTATCTTGACCCCCATTGTTATATTTTTTCTTCCCTCCCCAGCTGAGGATCGACAGTGACAGACCAGCTTTGTGGGGCACCTAGTATGCAGTCAGGTCAACCCACCACAGTCACTCCAGCTTCTTGGGCAGCAGTACAGCATTTGTGTGGGGCAGGGCTTCTCCTCTTTCTGAGCAGCAGTGACCTGATATATCCATCCTCTCAAGGTTGAAAGTGCCTGTGAAGACTTAGTACGTGCCTTCCCTGCTTAACATGGAGAACAGCAAGAGGCACTGAAGGGCATACACTTACTTGCCAGCATACTCTGGCCCTCCTACCAGGAGGAGGGGCCAACCCCCCCCCTTCCCCACCCTGTGAAGCCTGGTAGGACACACAGGGATCTGTCAGAGCTGGAGAATGTGTGACATGGCTGCTGAAGACATGATAGATGATATGTTTGTCATCCTAACCATCCATCTCTCCCACTGTGCCAAGCAGCATTATCTTCCGTAAGTGGGAGACCAACCTTGCAATCATTCAGTCCCTGCTTCAGCTTGAGGAAACAACATGAGAGTTTCTTTGTCCATGTTTTAGCAGTGTTGTTTAGTTGGGTTTTTTTAGGTTGTTTGGGTGGTGTTTTTTTGTTGGTTTTTTTTTTTTTTTTTTTTTTGTTTATCCTCCGTTTTCTTACCAACGCCTGACAAAAATAATCACTTGGATACGCTTCCCTCTCGGTGCTGCTCAAAATCTAACATTTACAGCTTTTCTNTCATTAGCAGCCTTCAAGTCACGATGACATTGAAACAGCAAAGACCCAGCTGTGACCAGCTCTGTGTCTAAATGAAATGCCTGCATTATTTGAACCTCTTTTTGGGTAGCTTCATTTAAAATGGACAGGCTTTGCACTAGCAATGCAGCTTCGCTTAAGCCTCCACATTATTCTCAGGTCAAATTAGAAATTGCCTGTAACCAGTCATCGTAGCTGGTTCAGAGTGAAGAAAGTTNGAAAAGAGGGAGAACTTTTGCCAGATGGTATGTTTTCCAGACTCTTAGAGCTCCAAAAATAATCTAAGTAAGAATTTATGGTGAATGTTTTCTGATTTAGCACAATTACAGCAATTGAATATTTGACCCATTTTCCTTGGAGGAGTGTTTTCAATGGATCCTTATACAGCAACAACCTCCCTATTCTTGTGAAATATGTGGGTTTGGGGTGATTTTTTTTTTTCTTTTAATTTAACAACTGCTACATTCCACTGAAAAAAAAATTATCACTGTACTCTCCTTTCTCCTTTGCCTCTCCGCTACTTCTCATTTCAGGTGGATGATGTAAAGTCTTATTAACGAAGAAGCAATCTGTGATCAGCATATGAGAACTCTTTATACCCTGTGCTAACGATGTTTTGATATAACCCCTCCTCCCTTCCCCAGCTGGCTTCCTTCACTGCCTGGTGGTGTCTGCCCTGCTGCTGCCGAAGCCCGTGCTGGCAGGCTGCCCGGCAAGCAGCTCTCCTGTAGATTTCAGCCTCTCTCCAGGAGTTGCCTGCCTTCAGCATAATGGGCAACATTGAAAACAGCAAGGCGTTCGGTCGACAAGGTCAGAGTGCCTTTCATTCCTGCAATAATCAACCAGTGTAGCTCTTCCTCAGACCTGGGGAGAGAGAAGATAGAGGTCAAAAGAGCAATTACATTTCACATTGACTCCAGGAAAGGCTTGGAACACAAAACTGAAAACAGCATAGAGCCTCTCTCCCCCACATTCCTTTTTCTGGTCATTATTATTAGAACAGTGCAGCTACCATGGCCATTATAGGCACGATAACGCGAAGAACCATTTTCGTCTGGTGGATGAGATCTTTCTTCTCAAACATTTAGCACTGTCAGCATATTGCAAAGGAATGTAAATGAGAAGCACCATGTATAACCAGATACAGTCGGTAAAGGCTATTAATTACATTTAAAATGTTAACCCCGACCGACAGCAGAGCAAGGAGTTGTGCTAATTTCATCTGTTACCAGTCTCTGAATTATTGTAACTTTATTTATTTAGTATTAAGATGATAATTTAGGGAATATAATTTAGATAGAAATGTCAGTAATTTTCTTCTGGCATATTGTCATTACAAAGCTGTCTTTATTTGACCCTACAGCTGCTGGGCCTAATTACTTTAACAGCATTAATTGTAGTGACCATTGTGGTATTGTAGCTTTTAATTGCTACTGCTGCATAGCTGAGATCATTGCAAAATGCGTCATGTTCATTTCACAGACATCTTCTGTTGCTTCCTTATATTCTTAAAAACAAAAAAAAAACCCCATGAAACAAAAATATGAGACAGCCCTGTAAGCAGAGCAACCTGCAAACACTAATGTTAATATAGTGTGATAGTAGAAGAATGTAACTGATCCATTTACTCATTGCCCTACCCTGTCTTTATGAAAGTTGAATTAGCTCAGTGTTGACAAAGGATTAAGAAACTTGGTAGTGACACTCCTCACAGTAAACAAAACCTCCCTCATCCCACGTTTCACACTGAAGGCAGCCACTTCAAGCATATTCACTTCTTTGTTTCCATCTATAGAATGCAAACATGGCTTTATTCCACGGTTTCCTACGAAACGAAATGTGAGTACAACATCTCTATCCCACGGAACACCTGGTATTATTCACTCCTCTGTTGAAAGCACTATATCACTAACGGATTGAAAAACATATTTTATCAGCCATGACAAGCAACAGGATTATGTTTTTTTTTTTTCTTTGCAACATTATGGGTGCATGGCGAGACGAAAAAAGCTGCAAAATTTACCTCAAGATCTTTTGAGAGAGCTCAACTCTCTGCAAGTAAGATACAATTAGTACCTAACACTTAAAAATCACTTATAAATGGGACATTGCTTTAGGCCAGGTCCTAAAACTGGGACCTCACTTAGGGAAAACAAATTGAGGATTCAGGGACAGCTGAATCAGAAACAAGTAGTGTTTTGGTTAGGTAGTGGAAGCTGTTTGCAGCCCAGTGGACTGTATTGGTGTAGCCCTACCAGGTCTGACATCTCTCTGCCCGTGTCAACATCTGACTCAATGGGAATGGTCATTAAGATTCAGTGTAAGAGTTAGTACCATTTTCTCTCTTATTTCAATGATAACTGCTGGAGACAAATTCTATTCAAATGATTGACATAAGCCTTTCTGCGTATTTCTATTTTTCTTCAATTTCTATTTTCTCTTCATGGCTACCACTTGCTAAAGGAATGAATCTGAAGTGGGAGTTTTGTGGTGTGTATCATCAGGGAAGTTCTTCCCCTGTACTCTGCCCTGGTGAGACGGCAACTGCAATATTGTGTCCAGTTCTGGGCCCCTCAGTTCCAGAAGGACATAGAACTCCTTGAGAGAGTCCAGCACAGGGCCACCAAGACCATGAAGGGAGTGTTCAACCACATTTTCATTATGAGGGCAGGCTGAGGGAGCTGGGAGGAGACTGAGGGATGACCTCATTAATGTCTATAAATATGTAAAGGGTGAGTGTCAGGAGGATTGATTCAGGCTCTTCTCAGTAATAGCCAGTGATAGGACAAGGGCCAATGGTTCCAAGCAGGAACACAGGAAGTTCCATGTGAATATAAGGAAGAACTTTTTCCATGTGAAGCTGACGGAGCACTGGAACAGGCTGCCCAGAGAGGTTGTGGAGTCTCCTTCCCTGGAGACATTCAAGACCAATCTGGACATGTTCCTCTGTGACTTAATCTAGGTGATCCTGTTCAGGAAGGAGGGTTGGACTTGATGATCTTTTGAGGTCCCTTCCAACTCCCAATGTTCTGTGATTCTGTGATTCTGTGATTCTGTGAAGGCCTTAAAAGGATGGTTTGGGATAGTATTGTAATGGAAAATTCTGCTCATTCCCCTTGTCCTGATGTACAAGTGAATTTTACTGATACATGGACAGGTCACAGGAAAGAAAGTATTTGTAAAAATGTTCTTCAGGGAATAATCCTGTAATAATAATCAGCTCAATATTTTTTTGTAGAGAAAGAGGGATTAAAGGAATACATATATTAACTTTCTTACAACTGTTGTAAAACCCCATGCAATCCTTTCAGAATATGACAAGACGTATAAGATTCCCCTTTTTGAAAATGTTTCCTACCATGAGGACATTTTTGAATTATTAGAAATATACATGATACACCTTGAAAATTTGCTCTTTCAGACATATTGGTTGTTCACCTCTGCATTACCTGGGGTAACCTTAACAAAGGAGAGGCTGCATCAGTAAGTGATCTTGGTTCTGTACTGTTGCCCTCATTAAAACAGGTGATAAGACAAGGCCATCCTGTAGAACTAAGAAGAGATTACTTTATTAAAGAGGGGCTTAACTAAATGACCTAATGGTACTTACAGAGACAGATGTTATACAGTAAAGCTAAACATTCAACACTGGTTAATTATTGCTAATGTATTTGTCTGTATTACCAGTGTGTTTCTTTTCCTACTTTATTTATTTCTGTAACAGTAGTATACAGATTTTTTTCAGTCATCTAATTAATAAAGTGAAAGAATTCATGGAGCCCTTGTGTCATGAAGTTTCACCATTTATTGAAAATCTTAGGCTGCAGGTTTAGGCACCTGTAATCTGGCAGCGCTGCCAAAATCATAGCCATCCCTATGCACAGCTAATGCTGTCCGTTCCCTTCATTGCTCCAAGCTGCAACGTGCCAGAAGCAACATTTGTGGAGCAGAGACTAAAAGCAGCTGTGTGAACGGATCTGAAATGCACAGAGACAGTTTGTGCTGGGATGTCTTTCAGCTGCATCAATTTCCTGATACTGGATCACGACAAAAGCACACAAGCGCTTCTGCTGGCTCTGACTGTGAGGTGACACCAGGCTGGAGAGAGGCTAAGAGGATAGGTGTATCTCCAGCAGCAGGGAGGGCACATATGCACCTCCCAGTATGGTTTTAATATTCTGGCAAACTTTAGTGACTTCTTCCCTTGACTCTTTTCTATGTATTGGAAACTAAAATTTTTGCAAACAAAATGCAACTGAGGGTGGTTGGGCACTGGAACAGGCTTCCCCAGGAAGGGGTCACAGCACTGATCTTGACTGAGGTCAAGAAGCGTCTGAATGATGCACTCAGTCCCATGCTCTGACTTGGCTGGTCCTGTGTGGAGCCAAGATGGACTTGATGATCCTTATAGGTCCCTTCCAATTCAGGATGTTCTGTGATTCTATTAATTTACTAAGTATGTTTGACAAGCACTTTATAACTGCTCAGAGCTCTATCTAAACACTTCTTTCTTTTTTAGTTGTGACTATGATTCAAGTCGCTTAACTGTATAACTTTAAAGCTTTTATTTTCCGAAACTTGAACCATACTTAGTATGTCTCATGATAAAAAAGGAAGCATTCAAAATAATGGCCTCAGTGGGTAAAGAGGAGAAGAGCAAGTTCTGGATATGGATGAGATGCAGAAAGGTGAGATGTCCTGGCTGACATCAATCAGTGACTGCAGCAGAGCTCAGGGTCATGCTCATTTACTGGGATGAACATTTGGGGTGGCTTACTGATGGATGTACTTCTCCGGGCAAGAAACTGTTGGTTTACTCCCTGGTCTCTATATGGTCGCTATAAGAAATAGCTTGAAAAGGACAAAACTCCCCAACAGCACATGATAGATTTCAATCTGTAAAAAAATAATAAACTATTTCCTATAAAAGTCAGGGGAAAAAAATCTCATCAACATTGTTCAGAACAGGAAAAAAAAAACCAATACTCTATAAAACGTGTGTATGAGCACCGTTTATGGAAATCTATGCAATATGAAACATATGGTAATGCCACATGGAAGGAAATATTTAAAAAAATATTTGCTGAAGAAGTAAGCCTGTCAAGGGAAGAGTGAGTGATGGACCTCTTTAAACAATGTTAAACATTTCAATCCAGACTTGCCCTCAGTTTGTAACTTCATCACTTACTGATGGAAATTATTTATTTAATTTAATGTAACTTTATTTTATTTTTCTGGTACGTATCTGCACTCCTTGGAATCAAGAAGAATTAGGAGTGGCTTCACCAAAGGAAGGTTGTGCCTCAGCAATCTGGTGACCTTCTGTGATGGAGTGACAACATCGATGGATAAAGGGAAGAAGACCGATGTTATCTACCTGGACTTGTGCAATTTGGACTCCTTTGACATGGTCCCCTGCCACATAATTTTCTCTAAATTGGAGAGATGTGGATTTGACGGCTGGACCATCCAGTGGATAAGGAATTGGTTAAAAGGATGCAGACAAAGAGTGATGGTCAATAGCTCTATGTCCACGTGGAGGCCAGTAACAAGCAGTGTTCCCCAGGGGTCTGTCTTGGGACTGGTGCTCTTTAACTTCTTTCTCAATGACATCAACGATGGAATTGAGTGCATCCTTAACAAGTTTGCTGATGACACCAAGCTGAGTGGTGCAGTTGACACAGTAGAAAGAAAGGAAGCCATCCAGAAGAATCTGGAGAGACTTGAAAGGTGGGCCTGGGTGAACCTAATGAGGTTTAACACCACAAAATGTAAGGTCTTGAACATGGGCTGGAGGAATCCCAGACATATGTACAGGCTGGGAGAAGAGCACCTTGAGAGTAGCCCTGCTGAGAAGGACCTGGGGTCCTGGTGGATGAGAAACTGACCATGAGCCAGCAGTGTGCTCTTGCTGCTCAGAAGGCCAAAGGTATCCTGGGGTCCATCAGAAGAGGGGTTGCCAGCAGGGACAGGGAATTGATTGTCCCTCTCTGCTCTGCCCTCATGAGACCCCATCTGCAGTACTGTGTCCAGATCTGGGATCTCCAAGAGAGATGTGAAGCTGTTAGAGGGGGTTCAGAGGAGGCCATGAGGATGATCAGGGGGCTGGAGCATCTCCCCTACAAGGACAGGCTGAGAGTGATGGGCTTATTCACCCTGGAGGAGAGAAGGCTGCAGGGGTACCTCATTGCAGCCTTCCAGTACTTAAAGGAAGCATATAGACAGGAGGGGAATCAGATTTTTATGAGGGTAGATGGTGGTAGGATGAGGGGGAATGGATTTAAACCAGAGGAGGGAAGGTTTAGATTGGATATTGTGGGAAGTTCTTAATGGAAAGAGTGGTGAGGTTTTGCAACAGGCTGCCCAGATTGGTGGTGGATGCCCCAACCCTGGAGATGTTCAAGGCCAGGTTGGATGGGACCCTAGGAAACCTTCTGTAGATGCAGACCTGGAGGTTGGTGGCCCTGCCTGTGGCACGGGACTTGGAACTTGATGAACCTTGGGAACCCCTAAATCCCAGACCAGGCCGTGATTCTGTGAATCCTTTAAATTTAATAACCAATAAGAAGATATAGCCTTTCCCAGTAAAAAAAAAAAAAACCAAAACCAAAAAAACCAAAAACCAACCCAACAAATCCCAAACAAACCAAAAACAAAACCCAAAACCAAACCCCAAACTTTATTCATTAAATTGACTATTAACATCTTCTTGTTATCAGATTTTCACAGAACCCTAAAAGAGGGTAAACAATAGTGCACCATGAAAAAATCATCTAAGTCACTCATAATCTTCAGCTCCTTGGCTTGCAAACTTGCAAATGCCCTAAATACGTACAAAGATAAGAATGACTTTGTGACATGCCTCAAAGAGCAATGAATTTACAGCATGGTGCAAGGCAGAAATGAGTCAATTGAACTATTCTAAATTTGAGCCTTTTAACATGAGAAACTGCTCATGAGAAACCAATCTGAATTCCTTTGAGGTTGATTGTTATCTAACTATGACAACCTGTAGAACAACTACAATGCAAAATCCCCTTTCAGAATAACTCCACAAACATGCCTAAAATCTCCATGTTAACATTCCCTAAATCTCCAGCGATGTCTTTCCAATGACCTCTCAATCTCTAGACTGTCAACAATGTCTTCTTTAACATAGCTGGTCCCCAGCACTGTTGTTATTCAAAGAGATTCCCAACCTCTGATCATGTAGAAAAAGATATGCAGCTTCTAAGAGCACACTTCTTAGGCTCTTCTTAGAGCACACATATGCACCTCCCAGTATGGTTTTAATATTCTGGCATACTTTTGTGACTTCTTCCCTTGACTCTTTTCTATGTATTGGAAACTAAAATTTTTGCAAACAAAATGCAACTGAGGGTGGTTGGTCACTGGAACAGGTTCCCCAGGGGAGGCGTCACAGCACTGATCTTGACTGAGGTCAAGAAGTGTCTGAATGATGCACTCAGTCCCATGCTCTGACTTGGCTGGTCTTGTGTGGATCCAGGAGTTGGATGTGATGGTCCTTATGAGTCCTTTCCAACTCAGGGTATTCTGTGATTCTGCTCGCAAGAAGTGAGAATATGAATAGAAGTATTCAAAGAAGTCATAGTTTCATGTTATCTTATGCTTTCCTCACTGAATCTAAAAAACTAGGTAGTTTAATTGCATTTTACATTTTCTTTGACTGTGAAACAAGCTTAAGAAGTTCTTCCCGCCACGTCTGCTTGGCTGCTTGTTTCTACCTGCACATTAAAAGTTATTGGCTCTCCAGAAAAGATGGTTTGGCAATCTAGGATTTACTATTTAGAAGACATTTCCAATACTGACATGGAAAGTTTGTCTTCAGCTTCTTTGCTGAAGAAGAGATGCTTTCCTCTGGAATGGAGAATCTGGAGGACATCTTAGGGAAAGTGTCATGTAAACTTAGAAGAAACTGTATCTAGGGAAAAACTGCACATTGTGTCCCAGCATACATTCTAAGATTTGTATTAAGACTGTTTCATAAAAAAGTAATATAAAATTTAAATTGGTGTATAAGTGATGTATCAACTTATCAAGATAAGTTGCAATTAATTTTATCTGTTAATTTTTAAGTTGTTGCCCAACTTAATACACAGCTATGACCTTCCAAAAGTGGTTAAATTGTTTTACTCAAAGAATAGCATGAAACACTCTTATTAATGCTCTGGGATCTATTACAGATATTAGGAAGTCCACAGGAATAAATGTTGTTATAGGCCCAGTTGTTACACTATGAAGTGCAGTTAACTCATATATTTCAGTACAGAGGATATTACATTATTAGAGACAGAGGCAGTGACTCAGCAAAGTCTTGGGGAAAACAAAAAAGCTGCAAAAGAGTAGGGCATCCAGATGAACACCACATATGTGTGAGAATAGGTATTCTATTTCTTTTTTATAAATCTAGGTATGAAAATGCTTCAGAAGGAGTGAGCAAGGATGTAGAGTTTTTCCAGTGACTCCTTGTGTGGTTGCTGAAACTTCAACAACTTTGTCCTGGTTTGTCCTGATCAGTATTCTTTGCTCCCAAGTGAAATCTCTTTGAAGACTTCATAAAATCCAGGAATAATATCTCAACTTATATAAGGGCCAGGGGCGCCTCTCAGTGTGGCTCTTTACAACTGTGAGACTTGAATGTCAGAGAGGAGAATCCTGCCTGCCTTTGGATTCTGAACTTATCAGAATGCAAAGAGGACATTTTCTGAGAAACAACAGACATTCAACTTATACCTAAAGAAATAATTCTATAATACAAAGATATAATTGATATAAATACAAATATATTTTATTTTACTGATTATTTGCAGTTGATGTTTTGCTTTTATACATAAAAGGTTTATTAAGTAATTATTTTCATTATGGTTTTACTTATTTCAATCTGAATATTAAAATATAATTAAATTAGTTAATAAAGTATTGTAATTTTTTGCTGCTGGAGACATCCTATGGAGAATGTCCCAGTGGTTCTTTGAAGCATTTCTCAAGATGAAAAATAACGTGATTTTTTTTTTCACAGATTTGTTTCATTTTTTTTTGTAATAAAACATCCATAATTGAGGGGGTTTTTCCATGTTGCTGCTTACAAGACTGTTATTGAAGTGCCTTGAACAGCAAGCAATTGAAACAGCAATTACTGATTGAGTGTATCTGCCATCTTCAAATTTTCTGTGTTTTGTTTATGAGGAAAAGTAGAATTGAAAATATATCCAACAATGCACAATGAAACTTGCCCTGCTCATTTAGAACTTCATGCTTCTGTCATGATTTCGTCTCCTACTGGTTTCAACAACATTCTCGTGTGCAAAGTCTATGATGGATGCTACTCAGTCTAAGGACATGCAGTTGTAGTTTTTCCTCCCCTATTTACAAATGAGGGACACAAATACATATAAAAAAACAGTACAATACCTTCAGGTGAGTTTTAAGAATCATTCAGTTGAAAGAGATTTGTTCAATTTCCTTCAACAATTTTCTTGTAACTTTTGATAAAAGTGAATCTTTATCCATAGAGTAAGTGGCATAATTTTGGTTATGATCCACATTTGCTCTTTTTCTTGATAAATAGATGCAAGGCTCATTTTATCAGACAAAGTCAGTCCTGCTTTAACAGTGGAATATGTCCCCATCATTTTTCAGGAATCTTTTTATTGCTCTTCTGTTCCCAAAGCCCTGCTAAAGTCCAAAGTTGCAGTCCTACTCGAGGTTCTCCTCCTGCCACATAAGATCCTGAACTCCACCATCTCATGGTCGCTGCAGCCAAGCCTACCTTCAATTTTCAGTGCTCCAACCAGTCCTTCCTTGTCAGCAAGAACAAGATCCAGCACCGCTCCTCTCCTAGTGGGTTCATTCACCATTTGCACCAGGAAGTTGTCATTGATGCACTGGAGGAACCTCCTGGACTGCGAGCAGCTGGCTGTGTAGGCATTCCAGCAAATACCTGGGGAGTTAAAATCTCCCACAAGAACCAGGGCCTGCGATTGCCAGACTACTCTCAGCTGCCCGTAAAAACCCTCATCGACATCCTCTTCTTGATGAGGAGACCTGTAATAAACACCCACAACAGTATCCCCATGCCGGCCTGTCCTTTAATTCTC